>CM054184.1:31672700-32140200 GCA_028829895.1 Sinotaia quadrata
TTTCAAACTCTGGATCTCTGACTAGTTTACGGAGTTGTGGACCATCAAAAATGCCAGCTTTCAACTTCTCAATGGTCAACCCTGGAAAAGCATGGCACAAGTAAGCGAAACAGCCATCATCCTTGTCCAGAGCTTTGGTGAACTGTTTGATTAAGCCAAGCTTAATGTGCAGCAGTGGGAAAAGTATTTGTCTCTGTCCACCAGAGGGTTGTTTATGAGGTTCTTTGTTTTGCAAGATACCAATTCCTTCCGTACAGGCCAATCCTGCTTCGTGTAATGCTGTGCTTTGTCCCTACTATATGCACAGAAAGCATGGGTACTTGGTGAATCAGGACTGTTGTCCCAACAAAAAGTTTACCATCTTCAGGTCAACAAAAGGTAACCATCCATGCTGATCCAGTTTTTTCTGTTAATGCCAGTCACATCAATAGCGCAGAAGTGGCATTCAGTGACATGGTTTGTCGGTTCCTTCCAAACCATAGGAATTCCAAACTTCAGACAACTCTTCTTACCCTTGGTCCAACGACGCAGATTCTCGGTGTATGTCTTTCATACCATGTGTGGTGCCCAAACTTTATCATGATCACCAATTTTTTATACCAAAATAAGCATGGTAAGCACGCCGCAGATGTAGCAAAATACATCGGGTTTATTTTTGCAATGTCTTCTGGCAGATTCCATTTCATTACCTAAAAGAAGAAAAATATAATTTATATCAATTATTAAAAAATTAGCTTATGTAATCTCTTCATAATTATGTAAAACAAATTATAATTTGAAAGAATTTTACATCATATAAATAGAAAATACCCTTATAAGTGAAAACAAACAAACAAACAAATAATGTCGCAATAGATCTAAACGTTGATCAAAAATAGATCAAAAAGTTGACCTGATTGAACAAAACCGATGTCATTTTTAAATCCAGCACAATAAAACTGTCATAAATCCTTCAAAAAATCTTAGACAGCAGATTTGTTGTTGTCCATTGTAATTAATTATATTGCCAAGTCTTTGCTCGTGCTCTTTTCATTTGTATAATTTTTAAAAAAAACGAAACATATAAATAAACAAGATATTATACAGGCCACCATATTGTGAAACTGAAAGATCAGTGTCTGGCTGATTGACTGATTGATTACTTTCTCCTGTACACTGATTGGATGTAGGAAAGTTGTCTGCTGATAGGAGAGCCATCTTGAAGTAGTCATGCGTGTCGGTGTTAAAGTAATCTATAACTAAGGGACATAACCATGTTTGTAAGCTCAGATATATTTTTTTCGTCTCTTTTTATTTTATATTTGCAAAGATTTTGTTCTTGAAATTTACAATTGTACTTGTGCTCAAAGGCTTATAGTAGCTGCTAACAGCGTCAAATCGGCACACCTGCACACACGCCTACAAGTTCTGGCATCAACCTTTCGAACAAAGGCATACTGTGCCAAAAATAGCTTCGAAGCTTCCCTCAAATGAAATATTATAAAAATTGATATTTCTTCTTTTTTTTTATAGCTGTCAGTTTCAAGTATAGTTATATAAATAGAAAAAGAAAATTCCAGCATACGTATTGAATTTCTTACTGTAAGAAAAACAAGCAAAACACAACAAAACCCCCACTGCTTGCTTATTATTAAAATGGTGGTAACAATACTCGGGTTAATAAGACAGGAGTAGTACAGTATGTAAATGATTAAACACAGGATAATCGAAAATACGCTTGACCAGGAAATAGTTTATCTTGGCACAAAGTGAAATCACTAGTGAGAGGTACTGATTAAACATCCGTTCATAAATTATTTTTATTTTGAAAGAAGAGCTAAGCTGTAAAATTTGCGTTTCAGTAACTACAATCGTCCTTTGCTGACTAACACCACGACACGCGTTAGGGACAAGCTAGCGTTATTCATGATGTCACTTGGAGTGGGCAGTAGTAGCGTTTTTGCCAGCCCTAAAAAGGGCTGAGGCTTGGTGCTGGCTTTTCTGGTGTGGCGCTTTGATATGACTCTCCTCCCGGCGGTCCGATGGATGGAGTGCGTTCGTCGGTGGTCCGAAGCGAAGTGTGTGGTGATGTGTGGTGTTGAGGGTTCAATTTTTTTTTCTCTCTGGCACTGTCCAAAGGATGCAGGAAGCCTTTTATCTGGGATATTATCAGCTTTGGTGGTCCCCTGGAGGGTCTTCCTCTCCTCACTTGTTTCTGGAGAGGGGTGAGGGTGGCTGCTTGGAGGTGGTATTGTTCTTCACGCCTGTAAGTGGTTGGGAGGCGGGTGCAGGAGGGTGGTGGTGGTAGCCTCCTGTAGCAGTCGCCGTGTGGATAGTAGCTAGCTGTAGAGCGCTGGAGGAGGATATATTTTTTTTTAATATTTTTTTTTAATTTTAAATTTTTTTTTGGTGATTTTGATAAGCCTGTCTCTTATGTGGGGGAGGGGGTGTTGGTTGCAGTTGAGTGTGGATTGTAATCAGGTATTCTGTCTGCTTCTGTGGCTGTATTTGTTCTTGTGACAAGGTTTGATTGTTGTTGGTATATATATATATATTAATTTATTTGATCTAAATTTAGAAATGTACCGTCCATTACAAGAGAGACACATTTGAGTTAATAATAGCGGTTACAATTCCGCACTTGGCATCTTAGCCAACCCATAGACCTGCAGGCAAACTGTGGAAAGCCATAAATTTCCTTTAGAAAATGGGGAGTCTGAGATAGTACAGATGCTGGATCAGTGACCAAGAAAGTCTGCAGGCAAAAAGTGCTTACTCATGCACATCAAGATTCCATAGAAATTCTAACCCTGGCAAGCTAACTAGTTAGCTATATCCCGTAACTATATTAATGCTAATGGACTAATTGCCTCAAGACCACTTTGCCCAAAGCATTTAACGTTCCAAAACGTTTCTTTTTCTCTCACTTTTGTCATAGCAAATGAAGAAACAAGTGTGTCCCAGGAAAAAAATGAAGTTACTTTTAATTAATCTTAATTAATAAATAAATAATTATGTAATTTGTGGTTCCTTATTGTCATAGATAGCAATTGAGACTACATGGCAATAATAAAAATAATAGATGGAGAAGTAATTAACAGAAAAAAATAATAAAGGAAACAAAGTAAAAGTAAATGACATTTTCACCTCATCCAAAATAAAAATAAATAAATAAATGCATAAATAAGAAAGTAAATAAACCCATTACTAGTTGTAATGTACAGCTAGCTCCTAATTTTGTCTTTGCCCATCCCACAGCAACCATCTCGACCTCGACATATTCTGGCGCGAAATCAGCGTAAGTTAGAAGCATACTCCATGAAGGAGAATAATTGTTTGCAGTGGTATACAAAGTTAAAATAGGGTATAACTGTACAGGTTGATATGTTTGCAGTGGTATACAAAGTTAAAATAGGGTATAACTGTACAGGTTGGTGTGTTTGCAATGGTATACAAAGTTAAAATAGGGTATAACTGTACAGGTTGATGTGTTTTCAGTGGTATACAAAGTTAAAATAGGGTATAACTGTACAGGTTGATGTGTTTTCAGTGGTATACAAAGTTAAAATAGGGTATAACTGTACAGGTTGGTGTGTTTGCAGTGGTATACAAAGTTAAAATAGGGTATAACTGTACAGGTTGATATGTTTGCAGTGGTATACAAAGTTAAAATAGGGTATAACTGTACAGGTTGATATGTTTGCAGTATCATACGAAGTGCAAACTGTTTATACTGTAAACATTGGTGTGTTTGCATTAGCAGACGAAGTTTAAACAGTTTACGCTGTAAACGTTGGTGTGTGTTTGCAGTATCATACGAAGTGCAAACAGTTTATACTGTAAACATTGGTGTGTTTGCATTAGCATACGAAGTGCAAACAGTTTATACTGTAAACATTGGTGTGTATTTGCAGTAGCATACGAAGTGCAAACAGTTTACGCTGTAAACGTTGGTGAGTTTGCAATAGCATACGAAGTGCAAACAGTTTACGCTGTAAACGTTGGTGAGTTTGCAATAGCATACGAAGTGCAAACAGTTTACGCTGTAAACGTTGGTGAGTTTGCAATAGCATGCAAAGTGCGAGCATCATCAAGATCGTGACAGGGAGTAAACGTTACGTTGTCCGACAGAATATACAGGATGCTTTGTAACATATTAAAGATAATTAATAATAAACCCTGCTACTACAGAAATTCTTGTGCGTTCCACTTACTGACTATAACCACTTCCGAGTGATGCCATCTTACAGGTAAATCTTTCACTACTATTAAGGCCGGCCGGCTAAACATGAAATTTATCAAATCTTACACGAAACATATGACTGCTAAGGAACACGCACATATAAATCTCTCACACACAAAAACACACACATACTAAAACACGCACAGACACACGCATATATACATACTAACTAACCTATATACAAACACACACATAACACATATACAAACACACACACACGAACACAGAAATACAACTAACGCACATAAGCACACTGACACAGACAAATATGTATTCACTTCTAGTGACGAGTTCTTTTACTTTAAAGACAGTATCTCGACTAACTGTGTACTACAGTGTGGCAACATTAGAATTATTTGGTTATTGATTTTCTTGTCTTGACAATTCCAATTGAAACTTTGGAAAGCGGAGTAAACGGTACGTGTATTTTCACCGCGGACGCAGAAAGGTAAACAGCAAGAATTCTGTCAAGGAAATTAAACTTCCAAATTTATAAAGCAGATTTTTTTTCCCTCTTTAGTACTAGGATCGGGGATTACCTAGCTCGAAACGTCAACGAAGGTTGGGGTTTGAACTTTCGTGCTTACGCAGGTCAAGTCAGCGGTAATCATACTCTAATCTACTCCACACAAGCCGCGTGCCGAACGGTACTAAACAACTACAGTGAATCCTCAGAACACGTGTTGTTGAGTCAATAAATTGCCGCGTGCCGAACGGTACTAAACAACTACAGTGAATCCTCAGAACACGTGTTGTTGAGTCAATAAATTGCCGCGTGCCGAACGGTACTAAACAACTACAGTGAATCCTCAGAACACGTGTTGTTGAGTCAATAAATTGCCGCGTGCCGAACGGTACTAAACAACTACAGTGAATCCTCAGAACACGTGTTGTTGAGTCAATAAATTGCCGCGTGCTGAACGGTACTAAACAACTACAGTGAATCCTCAGAACACGTGTTGTTGAGTCAATAAATTGCCTCGTGCCGAACGGTACTAAACAACTACAGTGAATCCTCAGAACACGTGTTGTTGAGTCAATAAATTGCCGCACTATCGATAGCAGTGCGTTGTTACTTCACTGCTTTAATTATAGTCTGGAGAAAATCGTAGAGCTCAATCACAAGACTCCAGAAGGGGGGGGGGGGGAACTTTACTGGGCCACTCTGGTTTTTAGATGCTGTAACGGTGTGGACTTTCGATATCTGAGGGTATGTAGATCTCTTACTCTCTATGCTTGGTCTCTTCATTCCATGTTGTAACGGTGTGGACTTTCGTTGTCTGAGGGTGTGTAGGTCTCTTACTGTGTACGCTTGGCCTCTTCATTCCATATTGAAGTAGCGTCATTCATTCCATATTGAAGTAGCGTCATTCATTCCATATTGAAGTAGTGTCCTTCATTCCATATTGAAGTAGCGTCCTTCATTCCAATTGAAGTAGCGTAATTCGTAATACCTAAGTTCCCTTTACATCAATGCTCACATTCCTAATATGATGGATGTTCGATTTGATTTTCTTGCACATATTTTTTCCGATTTGGCTTCTCCTCCTTCCCACAAAATTTTCAACTATATGAAATCGCTGTCAGAGCAATCTATAGCACACAGGACCAACTATATTGGCCCACCTGGTTGACTAGACATCGATCTTTCTCAAACAAGATACAGAACGGTTAATATTAGCTCTTATGTTTTCAATCTGATGTCGGGATTGAACCCCTCCTTTGAGCAAGTGGATATTTTAAAACCATTGCACTACAATATTCCAGCCCGGAATTATGGTTATGTAGCCAGCAGTCTCGACCATTAGTTTATGGCAGGGGTTTTTAACCTGGGGCCCATGGATCCCCATTGTCTTCACCAAACATCAAAAGGGGTCCATGGTACACACAAACACACACACACACGAAAAAGGTTAAGAACCATAATTCCGTCTTGAACATTAATGTTAATATTGGAATTGATGCAGACCAGGATACGCAAATCTTGACCATGTCATCGATGCCATGTTTATGAAAAGACGATTTTCAATTGCACCTGAACTGTTCAGTAAAATTATATATATAATTATATATCCTCTTTTGAATGCAATGTGCCGGAGAGAGTAGGTTTATGGCTTATTACCTGCAGCCCTCGACTGTTAATGATTGTGATGACAGCGATGAAGCTGATGTCATTGATAGCGACTCATGTCGTGTTTCCTTAAAAAGAAATACTCAGATACTAAAGATGAAGATGCAAGATACGACTTAATTATATAACTGGCAGACATGCCACGAATCATCGTCAGACACACTGGAAACCAATACCAGAATCACTTCACTCCAGGGGAACTTTATTAATAGTACATTTCGCTGGAGAAGGAGGGTGGTAGGGGCCATTATCAAAACACTGGAGATCATTATCAGGTAATCTGTGCATGCTGTGGGTGGAATGGAAAGGTAGTAACCAAACAGCATAACACTCGACAACTTTGCCAAATGCCTAGCACCCGATCCGACAGGAGACAGTCTGTTCACTTAAGCTCCCGAAACATGAAGCATTCTAAGCTCTTAAAAAGTATCACATTTACAAGACCGGTCCTTACAAAACTCACACTTTATAATACATATAATTCCCCCCCCCCCCTCGTCTTTTCTTCAAACCAAACAGGTAATCATTTTTCGCAAAGACCGCGAAAATTCGAACAAATCTGAGACCGACGACAAAAGTGTTTAAATTTAAGCACTTTAATTTGCTAATTTTTCGGGTGGGCCTATACCCAGTGTAGTGTATGACAAATAACCGCACCAAGGTGAGCCGAAGTATAGCATTCAAGTAGAGGCTATACTGCACTCTATTTGGATTAATTAATAATTGGTCTCGCTATCTACTTTTCACCGTGAGCTTTCTCGAGGGCGTCAAAATCTCCTCCCAAAGATGACCAATCAGAAGGAAGGAAAAACGTCACTGTATGTGTAGTTTATGACAGATGGCTTTATCGACAACATACTGTTTCAGATTTAGACGAACTGGTAGAAGCTAGCAAAAGTGTCGCGATACTGTGGGAGGAGTCAGAATTATAACTATGGGGGTGGGGGTGGATGGGAGGTGCAGTCACTATAAAAGCCGATAGGATCATATGTCAGAGATGCAGTGCAAGTCCTACTGTCAGCGATTACAAGGGAGTGGGTTCAGAATAAAGAGATATCCCGTGAGACGATCACCAGAAAACGTTTTAGCTACGTAAGAAGAAATATCCCTACAAGCAGAAACTACACTCGTGCAAATTGGCGCCGATATAATTGAATTATTGTTTCGTTAGCAATAAGGTATGTCTTGAAGTGTGTCTTATCGCACAGTCTCTGGGACCAGTCGTAGTTACAGTTCTCTTCCAATATTCGGGAACCAATCGATAGCATTTTCCTATTCAAACATTCGGACTCACTAACGAGCAAATAAACTGCAACAATTTTACATTATTACTTACAAGTCTTCGAATAAGTTGTCTGCACAATTTGAAACATACTGTTGGAAAGAGAGAGAGAGAGAGAGAGAGAGAGAGAGAGAGAGAGAGAGAGAGAGAGAGAGAGAGAGAGAGAGAGAGAGAGAGAGAGAGAGAGAGAGAGAAAAATATTTTCAACAGGAGAATATGATGCAGAGGGTGTAAAGAAATACAGTAATGGATTTGACGTCAAACGCGTCAGATGGCACAGAGTCAAGGGACTGCCCTTTCCAGCACTCTATAGACAACATTATGCACCCGTTCTTTCATGCATCCACCTGGCAACAGTGGCGACATTTTCACCAGCGACGCCAAATACCAATGGAAAGCCATCATTTGCAGTTTCTTGTCCAGAAACGGCTCCGGCAGCAAGAGGTGAGCAGCAGAAGTAATTCCAGCTGTTCCCGCGACAGCGATCGTCGGCTGCTCACTGACAGCGTCGCCATCTCTCGTAGTCGAACGGCCACACTGTCGCCATTAGTGACGGTGACTGGACCGCAGGAGAAAACAATACAGACCGAGAGTTCTTTGCTCTTGAATCAACGGCGGAGTGCTGAAAGAGACGAAAAGTATGTGGAGGAGGGTACTAAGGGGAGGGGGTGTTTGCAATCCAGCACCAGTATACAAGCGTGCCTGGTGGATGTTCACAGCACATTAGGAGAAGACTGTTCAGGTAAGTTGTTACTGGTGCATCTGTATTGTCTGTATAGGCTATGGTGTGTGTGTGTGTGTGTGTGTGTGTGTGTGTGTGTGTGTGTGTGTGTGTGTGTGTGTGTGTGTGTGTGTGTGTGTGTATTGTCTGTGTGATTGTGCAAATATGGGTTGTCACGTGTGTATATAGAGTGTATATATGGTGGTTCGATAGAGGTGATGACAGTAGTGGTGTGTGTGTATGCTGGTGTATGGAATACGGTAGTTAGAATGTAGTGGTGTGTGTGTGTATGCTGGTGTATGGAATACGGTAGTTAGAATGTAGTGGTGTGTATGTGTGTGTATGCTGGTGTATGGAATACGGTAGTTAGAATGTGGTGGTCATTTATCATCAACAACAACAACAAAAAAAGAATCAAAAAGCTAGTTAAACCCGGCTTGTATTGTTCTCATCTTTAAGCGTACAGAAAAGAGAAAAGTGAAGTAAAGGCTCCTATATTTAAATGGTTTTTATAAATAAAATTTTTGTAATTTTTTTATACTCTGTTTATCAATTATTTGTCTTTTTCCTGGCCTTCCCACCCCCCTCCTCATGACTTTCCCAGTTTCTATGCCTGTTCTCTGTGACTCCCCCTTTCCGCGACTAGCTTTTCACTTTTATGACTATTTCCCTCCTTCTGACTCTCTCGCATTCAATTTATCTGCTGTGTGATTCAGCGTCTCTGTCTTTTTTTCATCCACTTCTCTATTAATCGCTGTATCACGCACGCACGCACACACACGCGTTCTCTTTCCACTGCAGTTTACAACTGCGTCCTTTAGCAATTTGCCATTGAAAAAAAATTTGTTCTTGTTTCTTTTTCTTTCTTTCTCCAAATCTTCCCATCCTATGATGCATGAATGAGAGACAAATAATCAGAAAGGGTGTGTGGATTCCAATCACGTGACGCTGAAACTCCATGACCACAGTCCAACAACCAAAATTCACAGTACGCACAAATTAGCAATCACAGCAATCTAATAAATATATGTTATAACGTCTCAACAATCAAATGAAGATGACTTAAGCTATCTAACAATTTGAAAACGACTACCACAACACGCAAGCAGGTGTTGTCAAAAATAGTTCAAACGACTTCTATAATACGTAAACACGATTAGTCAAATATATATATATATATATGTATATATGCACACCCACATACAAATACTTACATGCAATCCAACATCATAAATGTGCATCAGTAAGTTGGAGATATATTTTACACACACATACACACACACACATACACACACACACACACACACACACATACACACACACACATACACACACACACATACACACACACACACACACACACACACACACACACACACACACACACACACACACACACATATAATATCGTAGTTATTCAAGAAACATGATTTTAAAAAAAACTACAATAATATATTCGCCTTGACTTGAACAATTGTAATTTTAATGCACGGACATTATATTCTTTATGATAATCCAGAAGGATTTTCTCTATACGTCACTACGATAATAATCGTTAAAGAATGCATTAGACACTGCCTTTGGTTAATGAACAGCACGCTATATATTGCTTCTACTCCAATTTAAGGCTAATCTTTTCTGGCGTGCAGACATACCAATCTCACTAGATTATTTTTAGCTTGGACTACGTTTGAAACAGGGAGAAGAAAACTTGAAAAGTTTATAAATATGTTGAAGTAGAAATCCAGTAGTAGACGGTTAAAGTTGAATTTGACGTACACAGTAGCCAATATTTTAGTTTGCTTTTTAAATTGAATATTCACATCCGATCCATTCACATGACTTTCTCTCACAATTGTATCCAATTTATGCCAATATTTCACTACTGACCTTATTTCACACTTATATCCATTATAGCAAGCCAACTTATGTATCTAACATTTTTCAATTTATCTAGAATTTTTCTAATGTAACAAGCCAACGTTTTATCTAGCCTTTTTCTAATGTAACAAGCCAACGTTTAATCTAGCATTTTTCTAATGTAATAAGCCAACGTTTTATCTAGCATTTTTCCAATTTAACAAGCCAACGTTTTATCTAGCATTTTTCTAATGTAACAAGCCAACGTTTTATCTAACATTTTTTTCAATTTAACAAGCCAACGTTTTATCTAGCATTTTTCTAATGTAACAAGCCACCGTTTTATCTAACATTTTTCTAATTTAACAAGCCAATGCTTATCTAATATTTTTCTAATAAAACAAGCCAACGTTTTATAAAACTTTTTCCAGTTTAACAAGCTAATGTTTAACCGTTCACCTTTTCTCATAGTTATGTCCATTTTAGCAAGCCGTTACACCGTTGACCTTAAGTCACAGTTATGTCTAACTTAACAAGCCAACGTTTCTCCATTTTCCGCACCATACCTAGGTTTGATCTGAACGTTCATACACTGAGATATTAGAGAAACATTATTAGACTTCAGATATACTCTCTATATTTATTGCTCTCAGACGGATTTTGTTTAAAATAAATTTCTTTTCGCTTAAGTCACAGAAAACTATTTATTTGTTTCACATATTTCAATTCTCTCTCCATTCATCCATTATTACTATTTAAAATTTGAAGAAAATTACTCCATTCACTAATTGGTAAAATGTATAATACTCCATTCACTAAGTAACATGGTTTAAAATATACAAGTAAAATATGTCTCAACTAAAGCGTAATCACACACACACATACAAACATACATACACAACACATACAAACATTTCAGTGACCTTCTCAATAGATTGTTTCAGTCAACTTTGGTCTTAATTCCTTACACTTTATAGTAATGTTATAGCTTTCTTTTTTATTGAAACTTGAAGCTCTATTTAGCAATGTTCAGCGGTTTATCAAATTATCAAGTCTTCAAATGTTAAATGTTAAAGTTCGAATCTTGATATTAAGTCTTTAATGCTGAATATTAAATAATAAATCGTGACTCATGGATCTTGTCTCTTGAATGTTATTTTTTGAACAATGACTCTTGAATCCTAACTCTTGACTCTTGAATCTTAAATCTTGAAACTTGCATCTTAAAATCTCGACATTGGATCCTGAATTCTGAATGTCGTATGTTTAATCCTGACACTTTAATTTTAAATCTAAATTGTATGTCAGAATAAAGTTTCTTTGGTTATATTTGTTTTGTGGCAATAACAAAGCATATTTCTTTTAGTATATTGCGATTTGTATACCTGTACCAATAAAATCCCCTCCTAAACATAAAAACAATACAGGAAAGCATGTAAGATTTTTCGGGACAGTGTGTGTGTGTGTGTGTGTGTGTGTGTGTGTGTGTGTGTGTGTTTGGGGAGGGGAGGGGAGATAACTCGTAGCTGGAATGTTTAGAGTAACAATACATTACAATCACGTCCACATTTTCAACCATCCACGATAATAAATTATTTTTGCACTATTGAGGTCTCCGACTATAAGGAAATAGTTTTCTTTATGTCTGCATTATCACTTTGTTATTGAAGCCGTAAGACTGGCGAGTCGACTAAAGGACATTAAGATAAATGGAAATGCCTCAATAAATGTAGATCTGCTTTAAAACTGATATGTATGATTCCGTTATTAAAAGATAAAGAGATAGAAAACAAGAAAATTGTTCGCCGATTTATTGTACCTGTAAATTAAAATAGTTTCTTCTTAAACAAGTATCCTATATATATAAGTGCTGTTTTATGACTATTGAAATTTATTACACAGTTAAAACCGAGTTTGTGTTGTGTTCATTTGATTTCTTCTTTATTTTCGGAACGATTTATTTATAGTTCTGTTTGTTACTCTGTGTGCATATATGTAATCGCTCACGCATTTATCTATCTATCTATCTATCTATCTATCTTACAGTCCATGTTAGCACATTACAGCATGAGAATTCCAAGCTTACTTTTGTTCTTTTATAAACACTCACTCCTCTCTCTCTCTCTCTCTCTCTCTCTCTCTCTCTCTCTCTCTTTCATAAGATCACAAAGTTTCCAGGTCCTCAGTATCTGTTATCACAAATATTAGATCCATAAATCCGAACCATGCCTAAATCAACTCAACTACCCTCTCCTACCCATCTGCCACCTCGAACCCTCCCAACCCTCGTCCAAGGCTTAAAGTGGGCGTATTTTCAAACTTTAAACTCACTTGGTCTCTTATGACACTGTAAATCGCGGAAACCAAATTAGAGGTGCCCTCGAGATTCATAAACCGTTCTTTAAGGGTCAATTGAATTGGCAACACAAAGAGCGGGCTACGGAAATTCAAGGTTTTAAGCTCGAATATCAAACTGCCAGTTATAATACTATCGCAGATAAAAAAGAAAATCACACCCACTTTGTTTGCAAAGTCATATAGGAATTCGACTAAAAGGGCTCTTCTGGCCTGTACCTTTATTTGGAATAGATTTCTGACCTCTACGTTCGATGAAATGTATTTCTGGCCTCTGGTTTTGATAAAACGTCTGTCTGGCCTCTGTTTCGATAAAATGTTTTTATAATTTCTGCTTTCGGTGCAATACCTTTTGGGCCTTTGCATTCGATGAAATGTTTTTCGTCTCTACTGTCTATGAAATGTATTTCTGGACCCTTGCTTTAGATTAAATGCAATTGCATTTCATTTTAATGTAAATTTCGATGAAGTGTGTGACTTGTTTTGCTTTAGACAAAAATATCTTTTGACTTCTGCTATCAATGAAATTATTTTTTGTCTCTGCTTTCGTAAAATATCTTTCTCGCCTCTGCTCTCTCTTCGTCCCAGGGTTAAACTACACCCCCATGCGAAATGCCAGGTTCCTAGCGGTTGTGGTTTAAACCCATATAAGTTGGTACATTTTCGTTTATATTTAATGATGATCTGAATTTGTATAATCAATACAAAAACTTCTTTGAAAGTGACCCGCACCCTGTTCAATCTCACAAAAAGTAAATACTTGCTCGTACACGGGTATAATTAATCACTCTTTACAAAAGGTTGTAATTAATGACATTTAACATTAACTATCTGACATTAATATTTTATCTTATTACTTTATCCTTTCATCATTTGAATGTGCGCTTGCTTGCGTGACAGTTTGCGTTTTCGCGCGAGTGAAATTATGTACTTTTGCGCGTGAGTGAGATTATGTACTTTTGTGCGTGAATGAAATTATGTACTTTTATATGCAAGAAAATATTGTTTGTTTGTTTGTTTGTTTGTTTGTTTGTGTGTGTGTGTGTTTGGTGTGTGTATGTGTGTGTGTGTGTGTGTGTGCGTGTGTGTGTGTGTGCGTGAGTGAGTGAGTGAGTGATAAAGAAAGACAGCTTGTGTGCATTAGACATTTAATGCGTTTTAAAATGTAAATCGTATACACTTTTGTGCATAAGTATTTGAGGCTTTTATACAAGCCTATATAAGCTTTTGGACGTATGTCTTCATCAAACGCTCTTGTAAAATCCTATGTTACGTACTTTTGTGAGTGTTTATGCACTTTGGTTGGGAGGGGGGGGGGGCGAGAACTTTGCATGTTTGTGAGCTGAAGCAAATAGCTGTTCCACCCATTTCTACCAGCTCTTCAAGCATTTCATGCGCTGGGTTGCTGCTTAAATGCTATCCTTGACTGTACGGCCCATTTCTAATACTGGGTTGCTGCTTAAATGCTATCCTTGACTGTACGGCCCATTTCTAATACTGGGGTGCTGCTTAAATGCTATCCTTGACTGTACGGCCCATTTCTAATACTGGGTTGCTGCTTAAATGCTATCCTTGACTGTACGGCCCATTTCTAATACTGGGTTGCTGCTTAAATGCTATCCTTGACTGTACGGCCCATTTCTAATACTGGGGGTTTATTTGTGCTTATTGCTGACGGAAATTCACATAGAAGTTAATGATACGTTTGGTTCTCTGTAACCACTCTACACAAAATCTACATTTTTCTAGATCAACGAACTTTAGTTAAACAGACATAAACTGTGACAATCTGCTCATGACGATGTAATGCTGATTATCTTCCCACTCCATTTTTTTCTTTTGGTAAAGGGATAAATAAAATATTAAACCTGCTAACTACACAATGACTGGAATAAATGATTCAAAGCTATTCATGTATTCTTTTAAGCAATAGGTCATAATTGACCAGTATTTCATAGGCCTGCATGGCTACGCTTCTGCTTCTTGTTTAGTTTACAAGGCCGAGTTCTGCTCCATATTGCTATTATATTTTTTATGACGGCAGCGACAGTCGGGCAAGATGACTTCCGTCTGTCCAGGGACACAAAGCGTATCCATTCATGTAGCACACGATCCTAACCAAGCACCTTTGTCAGATTGTCAGTTACCTAAAGCCGATATTATTATTACCGACTTCATGCATTAGTGATTCGTTAATTTTTGCAGTTATATGTGTGTGCGTGCGTGCGTATTTAAACAACAGCCACAAACTATCCACGTTGACCATATCAAACGTATTCGAATCTGACACTTCTCGCCAACGGTTGCCGAGCAGATGTGAAAGGGGATATAAATAACAAAGCAAGCGTTTGAAGGGGGGGGGGGGGGGGGGAATAAGTCGTACACACTCGAATGAGCCCATGAGACGGGACTTTTAAAAAATAATTAAGGTTCATCACAAGCGAAGTGTAAAAAAAACGTTATTTCCGCCAAGACCATCCCGCCACTTAACAGCGCTCGGGCAAAATTAAACGGCAAAGACAGTACGCTGTCAACCGCACTTAAAAGTCACCGGCGAATAAACCCAGGGAGGTCTCTTTATTGTCTCTTGTTAGTTGCCTGGGAAGGACTGCCTACAGTCTCCAATTTGTTTCTAAGGTAGGTCTTTTCAGTGGCGTTCTTGTTCGCAACCTGGAAATGTTGGTTACCATTTTAGGTGTTTCCTAGAACCGGGTGCCGGAAAGACCGGGATGTATTCAGTTCATCCGATAATCTTGTTGGAGGCTTACTGGGATTTGAAATGGAGGGTTTTAATACATTTGATGAGTCTGATAATCGATCCTAGTTTATTCCCAATACTTTTTTTTTAGTGATTTACTAATTTTTATTTTCATTTTATTGCGAGTCCCTTGATTTAGGCACCAGTTAGCGCCCTTGACAGCCAGTTAAGGATCAAGCTGATATTCTTTTGATCTCCGCTTCACACAGATAAGATTATGACCGGTACGCTAGAACTCTCCCCCCCACCTCCCCAATCATTTTTCATCTATCATCCGGGTAACGACAACGTATTACTCTTAAATTAACAGTTCTCCTTGGAGGAGAGGATTTATAGGTTCTCTATCGAACAGTACAATATACAGTTTTATTCGGTCACTGAAGTTCGTCAAACCACGGAAACGATTGAAGAAAGACTATTGCAAATATATCTCAATAATTGTATTGGATAATGTGCAGACGATGGTCCTCCGATTCCGGCGTCCGTGTCGTTCTCCCCGCGGCCCTCGGAAGACAGGACCGAGACAGGGAGCAGCGGCAGTGGGGCGACACCTACCTCCGAGTGTGGTGACTGGATTGATGTGACCGGGAGTCATGTGAAGTCAGATCTCGAATCTGCTAGAGTCAATAACGAGACCTGTAACGAGGGCGATGTCACAGACACAAGATTTCAGGCTGAAGGTATGCAGACAACCAGACATTATTTAAAGTCATGTGTATGCAGACAATCAGACATTATTTAAAGTCTTGCATATGCAGACAACCAGACATATTGTAAATCTTGCGTGTGCAGACGACCAGGCATAGTTCTAAGTCTTTTGAGAAGTGCGTGCATTCATGCGGACTGTTATTTTGTTAGCATCACTTACAAAACCTCACAACTTAAATGAACAACTTGCTTGCGGTCCATGGCAAGCTGTACAGTAATAATTGGCAACGATTAATTACAACTTATTCAGTAGGTAACAGTTCAATCTACATCGCTATCCAGGATAAATAAATAGATAGATAAATGGACAGAGAAATAGATTTTGAAAAATAGATATACATATAGACAGTTTAATAGATAGACAGATAGAAGATAGATAGATAGATAGATAGATAGATAGATAAATAGACAGATGAATGGATAACGTTTTAATAAAATAATTATTTTACATTTAAAAAAATCTTACATTTATATCTTACATCTATGTTTTACAAGAAAGTCTATGTGAAAAAATAATTCGTTTTCCTTAAATATTTTAAATTTAAAAAATTATAACAAATTTAATTTATTAAAAGTATATTTATTATGCTGAGTTAATATTACTTAATACATTTTATAAGTGTTTCAATTCTATATTTATTTCATTCAATAGGGAAAGAAACCCCTGTCAAAAAGCGACGTTTTTAATTCTATATTTATTTCATTCAATAAGGAAAGAAACCCCTGTCAAAAAGCGACGTTTTTAATTCTATATTTATTTCATTCAATAGGGAAAGAAACCCCTGTCAAAAAGCGACGTTTTCGAACCACTTTTAGTGCAGATCAGTTGAAATGTTTGGAAGAAGTATTCTTACTAACCCACTACCCAGACATAAACACCCGGGATAAGCTGTCGCAAAAGACAGGGCTGTCAGAGGAGCGAGTGCAGGCAAGTTTCATCACAGTAAATTTAAAGAACAGTAAATTAAAAGAGCAGTAAATTTAAAGAACAGTAAATTAAAAGTGCAGTCAATTAAAAGAACAGTAAATTAAAAGAGCAGTAAATTTAAAGAACAGTAAATTAAATGAGCAGTAAATTTAAAGAACAGTAAATTAAAAGTGCAGTCAATTAAAAGAACAGTAAATTTAAAGAACAGTAAATTAAAAGAGCAGTAAATTAAAACAACAGTAAATTTAAGCACAATTAAAAGAGCAGTAAATTAAAACGACAGTAAATTTAAGCACAGTAAATTAAAACAACAGTCAATTAAAAGAATGATAAATTAAAATAACGGTAAATTAAAACATACGTAAATTAAAGAACTGTGAATTAAAAGATCGGTAAAATAAAGAACAAGGTAAATTAAAAACACAGCTGTAAACTAAAGAACAGTAAATTAAAAGAATAGTAAGTAAAAGAACAATATATTCAAAGAACACGAAATTAAAGAACGTTAATAAGCAGAATAGTTTTGTTTAAAACACAGTATATGTACGAAATGTAAAGAAAGGTATATTAAAATGAAGAACAAGAAATAAAAAATTCTAAATAAATGAAGAATATAGAACAGTCCATCAACAACAGTACATTTAAGATAATAAATAAACAAAGAAATTAAGGAACGGCTTATTGAAAACGGCGTTATTACATCCTGATAATAAAGAGCATTAAATTTAAGAACAATAAATAAAAGATCAATGCAATTAGAACAGTAAGTAAACGAATAACATACAGAACATTCAAGAATAATTTTTTTAAAAATAATAGTAAATTAAGAAGGATGAGTAAAAGTAAATCAATTAAATAAAAACAATACTTTTTAAAAAAGCTAATATATAGATAGCTGAAGAAACAGGAAATAAAACGGTTAAACTGATAATTAACTAAAGAGCATAAATTAGAATATAGTAAATTACTTCTTTACACAGTGAGTAAAAGGGAAGTAAATGAAAACAAAATAATGAGTATAAGAATTTGAAATGTAAAACCTAGTAAATAAAAATGAGAAAATAAAAGGAATCTAAATTAAAGAACAATATATTAGACACAAAACAGAAAATTAAAGAACAGTCATTTTAAGAACGAAAAAGAACAGCAAATGAAAAGAGCAGATTAAAGGAGAATAAACATACGGAGCAGTAATAAAAGAACACTAAATACAGAACTGTAGACAAAGTAACAGAACATTCAAGTGAAGTAAATACAATAACAGAAATCTAAAACCAGAAAATAAAAGAACATTAAATACAAGAATTAAAATAAAACACAATTGATTCCAAAATTAAAAGAAACAATAAAGAGCAATAAATAATAAACTCCAGTTAGTTCAAGAAATAACTTTTATTTAAAAAATAATGAATGAAAATGCTTTTAAAAATACTTAAATGCATCTGATAAAAAGTTACAACAGAATAAATAAAACTAAAGTAGTGTAAAGAACAAACAAACGATTAGTTAAAAATCTGCAATAAAAATGTCAAGATATTAAAGAACAATAATAAAATACAATAAGAGATCCATTGCAAGATCTGCAATAAAAATGTCAAGATATTAAAGAACAATAATAAAATACAATAAAAGATTCATTGCAAGATCTGCAATAAAAATGTCAAGATATTAAAGAACAATAATAAAATACAATAAAAGATTCATTGCAAGATCTGTAATAAAAATGTCAAGATATTAAAGAACAATAATAAAATACAATAAAAGATTAATTGCAAGATCTGTAATAAAAATGTCAAGATATTAAAGAACAATAATAAAATACAATAAAAGATTCATTGCAAGATCTGTAATAAAAATGTCAAGATATTAAAGAACAATAATAAAATACAATAAAAGATTCATTGCAAGATCTGTAATAAAAATTAGAGTATATTAAAGAAGAAGAATTTTAAATTTTATTAAAGCAAGCGAAAGATTAGTTAAAATATCAAGTTAAAAATTACAGTATATTAAATCTTCTTAGAGAAATAAATGTCACTGTGTGACAACAAAATAAACAAACAAATGGAAATACATATTATAAAAGCGCAGAAAAAATAGCATAACAGAAATAAATAACACTACATATAAGAATAGTATTTTCTGAAGTGAAAATTAATAAACACACAAGCATAACACAATGAACTAACAAAACCAATTAACATAATGTGACGATAGTAATACCCGTGTGCTCTTGATATAAAACAATGACTATCATTATCACCAACTTAATGTCCCAGTATTCACTGTTAGTAATACCCGTGTGCTCTTGATATGAAATAATCACTACCATTATTACCAACTTAATGTCCCTGTGTAGTCAGTTTTAGTAATCTCATTGCTCTAGACGTGCAAGAATCACCAGTATCATTATTATCACCACATAACCACCTAACATAGTATCACTGCGTTCCACAGTAGTATTACTCATTGCTATAGACATGCAAGAATAATCAACATTATTACCATATATCCACCTAACAATGATTTGTTTCATTGTAGTATTACCCATTGCTCTAGACATGCAAAAATCATCAACATTATTATTATCATCTTAAAACCAAATAACAACTAGATTAAGCTCGGTCAGACTTTGACAAGTAAATGCAATTATTGTCACAATCAACCAAATAAATATCTATCTATCTATCTATCTATCTATCTATCTATCTATCTATCCATCCATCCATCTATCTATCTATCTATCTTTCTATCTATCTATGTCTGTCTATCTATCTATATTATATATAAAATCATGTAAGTAGTTTAGAAAAGAATGGGTACATATGTCTTGGTTTATCTTGAATGCTTCAGATTTGGTTCCAAAATAGACGAGCCAAATGGCGAAAATACGAGCGATTGGGTAATTTTGGAGGTCTGCAAGATTTGCACGAGATTGACTATGTACCAGCACCAAGGGCAACAAGCAAAATTATCCCAGAACAGGTCGTGATACTATTTAAGCTGAGAAACAATTCTGTGATTATTAAAAAAAATTAAATCACTTTCACTGTCATTGTTGGCATTCTCACACTTGCATTTCATAGGTACTTCAAGTGGTCTCATGACAGAAAATCATAGGTACTTCCAGTATTCTTTTTACAGATAATAATCATAGTTACTTCCAGTATTCTCTTGACAGATATCATAAGTACTTCAAGTGGCCTTTTGACAGAAAACAATATAGATACTTCCAGTATTCTCTTGACAGAAAATCATAGATACTTCAAGTGGTCTCTTGACGGAAAAAGTCAATGGCACTTCAAGTTGTCTCTTGACAAAAAAAAAGTCATAGGTACTATGATGTGGTGTGTGGGTCGTTTGCAGAAGTTAGTCTACTTATGGTCTGGAGCTACTTACACCCACACACCACATCACTCACACGTAAAATACAGTCAATCATCAGAGCAAAATAAAATAAAAGATAAGAATGGTTAATTAAATGAGCCCCCCCCCCCCAAGAGATGTCCTCTTACTCTTGACAGAAAAATTGGTACTCTCACGATTGCAAATCATAGATACTTCTGATTGTCTCAACTGAGTACTCCATTATTATTTTCCACATCTCACGCCTATAAATCATTAGTACACTAATCTCACTATTGTAAATCTTGGTTACTAAATGTATTAGTACAGTAATCTCACTATTGTAAATCTTGGTTACTAAATGTATTAGTACAGTAATCTCACTACTGCAAATCTTGGTTACTAAATGTATTAGTACAGTAATCTCACTACTGTAAATCTTGATTACTAAATGTATTAGTACAGTAATCTCACAACTGTAAATCTTGGTTACTAAATGTATATTTCGCTCTGGATTACATGGTAAGGGTTTAATTATTTTGTTAAATTCTGGTTACAAAAAGAGCTTAGCTGTGATATTTTAAAATTCTAATTTATACATAAATGAGCAGAGTTGTTTCCATGATGTCTTATAATTGCTAAATACAGTCGCCATTATTGTTTTTTTTTAAATTATGATTTGTATACATACATTAAAAGTGTTGTAACTTTTTTGATTCCCATAATGAATGGCATTCCCCACCAGCTTCATTACTCTCATTTATGATAGAGTATTCTATAGAGTTGTCTTTATTAGTTTTGATTATTAACTATATACAAGAGTTGTCGTTATTATTTTCGATTATGAATCAGACATACTAAACGGAATAGGTTTATTATCTTTGATACGAATTATACATAAACAGACGTGATGTGTTCATATTTCTAATTTATAATATCTGTGGTAAATTAAACAATTGAATTAGTGAATTGTATATAATAAAAGTGGTAGTCATTTTCAGTAGAGAATTGAAAATAGTTAAAGAGGGAAAACGTAATTATTTTCAGTAGTGAATTGAACTTAAAGAGATAAAACGTAATTATCTTCTGTAGTGAACTGCATATAGTTAAAGAGGTAAAACATAATTATTTTCTTTAGTGAACTGCATATAGTTAAAGAGGTAAAACATAATAAAACGTAATTATTTTCTGTAGTGAACTGCACATAATGAAAGAGGTCCTGGGTAATTATTTTATGTACGGGAATGTACGTACCTATAAGAGCATAACGTAATTGTTCTCTTTGCGTATTGACCTAATTTAACTGATAGGTGTACGTGTGTTCATCTATCAATCTATCTGAATTGTATATGTTTCTTTATTTTTTTCAAACAGAAGGGAAGCAAACAAAAACCGGACCGTTTCGACAACAATAGCCCACTATTAGTGCCTTCCTCCCCGACCCGGTGTGCAGGTGACTTGACTCTGAATGCATTATCGTCACTCACCTACCCATATTACGCAGCTCAGTACATGAGTCTTTCTCCGTTTTTTTACTACTCACCCCTGCTGTGCAGCCCGGGAGTAGTGCCAGGAACTCTAGGGCTTGGGGAAGGAGGGACGGGGCTGAGATTTGACATCAGATGCTCTGACAGCATCGCCGCATTGAGACACAAAGCCAGAGAGCACGAAGCCTCAGTGGAGATGCAATATTTTTTCAAATAGTCGTGACCTACTGCCTACATAACATTTTTTAAAAGACAAAAGGATTGTATCAGTGATACCAACAAAAGCATTGGTAAACATTGAAACTCACGGCATGTTCGTTTACAAACTGTACAGTCTACACCATGTTGTGACCACGGATGTCATGCGCAAAGAAAGGCAAAGTGATCTATATATTCAGCACGTGTTATATCGCTCGTCTTGATTAGCACTCACCACCTCTCTCGTCTCACCCACCCACCCACCACACCAAGTTTGGCACTTGTTGCGTGGCATTGTCTTTAAGACTTTTGTTCGAAAATAGCAATGGGATTTAATTGTTAACATACATTTTATTTTGCTGATATATAAAGATATTTGCGTTGTTTGCAGGGTTTCTTAAGAAATATTACGCCTCGGCAGCTATCAGAAATGAGATAAACTGAACAGAACTAGTCATGGTGCTAATTTCAGTACTTCCACGGTCCCTAGCGAGATTACTGTTCATTTAAAATAATTGTCAGTTATTATAGTCTTTAATTCTGTAGTATCAGTTATTATTATTCATATTCATCTTTAATAATCAATAACCATATCAAAACAGGTGAGCGGATTACAATTCAGATGTTAACTCAGTTCCACCTGGCCGATCTGGCTGACACTTTCAGAATTCTATTTTTTAAGTACACACAACATAAATATATAATTGTTCTTCTACCATACAGGTTTTCTGCAGAAGGGTTGGGTTTTAATCCACCTTTAATTAATTCTGCCCCTACCTGCCTCTACTAACTATACGCTAATTGACACACACAAGAAGTTGGTTACAAGAAATAAAATATTTATAAAATATAACAGTAATGAAAGAAAACAAATACATTTAGTTTACAATGGAAACAATAGATTCCTGACAACTATCTAATAAAATGTCCAGATGAAAGTAAAAGAAACCACAACACTATTGAACAATTACGGACTTACAGCTCTTATTTAACATCATAGAAAGATGAGAGTTTAAGAAAGAATAAATTGTGTACAGCGATGGCATGGCAATGGGTAACACATCTCTTGTCGCGATCTGCTCACTGTGGTGACGTCACTCGGCGCAATATTGACAATTCGTAGCCAGGTACCTTCAAGTTGCTAGGTATGACAGTCCACGGGGTGCACGTGCACACATCAGGAATTAAAAAGTCACATTAGATATTTCTTCCAAGTGGACAATCTTCCCTCAAGGTTGTGTAATAACGCTGTTTCCTATTTTTGCCTCGACTTCGGGGAGAGAACCGATTAATCTCCCTGGTAGAACTTCGACTAGCATTGACCAATTTCTCCAACAGTTAACAAATTTGGCAGGACCCTTGTCTGCAGGAATTTGCCAAACAAACTGGGCAAGCAGATTCCTAGGAGTACGAGACGTAGAATCTCAAGTCCTAGCTTGCGAGAAAGGAAAAGGGGGCGTGCTTCACTGAGGCACAGAAATATAGCGCACACAAATCTCTTGTATGATAATTTCTAATTTTCTTCTCGTACACATAAACCTCTTCTATGATAATTTCTAATTTTCTTCTCACTCTTTCATTCTCAAACTTACATATCTGTAAAACAATGTTATTATCCCTATACACACGAGTCAGTAAAATGCTTGAACATAGAAACACAATCAAAGCTAAATTCAGCTTACTACAAAGTCATATAAGTAAAACGCTATTTCTATTTTACATAAGAAAATATATAACAAAGATTCTCAGAGTGAAAACAAACAAACTGAGGGGCGTCTCCATTTTCAGATGAAACAACTACAGCCAAAGATGCCGATGAATATAGCAACAATGAATTGTTCATCTGACAAGTCAGATAAAACAATTAACTACAGTCAAAGATACAGTAAATAAAGAAGCATGTTGCTTTCTTTTCCATATTCCAGATGAAGTAATTTATGACGGTGTAAAGTCTCGAGAGTGACAACAATACGACACGCAAGATAAGATTCATTCATTTCGTGCCAGAGGAAACGTTTTGCAAAAGAGAGAGCTCAAAATTTACCGTGCAAGTACAGAGAAGTAGCTTTGAGCTTCTTTTAAGAAAGTACAGAGACACAACTTTGAGCCTCTTTTTAAGAAAGTACAGTGACACAACTTTGAGCCTCTTTATAAGAAAGAACAGTGACACAGCTTTGAGCCTCTTTTTAAGAAAGTACAGAAACACATTTATGAACCTCTTTTAAGAAAGTACAGGTACACAGCTTTGAGCTTATCTTAAGTAAGTACAGTGACACACCTTTGAGCTCTTTTTAAGAAAGTAGAGAGACACAGCTATAGCCTCTTTTTAAGAAAGTAGAGAGACAAAGCTATGAGCCTCTTTTTAAGAAAGTCTGTTGGATAAATAATTTCTCATATGTATATTAAACTGAAGCTTGCAAAGTCACACCACCATACGACAGTTTCAAAGTTAAAAATAATTATCTCACATGCGCATTTCCAATGTAAATGTTAGCTTTGATGTTGTTGGTCGAAGACAAAATCTTTAGAATATTTATGTAATATATATATACTATAAATGTACTAAATTTTATTAATGTCAAGCAAAACACACCAAGTAGAGAAAACAGTACTGTCTCAATTTATGAATTTTAATAATATTTATTATAGTATTTCAATACCTCTTTATTGCATGGAATATAGGGAAAAAAACCCAATAAATAGAATTAATTTCTTGGTTGCAAAAGTTTCATTGAAACATTAGACTGATTAGAGAGTGTTACGTGCTATTTTATCAAAATTACTATCGAAGAGTCATTGATTGTTGAATGTTTTATGGTTTTGCTTTGAATAAAAAAAGAACAGTTAATGAGCTGAAGAAAGAAATTTAGAAAGAAAGACATTTAGAAAGAAAGAAAGAAAGAAATTTAGAAAGAAAGAAAGAAAGAAAGAAAGAAAGAAAGAAAGAAAGAAAGAAAGAAAGAAAGAAAGAAAGAAAATGAGAAAGAAATACTGACCTTCAGAAAGAGAGAAGTACACACACGCACAAAGAGAGAGAGAGAGATATAAGGAGGGAGGGAGCTAGGAGAGATACTGACGAACACTGTGAAAAAGTCGAAAAGTTATATAATATTGTATAATTGAATTTTAAAATGTAGATAGATAGATAGGTGATAAAGTAAATAAATGGCAAACTGCATTATACTCCATTATATCATTCAAATAAATATTGCAACTCAATGTTGTTATTTACGTTAGTAAATAGATTTTGCAAAAAGAAAAAAAGACGATTTCAAAGTAATGTAATATTGGAAAGTACTCAGATAAATAAAACTATCCAAATCCTCCATAAGTAAAACACATACATACACAAACCTTCTCACTTTTAAATTCACACGCGCATGCACAACATGCAGGTATATACACACATACATACACACACTCTAATTTTTGTTTAAAAAAATATTGATAAATAAATTAAATCACACACACACACACACACACACACATTAATTTTGTTTTTAAAAAAATACTTTACCTCCCTCTAATGCACTAATGACCCGTTATACTTAAACAGAAAAAAAAGGAGAATATTAATTAATAAGAACTCCAAATTGTTTTTGGAAAAGTTAGGTTATATTTAAATTGTCACCAGCGCTACTGAAATAGATTTTCATATTATAGGCTAAGACTTAATTAAAAGATTTCAAAAACAGTTTTCAGAACTCACTGAATTGCAAGGTTTAATATTTTAAGGTCGTGTTACAATTAGAGTAATACAAGATTGTGGAATGTAAGCGAATAGATATTTTAATTCGCGAAAACAACATTCGATCTCAGTGAAGGTTTTCTTATGTAAAAATAAACATGTCTCTAAAACAAAGCAAAGATTTCCAAACCATTCCAAATGAATGCGCAATGTACCGACTTCTTACCATATTATAATGTGTTGTATAACAATACTTCAGAGTTAATAACATTTTTCTTTCTCTTTTGAGTCTACTACCATCGCGATAGTAGTTTCATCTCATACTAATATATTATAAATAAAAATAAAAATATATAACTGTGTATATAATTAGACATGACAATATGTTTGTAAAAATATTGCATTTAATATGTATATCTAATATTTATATCTAATAGTATACTGATAGTTTTAAAAATATGTATGATTATCCTTTGTTCTAAATTAAAAAAAAATTCTTTAACAATTTCAATCGGGAGTAGAGGGAGGCAACTCTTCCGCATCATAAGTGGTGTCGTACTCTTCCGGCAATTCTGGTGACGATTGCAGTCGGTATGTTTCATCCATTCTGGACAAAGAAGACGTCTGCTCGCAAAACGAGTAAACAGAATTATTGTCGTCGTCCTGCTGATTGTTGCTTTCATCGCGTCCGGTATCATCACCTTCCTCCATTTCTATCGAGTCCCTGCAGGACGCCTCTGTCGGCTCTTCTCTGAAAGTTACTCTCTCTGACTTCGGCTCAGGATTAGTCGCCACACGTGTGTCCGATGCCTCTTTCACCACGTCTACTGCTTGCCTTTCGATCGATTCAGCTAGGGTCTGTGTTTCATATGCTTCTTCCAGTGAGGTATCTATATGCTTCATTGCTTCAGGAATATCTTCGTCGATGTCTTTCAGGCTGGCTTCTTCGCAGGCTACCGAGGGGATTCTGCTGTCCTGGAAGCTTGGGTCCTGGGACAGTTTGCTGTCGTCACGAATCGGAGACCGTGCATCTGTGACCGACGCGTCATCGTATTGAACAAGGGAAGCAACTTTGGCCAATTTGTAATCCGCCGACTCCGTGTTGTGTTCAGATTCCGAGAAGTCGGTGCATTCCACGGAGAGAGGAATCTTGCTCGAAGCATTTGGAAACGAGTCTGACGAGGAGAATGGCTCGTACTCCGAAGCGCCATCTTTGGAACTCTGCTGGGGATGATATTCCTCGTCATAATCACTTTCAACTTTCTTTTCTTGAGAAGACCCGGATTCCAGTCTGGCCTTCTTTGAGTGTCTTCTTTCCGTCGATGACCTCAGATCTCCTAGTGTTTGGTAGACGGTATCTGGGGTATCCGACATCAAAGACCTTGGTTCACTTTCTTTGTCTAGGTGCTCTGCCTCGATAAATCTTAAGAAAGACAAGTCGTCCAGCTTGTTCTTCGTCACTGGAATAAGAATATGCAGCGTTTCTTCTTCTTCGTCGTCTTGTCCATGGAGCAGTTTCACGTAGCAATGTTTGGAGGGCGACTTAGGGGTTACGACATGCGGAGAAGCTAGCAAGCTCTGAAGGGGTGGAGTCGGGATGGGACTTCGGTTGAAATTGGAGTTGGGTGGGCCGTCTTTGCTTGGAGTGGACACGGGGCTCGCACTCTGGTTTCTGTTGGGCTTAACGGTGTCCTTTTCTGCTGGAATGGCTGAAAACAAAAGTAAGAACATGGACTATAATATTAGAATGCATTTTGGGGAGAAATAACCATATTGTTATTTTCATATATTTCAGACATTTGCCTTTCTAGTCTTAGTAAAATAAGAAATTGTAAAAGGAAAAAAGTACAGTAATGAGACAGAAAAAAACTAAAATGTAGCAAAATGAGAAAGATCAATATAGGTATACAAGAAATATTAGAAATGTATTGAAATAAAATTTTAAGTTAAACGAAATAAACTCAAGTAAACCACATACAAAATTAGAGAAAGGTGCACAAATATTTAAAATAAAAGTTACAAAAATAAGATGGAAATACAAAACTAGTGAGACTCGGCGATTAATAGACTGATAGGAGAATAATTAAATTACTCAAGAAAATATTAATAAACTCGGAGAATAAAATATAAATAACAAACTTTATTTGACGTGAAAACGTTAGTGTAACATTTAAGTAGCCAGATATTGTTTAGAATAGGAAAAATATTACACACCTAAAGCAGAAATAATCAGATTTTAGTCACAGTCACAGAACAAACCGAAATGTGGGGGAAATGCATTTTAAAAACCATTCTGCCTTCCGTTGACTGGCAGGCTTTCCGAGAACAGGGAGTCATTTGCTCTGACAGTGAAAGCATTTGCAGGCTCATAATTGTGATATCTGTAATATGGTTTGCCTATTAGTACTTTAAATTCTATTATTTCTTGATTTATAATATTTATTGATGTTATTTGATTATCCACTTGTATATAAAATTCTGAGAGACTGTATTGCTGTAATAAGGAATTTATATGTGCAATTTGTCTTTCATGACTGGCGATTGCTGTATTACTCTAGATAAGGAATTTATATGTGCAATTTGTCTTTCATGCCTGGCGCGAAATTTAGAAATGATCACTGCAAAACTGTGAATGTACATGCAATCTTACATTTCCGGTAGTGATCAAGAACTGCGAAGTTTTATATTCTGTAACTGTCAAAACTGTGAATGTACATGCAATCTTACATTTCCGGTAGTGATCAAGAACTGCGAAGTTTTATATTCTGTAACTGTCAAAACACGCACAGAGGGGAAAAAATAATATATTATTATGATTATTTAAAGCGATATTGTTAAAATCTTTCACATCAGCCTTTATGGTGTCAATGAATCACAGAAATTAATTAGCAGACAGAGGGTCTTCTTAGGCAAGCGACTCTTTTTCAGATGAGATCCCGATGACACATTTTTCGAGGATGAGATATTCTGAGTTCCGTGTCTCATATCTACAGTAACTGTTTTGCCTAAAAAATATTCCTGTGTTTGAAGTTCCCAGAGTTGCTAGCAGCCTGCTACCTAATGAGGATGTATAAAGAAATACTTTGAGTGAAATACCTATTAAAGGTGTATAAAGAAATACTTTGAGTGAAATACCTATTAAAGGTGTATAAAGAAATACTTTGAGTGAAATACCTATTAAAGGTGTATAAAGAAATACTTTGAGTGAAATACCTATTAAAGGTGTATAAAGAAATACTTTGAGTGAAATACCTATTAAAGGTGTATAAAGAAATACTTTGAGTGAAATACCTATTAAAGGTGTATAAGGAAATACTCTGAGTGAAATACCTATTAAAGGTGTATAAAGAAATACTTTGAGTGAAATACCTATTAAAGGTGTATAAAGAAATACTTTGAGTGAAATACCTATTAAAGGTGTATAAAGAAATACTCTGAGTGAAATACCTATTAAAGGTGTATAAAGAAATACTTTGAGTGAAATACCTATTAAAGGTGTATAAAGAAATACTTTGAGTGAAATACCTATTAAAGGTGTATAAAGAAATACTCTGAGTGAAATACCTATTAAAGGTGTATAAAGAAATACTTTGAGTGAAATACCTATTAAAGGTGTATACAGAAATATTTTGAGTGAAATACCTATTAAAGGTGTATAAAGAAATATTTTGAGTGAAATACCTATTAAAGGTGTATAAAGAAATATTTTGAGTGAAATACCTGTTGAAGGTGTATCAAGCAAAGCATAGTGTGGAAGCGGCGTGAGAAATGGCTGTGTTGCAGATCGATCAAACGTGTCAATATTGACAATTCCATGACATCTGGCTAAATTTAGATTTAAAAGAATAGTCTTTTTAAAAAATATTTTATAACTTCCTTCTCTACAGTTATTTAGCTAAATTGCTTGTCATGATTACATACAGTGGCGGAAGTAAGTGCAGAGAAGAAGGCGTCCAACATTTGTTATTTTCATACACAAATTGTAATTTGAAAAATGTACACGATCAAGCAGGGAGCACGGCAAGCTAATTCTCTGTGAAGCACACAGAGAGAGAGAGAGAGAGTGCGCGGAAAATAAGGGGAGGGGATATTGAGGTTACGCTACTGATTACATACATTTTGACCTGTTGGATGACGTAGGAGGTGACGACTGTTGTCCCGGAGTCAGAGAGTAGGCTCGCGGAGGAGCAGAAGAGGGCTTGATTTTCTCGGCGGCCTGACCTTTAATTGACTGAGCGCGTAAGCGGGCGACACGATTGTTGAACAGGAGTTTCATCGACTCTTCCGGTGACGTTTGACGGCGGCGCGGGGGCTGGCGGGAGACGATGGGTGGTAGGGGCTCAAGAGGCCCCTTCATACAGCGGTCGTGGCAGTGCAGCTCTGGAGAGCCTGGAGGGCGGCGAGAGCTAAGTGGAACACGATTTGGTTTGAAACTGTTACACATGTTGTAATCTGGAACGCAGGCTTGGTGGAAGCGGTCCGCTTCAGATTGTCGGCCCTGGGGTCCATCCGGGTGGTACTTTGTCTGAAGAATAAAGAGTGCACACACACATTCCTATTTTTTTAAAAAATGTCTTAACAGATTTTGCCCTTTTATAATTTTTTCAGCTGACCATAAAGATACATTTTTCAATTAAAAATAAAATCTGGCTGCAATTGCTGAGGTCTTTTGTCTGGCAGGTGTCCTAGTTGTCCGTGTACTTTTTCTGTAATTTCTGAGATAATGATAGTGCCATGGGTTAGTCAATTTATGTTGGTGTATTTGATGTGTATGTTCTATCATATTTATTATTATGCTTTTCTCATTAAGCATCTAGGCTACCTCCTAATAACTCCTGTAGATTGCTTGTCCTTGGTCTCTTTGAAGGAAAAGTCGCAACACTTGTTTATTGTGAAGTTTAATGGTTTATATTAATTTTCTACTCAACATATTTCCTCTCAGCGAGGCCATGCATGTTCATGCCAATTTCCAATTCAAGTTCATGTGCCTAGGAAAAGGACTGTTATATTTTCAAAGTAAAAAAAAACTGAGTGAGTAGTTTTCTATTATCCAATTATCATGATTTACAAGACTGAAGATTTGCGACCTTATTATTGTAATTATTCTTATTTACTTGTGTCTGAAGACTGGCGACCTTATTATTGTAATTATTCTTATTTACTTGTGTCTGAAGATTGGCGACCTTATTATTATAATTATTTACTTGTGTCTGAAGATTGGCGACCTTATTATTGTAATTATTTACTTGTGTCTGAAGATTGGCGACCTTATTATTGTAATTATTCTTATTTACTTGTGTCTGAAGATTGGCGACCTTATTATTATAATTATTTACTTGTGTCTGAAGATTGGCGACCTTATTATTGTAATTATTTACTTGTGTCTGAAGATTGGCGACCTTATTATTGTAATTATTTACTTGTGTCTCAAGATTGGCAACCTTATTATTGTAATTATTTACTTGTGTCTGAAGATTGGCGACCTTATTATTATAATTATTTACTTGTGTCTGAAGATTGGCGACCTTATTATTGTAATTATTTACTTGTGTCTGAAGATTGGCGACCTTATTATTGTAATTATTTACTTGTGTCTGAAGATTGGCGACCTTATTATTGTAATTATTTACTTGTGTCTCAAGATTGGCAACCTTATTATTGTAATTATTTACTTGTGTCTGAAGATTGGCGACCTTATTATTATAATTATTTACTTGTGTCTGAAGATTGGCGACCTTATTATTGTAATTATTTACTTGTGTCTGAAGATTGGCGACCTTATTATTGTAATTATTTACTTGTGTCTGAAGATTGGCGACCTTATTATTGTAATTATTTACTTGTGTCTCAAGATTGGCAACCTTATTATTGTAATTATTTACTTGTGTCTGAAGATTGGCGACCTTATTATTATAATTATTTACTTGTGTCTGAAGATTGGCGACCTTATTATTGTAATTATTTACTTGTGTCTGAAGATTGGCGACCTTATTATTGTAATTATTTACTTGTGTCTCAAGATTGGCAACCTTATTATTGTAATTATTTACTTGTGTCTGAAGATTGGCGACCTTATTATTATAATTATTTACTTGTGTCTGAAGATTGGCGACCTTATTATTGTAATTATTTACTTGTGTCTGAAGATTGGCGACCTTATTATTGTAATTATTTACTTGTGTCTGAAGATTGGCGACCTTATTATTGTAATTATTTACTTGTGTCTCAAGATTGGCAACCTTATTATTGTAATTATTTACTTGTGTCTGAAGATTGGCGACCTTATTATTATAATTATTTACTTGTGTCTGAAGATTGGCGACCTTATTATTGTAATTATTTACTTGTGTCTGAAGATTGGCGACCTTATTATTGTAATTATTTACTTGTGTCTGAAGATTGGCGACCTTATTATTGTAATTATTTACTTGTGTCTCAAGATTGGCAACCTTATTATTGTAATTATTTACTTGTGTCTGAAGATTGGCGACCTTATTATTATAATTATTTACTTGTGTCTGAAGATTGGCGACCTTATTATTGTAATTATTTACTTGTGTCTGAAGATTGGCGACCTTATTATTGTAATTATTTACTGGTGTCTGAAGATTGGCGACCTTATTATTGTAATTATTTACTTGTGTCTGAAGATTGGCAACCTTATTATTGTAATTATTTACTTGTGTCTGAAGATTGGCGACCTTATTATTATAATTATTTACTTGTGTCTGAAGATTGGCGACCTTATTATTGTAATTATTCTTATTTATTTGTATTCAAATGTCTTTGTATTCCCTGTACGAGGTGAAGTGGCGTAGCAGTGAGCCATTCTTTCATAGGGAAGGATCTACCAAGAAGCAACTATAATGATATATTTTATATATTATTAACTTTATTTACTTCATGTAAATTGATGATATGCTTTCGAACGCATATATATATATATAAAATTGGTAACTGACCGATAATTCCTAATTGATTTCTATTTGCCTTGAGTTACCTAAATGCTACTTAACATCTTGATGTGAACCGCATGTGCGCGATAGAATTCTAAAGATTTGATTGATTAACCTTGAGAGTTGTCTTGAATGTGGGGAACGCTTCCGGCTTCCGCCGCTTTTAAGTTGGGGATACAATTAAGTTTAGAAAGAGGGGTATGCAAATTTACTCTGTCATACATATAAATGTGTGTGTGTGCGCGCGCGCGCGCGCGCGCGTGTGTGTAATTGACTGACCGATAAAGTATGATTGTTGGATATTTATCATCAGAACCATAATCAACATATTTTCGTTATGATTTTCAATTAAAAAGATTAAAATGGCGTACCTTGGGGTTTAATATCTCATTCTTTCGCAATTCAGCGTCTTCTCTCCATTGACTGATGACGTCTGCTCGCGGTAAAATGGATGAAATCTTATTCTAAATCAACACAGCAACTCATTATCAATAGAGTATTTCGATTACATAATATAAGAATGCAGAAGATTATTTTATTATTATATAGAAAAAAAAACCGCAATCATATCGCGGAATCTGAGATTAGTGGCTAAATAGTTTAATATAGCAATTCTAGATTTGTAGAGGATTAGTAACCAGATGGTTAGAGTTATATCTTGGTATGTTAAAACATTTGAGAAATCAGAAATCGTGTCGTTACAGTATTTCAGGAAATCAGAAACCAGTTAGTTTGAGATAATAGATCGTGTCGTTACAGTATTTCAGGAAATCAGAAACCACTTAGTGTGAGATAATAGATTGAAATTGAGTCCGTCCTGTCAAATGGTCGAGAACAGAGACATGTTCGCTTAATTTATAAAATCATAAGTGGAGAGCTGTTTGGGAGTAACAAACATGTGAAAATAGCGAACAGCTGGTTAGAGGTAATAAACGAAGACATTAATTTTGAAAAAAACAAAACCAGCGATCCTTGGTTAATACAGTCATAGTTTAATAGTTTAAGATATGTTTAAATATTTAATTTATTGTTTTGGTTTATTAACTTTATGTAACTGCTCCGAGCATTTTCACGCTTGAGAAGTTGTAGTGACTACTGATTAAGTATCTGATCCAGAATATGATGATGTATTTGAGGAGATCTTGCGAGGATGACTAAAGTAACAAATCTAGATATGACGTATACATGTGTGTGTGTGTGTGTGTGTGTGTGTGTGTGTGTGTGTGTGTGTGTGTGTGTGTGTGTGTGTGTGTGTGTGTGTGTGTGTGAAAGATCTTGAAATGAAATTTTGCTTAACAGTAATCGATCCATGCTTGATGACATATGTAAGAAGATCCTGAAATGGGTTACAAATTACAGCATTATTACTAAAAACTATTAACTGTTTATTAGTTACAGTAATATTAAACATATCTGAATGTTCATGCAGTGGGTTACCGATTACAGTAAATGATCCAGGCATAATGACGTCTGAGAGGTTCAAAAGTGGGTTATTAGTTACAATAACTGATCCAGGCATAATGACGTGTGAGAGGTTCAAAAGTGGGTTATTAGTTACAATAACTGATACACGCATGATGACGTGTAAGAAGATCCCTCTTAGTTTGAGATAACAGAAATATAAAATGGTAGCTCAATCAATTGAAACAAAAGCACCGATGTGAAAGATTAGAAAAGAATTAATCTTGTGTGTAAAGAATATATGCTTTATTATTAATGCATACAATATTTAATTATGGTCACTGTCAAATAAACTGTGATTTAGTTATCTCTCTGCATGTTGCATGAACTAGGCCCGTGGTCATTGTCGTTTTGCGGTGGGGGCATAAAATAGTGATGATATTAATTAGACTTCTACAGTTATTAAATAGTAGAAAACTATCCCCAAAAGGTGGTCAGCTAATCGTAACTTTAGAACTTAGTGATAAATTTCACATTTTCATTATCATATACTGTACACGTGGAATAGTCTAGCGTGGATCGGCTTCCCCAGTTTCATGTCATCTGGTACGTAAGCAGATAGGGGGTTACAGACATGCTGGAAATAGGTGAGCTACCACAAATTTGAAAAACATATCGCTCACAGCTTTGTGAAACATTTTCTTACCTGGTAATCCATTTCAAATTTGATGTGATCGTACTGCGATTTCTGGCTGAGGATATATCTGAGTATTTCTTTGTTTTCTCTGTTGATACGATTAATCTCTCTCACTCGACCAACCATTGTTAAGCTGCACACGAGACAATACATCTGCACGATATTAAGAAAACAAAACAAAAATGTCTTTTCTGTTATTGTTCTTTTCTATATACATAAACGTAGAATGTACCTTGTCTTAATTACACAAGTGCAAGAATTATGTAGTCCTATTCCATTCATTCCATTCATACGCGCGTAATTGTACTTCTTTATTGTGTTGTCTTTTTGTACTTGCGTGGGAGAAATAGACATTCTATTGTTGCCCTTATGCACACGAAAGCGTGAATTGTACTCTGTACTTACGTGCGTGAATTGTATATTCTTATTAATTTTAGTATTTAGAACTTGCATGCGTGAATTGTACATTCTTGTTATATTGTACTAAGTGTACTTGCGTGTATGAATTGTACATTCCTGTTACTTTGTACTAAGTACTTGCATGCGTGAATTGTATATTCCTGTTACTTTGTCCTAAGTACTTGCATGCGTGAATTGTACATTCCTGTTACTTTATACTAAGTACTTGCATGCGTGAATTGTACATTCCTGTTACTTTGTCCTAAGTACTTGCATGCGTGAATTGTACATTCCTGTTACTTTGTACTAAGTACTTACATGCGTGAATTGTACATTCCTGTTACTTTGTCCTAAGTACTTGCATGCGTGAATTGTACATTCCCGTTACTTTGTCCTAAGTACTTGCATGCGTGAATTGTACATTCCTGTTATATTGTACTAAGTACTTGCATGCGTGAATAGAATTATTATTTTGTTCTGAGTACACACAGGTCACCCACCCTCCATTATTACCTGGAACTCGCTTTCGTTTATTTCTGATCTTGGATTCAAATATAATGCTTTTTGTTCCCTTACAAATATATCAGATAACTGAGCCTAGTGGTCTAAAATAATCACAGTTTTCGTCACAAAGGTTTCGTTGCGCGAAAGTTTTGTCCTCTACAGCAGATTAAGGTAAAAAATTGCTGTTACAATTTTCCTATACCATTTTTTTTCTGTGTGTATTTGTCAAAAGTTTGCCATCAACTACAGATTAAGTTCACAAATTGCTGTTACAATGTTCACCATACCTTTATTACTGTGTGTATTTGTCAAACGTTTGCCATTAACTACAGATTAAGTTCACAAATTGCTGTTACAATGTTCACCATACCTTTATTACTGTGTGTATTTGTCAAAAGTTTGCCATCAACTACAGATTAAGCTCACAAATTGCTGTTACAATGTTCACCATACCTTTATTACTGTGTGCATTTGTCAAAAGTTTGCCATCAACTACAGATTAAGCTCACAAATTGCTGTTACAATGTTCACCATACCTTTTTTTCTTTGTGTACTTGTTAATGTGGTCGATACACGATTTCCCTCGCATGAATCTGATGATGTGTTCCAGCATGACCTTGTTGTCTCTCTCAATGACTGATAGACGTTCACCCTCCAACTGTCCAAAGGTCAAGCATCGCAAGTGAGGTCAAGTCAAGCTTCAGTGAACGAGTTTAAGTAACGGCTGCAAATCTAGTTCGGAGTTCTAGTCATTTCTTAAGTCAAGTGTCACGTGCTGGACACCTTGCAGTCTATGCCAGCAGACTTTGAGTCCCTCATCTTAAAATTAATTTTAGGCGCAAGTCTATTCATGAAATGAACTCAATAGACAAGGGACGAAAACAAATCAACACGTTTACGAACTCAATAGACAAGGGACGAAAACAAATCAACACGTTTACGAACTCAATAGACAAGGGACGAAAACAAATCAACACGTTTACGAACTCAATAGACAAGGGACGAAAACAAATCAACACGTTTACGAACTCAACAGACAAGGGACGAAAACAAATCAACACGTTTATGAACTCAATAGACAAGGGACGAAAAGAAATCAACGCGTTTACGAACTCAATAGACAAGGGACGAAAACAAATCAACACGTTTACGAACTCAATAGACAAGGGACGAAAACAAATCAACACGTTTACGAACTCAATAGACAAGGGACGAAAACAAATCAACACGTTTACGAACTCAACAGACAAGGGACGAAAACAAATCAACACGTTTACGAACTCAATAGACAAGGGACGAAAAGAAATCAACGCGTTTACGAACTCAATAGACAAGGGACGAAAACAAATCAACACGTTTACGAACTCAATAGACAAGGGACGAAAACAAATCAACACGTTTACGAACTCAATAGACAAGGGACGAAAAGAAATCAACACGTTTACGAACTCAGTATTATAAACTATTCCTGTCGATTAACATTTCCACATAATTTAATGTCCTCATATTCTGAAATTTACAAATTCGGCTATACAAATATTTTTAGTATTTACACTAACTTTCGTTATGCTGTTATGTCGACTAAGTCCAGTATTTCATCCCTTCAAATCAATATATGCCCCCCCCCCCCAATGCGTGTTAGTTAATTTATTAAATTCAGTGTCTTAATACTTTCAGACCAATACATGTTACTTTAACCGACTAATCTGGTGACCTTATACTTTAATGATACAATGGTTTTTTTCTCTGACTTAGACTTTCTTATAATATAACCGTAAATTAAGGCAAGTAAACACACCAGAACAACAGAGTGGAAGTGGAGTAGGGGGTTATAGTTAAGGCAAGTAAACACACCAGAACAACACAGTGGAAGTGGAGTAAAGTGTTATAAATAATTAATACGGCAAGCAGAAACCCCACCCCCCCACCACCAGAACAACAGAGTGGAATTGTAGTAGAGTGTTATAATTAAGGCAAGCAGAGAAAAAAACACCAGAACAACACAGTGAAAGTGGAGTAGGTGTTATAATTAAGGCAAGCAGAGAAAAAAACACCAGAACAACACAGTGGAAGTGGAGTAGGTGTTATAATTAAGGCAAGCAGAGAAAACACATCACAACAGAGAATAAGTTACCTCCCAGAAACTAAAGATGTAATTTTAAAAAGTGTCATTACAAGTTCAGGACAAGCTATTCAATATTAAAAAATACATGTAATGAAAAATGACATCAGAGCATTGCTAGTGAAAAGGATGTGTGCGTGCGTGCATAGGAGGTGTACACACTGATGATCATTTAGATGTTGGATCGAATGGATTACATTTTAAAAATTTGTTTCACGTTTCAATTGACATTAGCGTGCGGTATATTCAAGCACACTGACTACTTATTCATTCCTATCACCACTGTTGTAGCGCTTTTGCACTATCTGAAAAGGGGGATAAATTATGATTGCACAGCTCAATGAAATTACTTCCCTTCCACAAAGGGTATGATCTACAGACTTAAGTTAATTTCCCTTTCACGTTTTAATAAAATGTTGGTGTACTTGTGTGTACATGTATTGCCATTTAGCGGATTTATTCCCCTTAGATGGCAATCTAGTTATTTCGTGTATATACATATATTGATATTTAAGTCACCCATTTTGTAGTGATAGGAAAGTATAAGGAATCATTTGAATTTGATGTTATCACGCACCATTAACTTTTTCAGCTTAAGTCGCAGTGAATTCACACGGCTGGGCGGCTTGTTATCAATCCGGGATTTTACTGTCGTCAAAAGTTAATAGAATTAGTTTTGGTAATATATCAACAGGCTACATATAATCATGTACAAATAATACTACTGCTATATTTTTATAATAAAAGTAAAAATTCCAAGAAATATTTAGTCAATAAAAAAAATTAATTAATTAAAAAAACTATATTGTCTTTTAATATTTCATGACAGGTTAAAATAATAATTATAATGTGTAGATCATAAAATAATAAAATCAGCATTTCTAGTTGCGTCACCGAAAAGATTATTTTATTTTTTCTTTCGATAATCGACAAAAAAATTGTAATCGTATAAATCTATTTAATACAATGAAATCGATAAAAACGGACTTAACTGTATAGTCTATTCAGCTAAAAATAAATGAAACACTCAATGGTAATCGGATATAACAGTTAAACAGAATAAAACTATGGCAACACATTCTAGTCAACACAATAAAACTGATATACAACATAATGAAATGGATAAACAACATAATGAAACAGATAGAAAACACAATGTAATGGATAGATAACTCAAGGAAATGGATAGACATCACAATGAAATGAATAGACAACACAATAAAATTAAAAGACGACATATAAACAACATAAAGAAATGGATAGATTACACAATGAAATAGATAGACATCACAATAAAGTGAAGAGACAAGACAAAAAATGGATAGACAACACAATAAAATGAAGACAAGACAAAAAAGGGATAGACAACACAATAAATTGAATAGTAATCGTACAAAATTGACAAAAGCTAATTTACTGTTGCACTCGAGTAAAAACAAGGGGGGGGGGGAGATGATTCAACAGAAGATACTAGAAAGACTATATTCAAACTTGGAATAACTCTTCTGATCTTTCGGCTGTAAAGTGCTTCACAATTAAAAAATCATTCCACTTGCTTCACAAAGAATAAACAACGCATTCGGATACAGGCAAAAACCAAAAGCTGACCACCATTACTGCTTAATAAATGTGATTAATTTGCCTCTAATTTTAGAATTGAACGAAACCTATTCCATTTTGACTCGCAAAACAGAGACAAGATAAGTCAGAGACACGTGAGAGAGAGATAGTCAAACAGAAGAAAAGAGAGAGAGAGAGAGAGGGGGGGGTGGGGAGAGAAGTAAGAGAAAAAAAGACATACGATAGAGACAACTCAGGCATGGGGGGGGGGGGGAAGCAATAATAAATCAGAGTAGAGACAAATCACTCACAAAAGGATACATAGTTTCTTTCGGATCGATCAAAAATATTCCCTTTTATTCAAGAGAGAAGAGAAATCAGTCATAAAACAGTAAGTAGTTTCTTGTGGATCGATCTAAAATATACTGACAAGAAAGGAAAGAAATCAATCAATAAAATGGGGGTAAATAGTCTTTCTTGTGTGAATCAAATGCTATATTTAAATCGATCCGAAAAAAACAATTTACCTTTTAATGACTGAAAGAGGTAAGTAGTTTCTTTCGGATCGATCTAAATATAGCATTTGATTCACAAGGAAGAGAAAAGCAAGTCAGAGAGAGAGAGGCATAGTAAAATCGGCCTAGGCCGGAAGCGCTCCCCATAACTTAAGTAAGATAAGGAGAGAGGCAACAGTCAGTCATAAAAGGTTAACAGTCTCGTTCAGCCGATCTATCCGCCCTTGCTTACCATTGGCCACCCGGTTGTAATGCGCGTACAACATCCTTTGTCGAATTTTTGCATCTAGGTAGGTCTCGTGGTACAATGGCTCCACGAGTGGAAAACGCACAGGTTTGTTCGATCCGAAAGCCATTTTTGCTGCTGTTACTAATTCGAAGGTTTATTATTCCTTTTAATTACATATAATCATGTATGTATTTATTTCGAATGGTTGCTTGGCCTCACGGTGTCATTGTCCTTCAGACCTAGCCTATTATGCTAATAGAACAATGTCTGTTGTACTATAAATGCTGTTTTCTAATTATTAGTAGGCCGCTACAGTGATCTTACTTAGACGCCATCAGTTGATCATCTAGTTTAGAAAAGTATTTTCATTTTGTGCTTGACGTAATATAAAATGACGTAATTACTGACAACGATGCATTGACAGGAAAACCATCGTCACATCCGTTTCTAGTTCAAGAGATATGAGGGGTGTGTGGGGGTTAGGGAGGTGAAGGGAATACTTATTGGATTTTGTTTACTCTATATAAACTTTTATCGAAACAAGTACATGGTTATCCGATACATTAAAAGCGATAACCTGGATCTACTATAAAAGTAGAGACAAAGAAACAAAAATAAATAAATAAAATAATTAAGAAGGGTGATAACGATGATGATGGTGATAACGATGATGATGGTGATAAAGAGACGCGATTTATCTTGTTGTGATTTTTATGTCATAATTGTTCACTATGGGGATGTAGACTGTCTAGTGTGTGCGAATTACAAGCACGTTTATCACCTTTATAGGTATCACGTATTATGGCAGCCCGATTTAGTCATATATACATGTACATTACAAGTACTATGACAGCAACGTTTAGCTATATACATGCACAATAATACACGTACACGCATACCACCACACATATACATATGAATACATAATTACACAAAACACTTCTACCAGCACAAACGCACATTTAAACACATTCACAAACATATGAAACACTTTTACAAAATCATAGAAACACAAATTAAAATGCACAGACCCTCCCCTCCACTAGAAAATACATAGACACGCAGAGAAACAAATCTACACAAACGACTCTACAGTGTAAACACACACACATTTGAACCTCATCAAATAATATACAAAAAATAATAAGTATGCACAAACATACCAACAACATCTACAGCACAAAATCACACATATCAACACAGATATATACACAAACGCAGTACATTTATTAACACACAAAAACTTATGCACAACGCCCACAATCACAGATACAAACACAAAAATCAACACAAGGACGCACCGCACAAGCATAGAAAGTTCATAAAACAAAACAAAACAAAAAACCCCGAACATAAGCACATAGAAGAATAAACAAAAACGCAGAAAATTGCACGAACACAGACATACGCAAACCCAGTAACAAGCACAAACTCGAATGCTTACAGTATATACTACAGCATATTACTAATAAACAAACAAGCTCTGTCATACAGTCCATACCTCAACATATTACTTTCTTCTTTACGTTCACTTCTTTTCCCCACAGGAATTGCGTGGAAACTTTTCATCTTCTTGATGTTCTCAGTTTCTGTAGAGTTCCTGTGGGGCCTTCCTCCTTACTCTGTTATTCTAGGAGGGTAGTACTGTTCTAAAAATAAAAATGTTGTGGAAGATTTATGGAAGTTATGGAAGTAGTTTTCCAATTGCCTGTCATTGTTTACAATTTACTTACATGTTTTATTAGTGTTTCAATGATTGTATGCATTGTTTTTCCTAGGAATTGTGTTAATATATATATATAGAATTTTTTTTTAAATGTGAGGAAGCTATTTTTAACTTCCTTTAAGTTTGTGGTTTTCTTTTTTTATTATTTATTGTGTAATGGTGTGTGTGGGGTGGGTTTTATTAATATTTATTTTTATAGAAGGTGAAGTGTGTTTGTATGAATAAGTGACGATGGCTTGGTGTGTGTGATTTTGGTGATATTTATTTGGAAAGAGTAGTGTTTGTGTGATAACTGGTAAATGTAATAGTATGTGATTTTGGTGATATTTATTTGGAAAGAGTAGTGTTTGTGTGATAACTGGTAAATGTAATAGTATGTGATTTTGGTGATATTTATTTGGAAAGAGTAGTGTTTGTGTGATAACTGGTAAATGTAATAGTATGTGATTTTGGTGATATTTATTTGGAAAGAGTAGTGTTTGTGTGATAACTGGTAAATGTAATAGTATGTGATTTTGGTGATATTTATTTGGAAAGAGTAGTGTTTGTGTGATAACTGGTAAATGTAATAGTCTCATTGTGTCAGTCAAGCATTTTCTTTCTTCTCTGTATTTATAACAATGTAGTAGAAAGTGTTCTATTGTGTTGTCTGTTCGACAGTGAGTGCATGATTTTTGTTCATTGTTTAGGTTATGTGTAAATCTTGTGGAGTTATATCTTAGTCTATATATTGCTCTGTTGTGTGTTATGTTCGTTAAGTATGGGCGGGGTGGGGTGGGGAACTTGTTTTTAAAGATTTGTTTTATTTGTGCTTGCAGTTCTGTTTTGTGTATTGGGGTGTTTAGAGGTATTCCATGTTTGCTTCCATATTTTGCTCCTTTGTCCGCTGTTTCATTTCCTGTTATGCTTATGTGACTGGGGATCTATAACAGTGTTGTTTTTATTTCTTTTTTTCTTTAGTGTATTTATTTGTTTGCATATTGCATTGGTGATTTGTGCTCTTGTAGTTTGGAAGGGGTTAGCTAAATTTTGTAGTGATGTTAGTGAGTGTTAGTATGAGTATTTGTGTTTTGGTTGTTAGGGTGTTTTTTTTTGCTATTGTCAGCGCTTTTTGGATTGCTTCTAGTTCTGCTGTTAGTATTGAATGTCTTTTATCTAATTTGTATGTTTGTGTGAATGTGGGTGTATGTGCTGCTGCCCCTGTTCCCATTTTACTTTTGGATCCGTCAGTGTATATGTGGTATTGGTTGAAGTATTTTTTATTTATGTATTCTAGTGCTCTTTGTTTCGCTAAGTGTGGTTGGTTGTTCTTTTTTGGTTATTTGAGTAGTGTTAAGTCTATTTTTGGTGTATTGATTTTCCAGGGGAGCTGAGGTTGGTTTTTGGGATCTTCTAATTTTAGTGAGTTCAATTTGTATTTTTCTATTAATTTCTTAGTTTGATGGTATGGGGGTGCTTATTTTCTGTCCACTTGTTTTTTTTATTATTGTTGATTACTGATTACTGATAAACAAGCTCTATCATACATTCCATACTACAGCATATTACTGATAAACAAGCTTATCATACAGTCCATACTATAGCATATTACTGATAAACAAGCTCTATCATACAGTCCATACTAGAGCATATTACTGATAAACAAGCTCTATCATACAGTCCATACTATAGCATATTACTGATAAACAAGCTCTATCATACAGTCAATACTAGAGCATATTACTGATAAACAAACTCTATCATACAGTCCATACTACAACATATTACTGATAAGCTCTATCATACACTCCATACTACATGATAAACAAGCTCTTTCATACAGTCCATACTGCAAAATATTACCGATAAATAAGCAAGCTCTGTCATACAGTCCATACTACAGCACATTACTGATAAATAAACAAGCTCTGTCATACAGTCCATACATACTACAGCACATTACTGATAAATAAACAAGCTCTGTCATACAGTCCATACTACAGCACATTACTGATAAATAAACAAGCCCTGTCATACAGTCCATACTACAGCACATTACCGATAAATAAACAAGCTCTGTCATACAGTCCATACATACTACAGCACATTACTGATAAATAAACAAGCTCTGTCATACAGTCCATATTACAGCACATTACCGATAAATAAACAAGCTCTGTCATACAGTCCATACATACTACAGCACATTACCGATAAATAAACAAGCTCTGTCATACAGTCCATACATACTACAGCACATTACTGATAAATAAACAAGCTCTTTCACTTCTGGTGTCGGTTCACAGCGACCTGTCTCTAATGCTGCATAAAGTGCAGAAGTTACTTCGTATGCCAGGGAAGCGGTTTCTGGTTGTATGTACGCTACAGTTGTCGAAGTCGGAACCAGCTTTCAGTGAAAAGAAGTAGGCCTACAAAAAATAGCATTTCATGCTCGGAAACCGTGACGTACTTCCGGACCGCTTCCAATGAGAATTGTCCATTCATCCAAAGCAGCTTTAATGTCATAGGAAAACGAGGCTAAAAAGGTCAGAGAGCTGTCGAGCAAATACGATGTGAGTAGTCACAAGGGGACAAAGTGGCTATCGATTGGACACTTTCCATCAGACAAAACAAAAAGAATCAATCGATGAAAACGAACAACCACCTTAAGAACCAATTCAAAGTCTTGTTGACTATTTTTGTGTTTATCTGACATCAGTTACATCGGTCAAAACACTCAAGCCCGTACTTCGAAATACAATGGTCGCATGCTTAAGAAGCAGGATGAAAGAAATTGTGGACAAAACAACGAAATATTTCTACTTCTTTCTTTAATAACATTAAAATCACATTAAACTGTTACTGGGTTTGCTTTGTTTTGGATTTTTTGCATCGCCGGCGTGACATTTTAAAAGATAAATCATTGTTTGAAATAGCATACAGCCAGTTAAATAATGAAACTCACCATGTGATTTACGTACTAAAACAAAATATTTAGTATTTAGTAATGAAATTACTGATGTATTCACGTCGTAAAACAAAATATTTAGTATTTAGTAATGAAATTACTGATGTATTCACGTCCTAAAACAAAATATTTAGTATTTAGTAATAAAATTACTGATGTATTCACGTCCTAAAACAAAATATTTAGTATTTAGTAATAAAATTACTGATGTATTCACGTCGTAAAACAAAATATTTAGTATTTAGTAATGAAATTATTGATGTAGTTAACGTCCTAAAACTTGTCTCTAAAATGACTATTGGGTCTAAAGCTTGTCTCTAAAATGACTTTCTGGTTTTAAACTTCTTTCTAAAATGATTTTCTGGCCTAAAGCTTGTCTCTAAAATGACATTTTGGTCTTCAGCTTTTATCTAAAATGAATTCTGGTCTAAAGCTTGTCTCTATAATGACTTTATGGTCTAAAGCATGCCTCAAAAATGATTTTTTGGTCTTAGCGTGCCTCTAAAATAACTTTCTTGTCTACACCTCTCTCTAAAATGACTTTCTGGTCTAAAACATGTCCTAAAATGACTTTCAGATCTAAAGCTTATCTCTATAATTCTTTCTGGTCTAAAGCTCGTCTCTAAAATGACAATCTGGTATTAAGCTTGTCTCTAAAATGACTTTCTTTTCTAAAGCTTGTCTCTATGACTTTATGGTCTAAAGCATCTTTCTAAATGAATTCTGGTCTAAACATGTCTCTAAAATGATTTTCTTTTCTAAAGCCTGTCTCTAAAATGACTTTCTAGACTTAAACTTGTCTCTAAAAATGACTTTCTGGTGTAACACTTGTCTCTAAAATGACTTTCTGGTGTAACACTTGTCTCTAAAATGACTTTCTGGTCTTAAGCTTGTCTCTAAAATGACTTTCTGGTCTTAAAATTGTCTCTAAATGACTGTGGTTTTAAGCTCCCTTCTAAATTGACTTTCTTGTCTAAAGTCTCTAAAATGACTTTCTAGACTTAAACTTGTCTCTAAAAATGACTTTCTGGTGTAACACTTGTCTCTAAAATGACTTTCTGGTGTAACACTTGTCTCTAAAATGACTTTCTGGTCTTAAGCTTGTCTCTAAAATGACTTTATTGTCTAAACATCTTTCTAAAATTAATTTCTTTTCTAAAGCTTCTCTCTAAAATGTCGTTCTTAAGCTTTTCTCTAAAATGACTTGTCTTATGCTTCTTTCTAAAATGACTTTCTATAGCTTGTCTCTGAAATTACTTTATGGTCTTAAGCTTCTTTCTGAAATGACTTTCTGGTCTAAAGCTTTTCTCTAAAATGATTTTCTTGTCTAAAGCTTGTCTCTAAATTCACTTTCTGGTCTAAAGCATGTCTCTAAAATGACTTTCTTGTCTTAAACTTGTCTCTAAATGATTTCACCTCTCCAAACACCCTTAAGTCAATGTTAATTCCAGACATGATTCAGTTAATCCTAGACCAATTCTACTGGCCTCCAGCACCTGTCTACGGACATCCCAACACCAGGGACAGTGACAACAACTACACTACAGCAACACCAGTGAAAAGGACAGGGGACGAGCATCCTGGGTATGTCTTGAATGAATGAATGAATCTGGGCTCTGTAAGATACCCTTACCTCCAACATCGGAGATAGCATCAACGACATCAACAAGACCAACCATCATGACATTAGCCCATGGACAACTGGGTTACTGCATGCGTCTACTGGCCAGACAATGAACGCCACAGATCACCATTTTTCTGTCAACCACTTTCCACTTTATCATCATCTACAATTCTCCCAACAGAGGCACACATCGTGCCAGGCAGCGAAATCGGTCTAGGCTGGAAGCAGCCATCGTCCTAATTCACTTTTACCCCAATGATCAAATGTTTCTTAAATTTTGTGAAATTCATTAAAAAATATATAATTAAAGACGTCCAAAATTAGACACCCGACCATGCCAATCAAATATGCAAGCAAACAAACGCACATAAAAAGCAAGTTTTAAATGCAGTCTTCATCAAGGTCACTGCATTGCAGCAAATACTATACCGCCCCAGACTGCCAAAGGTCTGTCAAACTGTAGGCCAGTCTTTCTCGAGAAGGCAGCACAGAACAGAGTGGCACGCAGAAAACATGCAATTGTCCCCAGAGAAAAATCATTGTTCACAGAAAAACAATTGTTCCTATAAAAACACCATTGTCCACAGACAAGCACAAACTTTCACGTAGAAAACACCATTCTCAAATGTGAAAACACCATTGTCGACAGATAAAAACACAATTGTTCATATATAAAAACATAATTGTCCACAGACAAGACCCATATATTCACAGAGAAAACACTATTGTCCACAGAGAAAACGCCATTGTCCACTGGAAAAAACACCATTGTTGGTATAAAAAACACCATTGAACATATAAAAACACCTTTGTACATAAAAAACACCATTGTCCACATAGAAAACTCCATTGTCCACAGAGAAAACATCAAGATTCACATAGAAAACACCATAATACAAAAAACACCATTGTCCACATAGAAAACACCACTATCCACAAAAAATAGCACCAATATCCAGAAAGAACACCATTGTGCTTCCAGATACGGCACTGAACAGGAACACTGGAGACATTTTGAACAAAGGCTCATTTTAATATTAATTATTATGTTTGAAGAAAAATTTAAAAACTCATATGACACATTTTGCTAATGTTAATGATTACTTTCGCAACCGACTGTGCAGAAACGATGACGGCCTAAGCTCGTCTATACTAGCCTGCAGGTCAGCTCAATCCGAGGGATGAGATGCACTTTGAATTAAATTGTGTCTTTTTGTCTAAAGAAAATGTAGCCATTCTGAATTTACAGTGTACCGATCCTACACAGTGTGCAACCCGCTGGCTAGTGTGGTTGGCATGGTGATTTTAGTGTCGTCGGGCACTCTGATTGTTAGCTTATTTTACTCATTTCAAGGATGACTCACACTAGTGGTTGTACAATCAATTAAATTGTCTCTTGTGAACTCCGCAGACAAATCCTTTCCTCTCTGACAGCATGACGTAACACGGCCACACAAAAAAAGTATTGTAAATCTGGTAACCAATCAAACTCCATTAGAATCATCCAACGGAAGCGGGTTAATCAACAACCTGTCCTGGTAACGGATTGCACGCTGGAACTCCACATGCATCCCAGCGTGTGTTCGGATCAGTTGTATAGCACCACGTGTAATACGTACCATCGTTAAAAATGCGACAGTAGTTTTTGGCGTTTGCCATACTGCCGTCCACGATGTAGTTAGAATCGTCCTTGTAAAGTGCAGTCCTATAATTGGGTGTGTCACTCGTCCACAGGTTGCACGTGCAATTCTTTAGTGTGGTCGTCAAGTTCCCTTTGTACACTGAGCCCCAGATGCTGTGCTTATAATAGCATGTGGTTGCTAAAAAAAAAAAAAAAAAGGGACTAAAATCTGTGAGTGTAAATAAAACTGATTGCAGAGAGAGAATCGTTAGGTGGTCAGTATTAGATAGGTGTGTGAAATTCACGATCTGTAAAAATGACCAATTTTGACTATAGTTAAAGAAACTAGGCATAAATGTTGTTTACAGTCCAAACTAGAAAACTGTAAACTTGCTCTGGAAATTAATTTTAATGTCTATGGACAAATTAATCATTCCTATTTAGAAACAATTCCGATTCAGACAAAATTTCTGCTCAAATTAATTCCCATTCAAATCAAACAGAAACATTTGCAATTTCCTCTGAATGCTATTTAAAAATAATACAGGGTGGCCCAAAAGTAGGTATACAGTACTGATACAATGGCATTTTATTTTTGCTTCTTTATTTTCATCTTAGAAGCATTTCTGGACATTTGTGTGTTATTGTGTGTCACAGTGTCGGGACCGTTTCCAGGAATATTGCAACGTTAATGGAGGATATTTCCAGCACCTAAAAGACTAAACATAACCGTATCGGATTTGTATACCCACTTTTCGCCCACTCTGTAGTTTATTTTTTATGTTTGTACGGAAATGTTTTAAAGATATTTTTTCCCTAGTAAAATCATTACACTTTTCAATAGCATGATTAAATCCTTTGACATAATACCTAAAGAATCATGCCAAGACAGTTGGTCTTGAAAGGGAATTTCGAAAGCTTACGTGCACATAGTATGGTCGGCACAGGCCAGGCACTTGTCGTATTGCAGGTGACGTTATTAGTACCTTTGACGTAAACGTCAGTACTGACGCTGCAATTGTAGAGCGCAACGTCATATTGATCCGCTGTGCTAGAGTGGACTACGAACGTTCGGTTCACTAGCAATGGTGCTCCACAAACTACAAAATAAATATTTTAAAATTAAATTGTGGCTGCATTTAAGTCAGTAATTACAGGAAAAAGAAATGTCCTTTTTATTATGTGAGAAGTGAGGCATTTACTTGGAAACTAGCACAGTATATATTAAACCTGAAAGTTGTTTAGAAAAAAAGTGACGAATTGTTGAAATAAAGTATGCCAGCAGTTTGTCAAAGATCAATATTCGTCTGTAAAAATGGTCAAATAGTCCTTGTGAAAATAGTTTTGTTTATTAAAAGAAAAATCTAGTTCAGTTTGCAAGAACAAAAATTCAAGTCTCTATGTCGACAGAAATAATTTGTATATGAAACCAAAGTTTGTTCCCAGTGCTAGTGACTGTTGCTTTGTCCAAGGCTCAGCGCGAAATGATGTACTAATCTTACGATAAAAAAAGATAACTCTAAGGGAATGAATTCTCCATCCTTCCATCGGTCCGTCTATCTATCTATCTATCTAGTAAATTTGCTTATCCCTATTTTAAAATTTAATTTATATATACATTGTTAAATTGCCACAGTAACCCGACCTTGGGCACTCCTTATGATGTTATTCTTAAAGTGTCTGAGTTGAATTAACACCCGAATTGAGAATATGTTAGAAATTGCTGATGTAATGCAAACCAGTTCCAACTGGGTGAGTAGATTATATTATCAAATAGTTATTATTTACGAGAACGGGACCAGCCAATGGGATGAGATATGAAAGTTTACTGCTTAGGAGAAATCTATTGTCTAATTATTTGAATTTGGAATTTGATGTGACAAATAAGTCTGGTCTTGAAAGGCAGTCATTAACTTGATGGTGAGATAGCTGACTGACTGAGAGAGAATGGACTTAGAAATATTTCACGCATTTTGATATTGATATGTTATACTTGTGTTTTACATAAGACATGTTATGTGAGTGGACTATTATTTTTGCAAATGTTTGAAGTAAAATGCTCATATATAGTATGCTGACACTTGCCATTGTTTTGATATGCTGTATTTATTATGCTGTGTATGTATTGGGCTAATAAATACTATTGCAGGAAATTGTAAGTTGAGACTTGAATGTAAGAAAGAATGGACTTATAAAGTGATAAACTGGAAACTTAAAATTTGCTCTCTGATTACATTTTTCAGGGTAAAATAGCTTTTTTCTTCTTCCCTCATGTTATTTTAAATCTGCTAGTTCACTGATTGTAAACCGCCATGACCGGGTAGATGTAGGAATCATCTGCTGCAGTGTGTGTAAGTGTAAAAGAATGCACTACACTCCTTTGATGTATTCTGGCAAAGTATGCTGATTACATCAGAAAATTTCTGTTTCAGAGAAGTTGCTAGAAAATAACTTCAATTGCTGTTCTGCTTGAAGGAATTGACATTGCAAAGAGGGCACTCAAGCTGGCTTCATGAGAATGGCATTGCATTAGTGTTTTCCACTTGTATGGAGAGAAACAGTGTTGACTTGGACAATAGCTTGTGACATTTTCACAAAGCACAAGAAAGACTATTGAGACAGTGCTTAAGTCAGATTATGTCAAACTATTATCGATTTTCTCAAATAACTCATTTCTGTTCTCTGATAAGAACTATCATGTGATTTGTATTGATTTTATTGTTGAATTATATTTTAGGATATATACTGTTCTAGACATAAAATTATTCAAATGTGGTTTCATAGAAATAATTAATGTCAATTAATCCATTTCATTTTGTCTTATGTAATATTTGATTGTTGATTTAATAAATTTATTGACCTTTTTACACACTTTGTTAACCTTATGTTGGAGAAGAAAATGGGTGGATGGGAGCTCGCTAAATAATGATTAAAGACGGATTTGTCTTCTCATTTAGTAAGAAGTTTATCACCTATGGAATATTGTGTGACAGTAAATGTTGTGGAAGAGAGAAAATTTTACATATCCACATTTACACGCCCGCATATCCACCAAATGAGAGAGACGAGTGGTGTCTGCTGGAGAATTAATAATAATATAAAGTGAGATTCTCATCACTTTAGTTATGGACGATTAATTAATAATAATAATCAGAACCATTAAGTAGGTGGTGTTGGCGGCACAATATCTATCTCTCTATCTATCTCTATCTCTCTCTAACTATCTATCTGTCTATCGCAATTTCCCTTAATGCTTATTATATACATTCAAAACAACACAGCTTCAAGAAGCAAGACGGTTTCTCAAGCAGTGTTATAAATACTATTTAAACCATTAAATATTAGAAAACTTAGTTGTAGACTGACCGGATCAATACTTCCTTAGAAGCGCTATTGTCTTGAGAGCCAGGATTGTATTTTGTCAGTGAGTATAGATCGTCATCTAAGTCACTTGAGCCAGTTCAAAGAAAATGTTCAGTCACATCAATAACTGAAGAAAAACGAAAAGTTATACAAAATACATACTTGCATCTGCACGCGCGCATACAACACAAACACACAATCACACACATACTTTAGCACATGCAAACGTTCACTGACACAAACACATGCTAACACACAGAAAATACACACACAAAACACGCACACAAGCACTAACTCACACAAACACACGCTAAATCGAAAACAGTATGTTTATATCAAGCTGAGGGATCCAAAAAGGCGACGTTAAAAAAAAAATCGATCTCCTGTGGATTTTAAATCAACAACACAAATCGAACACCATTTTTTTTAAAAACATAAAAAAATCACAAAATGTCCCATCACACCCTTCAACATGAATGGATTTGCCTAACATGGATCAACACTTTCCAAGGACCAAGTTTCGCTGAATGTCACATCGATTTCACAGTAATTTAATTCTCAACAGTCTCTATGAACAATGCAAGTGATGGACAATAATATTTGTTCACCAACAATTCTAGGCACACCTCGTATCTATGCAATTCAGATTTATACTTGCTATTTAATTAAATTCATATTAAACTGTAAAAACAAACACATCAGAAATTATGTAAGTCATTAATAAAATAAAGTCATTATCATTTCATTCAACCAATCGTTTATATGTGTGTGTGTGTGTGTGTGTGTGTGTGTGACCTTTGTGGGTTCGATTTTCCTACACCTGCATCACGGAGATCAATCTGGAATTACTGAATCGAAAGTTCCAAAATTGACAAAGTTGGTGGAACTTACATTAAAACCTTCTTTCTAGACTAAACGTTCCCTAATTTACTGGTTATTGCTCATTCAACTTTGTCTTTTGAACTGCATAGAAGCCAAACCTTACAATCTTATCGACTTATATATCTATCCAATATATAACTAGTGTAAGCATAGCTGATCTTTCTGCCTTTTTGACTATTTCACAATTATCGTCAAGAACAGTTAAATTGCCACCTGTGGTTGCAAGGATCAAGCAACCGTTTAAAATCTAACATTGACAAAATGCGTAACTGAAAACAACTCTTGAGTATTTTAATGCTGTTAAAATCTTACACTTTGGTACGGCATGCCGAAACCCCATTGACTATATCTTTTCAAGCAGAAATAAAGTTTAAATGTGATTAAAGGTACAAATTAAAGGTTTATCAATATAGAACAAACAAGGTGATATACAAAGGAACAAACTTTAAAGTTATATAGAGAAACAAGTTTAAAGTTAGTCTTAAAGTGCAAGAATGAACATAATATTGTTAATCCTTAATAAATAATAATGACAATTTTATTGGGAGATTTATTTCACCACACTCTCTGTCTATCTATCTACAGAATGCCAACCTAATTATTGGTTATGATTATTATTAATCATACATAGTTAATTACAAGTGATGAAAATCTTAATTTATATTAATTATTAATAATTCTCCAGAAGACACCTATTGTCTCTCTTATTTGGTGGGTGTGCGGGTGCTGTGAACGCTTTCTCTCTTCCACAAAATTAAAGAAAAGCATTTACCATCACACAATATTTCCGTAGGCGGAAAACTTTTTGTCAAAGGAGAAATCCATCTTTTAATCTATATTTAGCAAGCCTCCAGACACCCATTATATCTCTATATTAATATGTGTAAGGTCAATAAATTTATTAAATCAACAATAAAATATACAATTTATGAATATAATCAAAAGAGCATTGACATTTACATCACTTCACAAAATGGTTGATTAATGTTAGACAATCATTCAGTGTATCCTAACATAGACATCAGCAGTCATTTAACATATATATAAAATCAAGTTCATGGATGTCATACATCACAAAAATGAGAGTGGAGTTTTAGAGAAATAATTAAAGTCAATGTACATAACCTTTTTTTTCAAATGATGACCCCTGTCACTAGCACATGTTTACAATCACCCAGATTGCAACAAGTTACTGTCATCTAGACAATGGTTCCACATATCCCTTCTAGGCATGTTACATAACAGTTCCAGAGTCTTGGATGCGCTCTCCAAGCATACCATGGAGAAACATCCCAATTTGTGCTTTCAAGCATGTCAGGAGGAATGCTCTTGACTTTTTGCTCAGCATAACACGAGGAATTTTCAAAATAATCTTCATGAATTCTCGAGACCAAACTCAAGACACAATTCTCTGCTGTATTGGCTCTCGAACAGAATTCACAGGAATCAACTTACAGCAACACATTTACTGATAAGTTCAACGACAATGTTGGATACACACCAACGTGATCCTTCAGTCACTGTGGTCTGAGGTGGATCAAATGCACCAAACAAAAAAGTGCACTTCTCTCTGCAAAAGTCAAATCAAGGCAAATCTAAATTTCAGACATATTTCATTTCTAAACTGATTTCTCGCTTACAAAGATTATCAACTTACAAATCCTGCAACAATTTCATTAGCCCAATTACACATACAGCATCAGAAATATAGCATCAATCAAAATTCACAAGTATAATGTACAATGTACAAATTAATGAACATAAAAATAATGGTTCAATAACAAAAGCAGTCTCCAATTCAAACCATAGATCAATAGCAAACGTACGAAATATTTCTAAGTCCATTCTTTCTTTATCAGTCAGTTAACTTACCATGATTGCCTTTATGACCTGACTCGAGTTTCGTTCAGATCAAAGTGATTAGAAAATAGAATTTCTCCAACAAAATAACTTTCGGCCACCTTTCAAGACCAGACTTCTTCTTTGCCACACCAAATTCAAGTGATTAGACAATATATTTCTCTACAGCAGTAAACTTTTATATTTCAGCCTATTGGCTGGTTCCGTTCTCGTAAATCATAACCATTGGACAATAAAAACTAATCACCCAGTTGGAACTGGTTTGCACTACATCAGCAATTTCTAGCGTATTCTCAAAATGGATGTTTACTTCAAATGAGACACTTTCAAAAATACTATCATAAGGGGTGCCCAAGGTCGGGTTACTGTGACAGTTTAACAATGTACATAACAATTACATTTAAAATAGGGATAGTAAATTTACTCCACCACTCTATCCCCATTGGATGAGTTTGTTATCCACAAGTGTGAATGCCTCCACACACACACACACACACACACACACACACACACACACACACACACACACACACACACACACACACACACACACACAAATGGAATACCTCCACACTTGATGGTGGGAACCGTCCACGTCCCGTTATACTGACAGAAGGCAGTCGTTGTTCCTTTGATGTACAAGTACGGCGAACTACATTGGTACGTTACGTTGTAGCCACTCAGCGTACTCTCATTAGAGTGTACGGTTCTTGAGACGTCAGGAGGCGGACCGCAGTCAGCAACTGGTCAGACCGAAGAATGTAATTTTAGTAACAATATTTAACAATCTCGTGTCATTTACTACTGAGAGGGGCACGACAAGTAATGCAATTTTAGTAACAATATTTAACGATCTCGTGTCGTTTACTACTGAGAGGGGCGCGACAAGTAAAGTAATTTTAGTAACAATATTTAACAATCTCGTGTCGTTTACTTAGTTTACTTACTGAGAGGGGCGCGACAAGAAATACAAAAAAAAACCCCACTCAAATTATGACTTTACCAAAACGTACGCATAATTGTTCAGTCATGTGGGGGGAGGGGAACATGGCAACATGCAGCTTCTTTTTTTCCAAAAGGTTTCTTAAAACTCATTTGACGACTACCAATGATGCCGGAAGTCCCATGGGAGTGCGTGGAAGGCGCAAGTCAGCATCCTGTAGTCCCGTAGGGATGTGGGGACGGCGTGGGTCAGCATACCGATAGCCCTTTGGGGATGTGGGGACGGTGTGGGTCAGCATACCGGTAGCCCTATGGGGATGTGGAGGTGTGGATTAGCACCCTGGCAGCCCCTTGGGGATGTGGGGACTATGCAGGTCAGCATATCGGTAGAACACGCTCTGGAAATCCCAAAGAAACTGCCAGTCATACCGGACTTTCTCAGCCAGCCTCGCGCCCACTCTTCCACTGGAATCCAGCACTGAGTGCACTTCCGGCGTCCATCTTATGACGTCAGCACACGGGAAAAGTCAGGAAATTTGGATTGTCTGCATCATGGCCGGTTGAACTGGACGGCCCGGTATTCTAGTTGTACTTCAAGCTGAATCAAAAGTGTGTGTTGTCGCTATGTGATGTTCGAGGATTTGATCTTAATGTCTGTATATCTCTCAAGTCGACTCCTTTATATGGCTGTTCAAATACAAAATGACTGGTAGTTATAAGCTCGTGCTTGTGACGTCACAATAAGCCACCTTTGCTTGCATTTGCATGCCAATTACAAATGCAAGTGCCATATGAGCTATAATTAGCTAACAAGATTTTCAATCCGCATGGGCGTGGCGGAAAGACAACAGAAGAATTCTTTGAGATCAGAGATTTAGAGCGCGGAGTTCAAGGTAGGTGTAATGGAAGATTATCGAAATATTTTGCAGGTTCTATGTTTACATTTTGTTCAGGCTGATATGTTATTACATTTTTTACTTCAAGAAATGATGCCCCATATCGACCATCACTGCTTGACAAGCTAAAATGTATGACGTCAGGACGTGCTGCTTTGTGCATGTTGAATCTCTCTCTCTATATATATTAACAAATATAACGCTCTTAAAATGTCTCCTTCAAACAGTCCCGTGAAGTGCACGATTGTTTACAATGTACTTTAAACAATTGCTTTCTGCCCTTGAGTATTATTCTTTAACAAGAAATAAATGTATGATTTTAAATAATCTTTAAGTAAAGTGTATGTGTGTGTGTGTTTAATAAATGGAATTCAATATAACTTTGTTGACATTGAACGATAGTGTATTACAAAACAAGCAGTCTAAAACACGCAGTGGAGTAAATGAAGGAATGTCAAGGTAAAAATCAATTTTGTAATAAATAATTTTAAAAATACTCACCTTGCAAAAACTTTCCCTGTTGAAAAAAAAAGAGGTTAAATTTATCAGCACATTTTCTTCTTAATACTGTGATATTTTATTTTGCGAAAACGAAAACGATACTTTAAAATCAATATCCCTTCAGTCGTATTAGAATTTCGTAAAACAGAAGTACAGCATTCAAAATTATTCATTGAAAACTACTTTCCTACGTGTACCCTAATTCATACCAAGCTTTATATGTTCTAGTTCTACGGTCACTGAAATTATACTCATAAAATATAACATGAATTTTATTCAGTAATCCGAATTCTGTATTGACAACTATCTTATGGTTTAATTTTTTAAAATTTTTATTTAACCAAACTGAAATTATATTTCAAGGCTGCACAGTAATAATTATATACATGGTTTTCTTTATTAAAAAAAATAACTTTAAGAAATAGAATGAATAGACTATAAAAAAAACAATTACTCAGTTAAACTAACAACCAAATACACGCATGTAGGTACGCTCAAATTAAAGCATCTATAAACTTCTGGCTATGGAATTGTAAATGGAACATTTTTCGATTTATTTTTTTAAATGTCTTTACTACCTTATATTTGCATTAAATTTGATTTTTATAACAAATCAAGCCGATAATATATCTATCAATCTATCTATCTACCTACCTACCTACCTACCGACCGACCTATCTATCTATCTATCTATCCTTTTTTAACTTGGCCAAGCCACTGCTGGTCAAGTTATGTTAATTAGCCAATATTTAGCCGACTGACCAAGTGACTTTCTGACCAATTGCACGCGTGCGCTAGCGCACCAAAATCTGTCGTTAAAAAAAGGGAAGTCCCACCGAGTACTGTCCACACCTAAACTAAACCAGACTCAAAAGACGACTGCCGAGAAAGATCATTCAGGTTTAACCTATGCAAATATTGTATTAATAATACACTTAATTCAACCTGTTTCTTTTAATTCTGTCTTATTATACTACAGATGGTGTACGTCTTCCAGTATTCTCGAATTATGAATGACGTCATATCTCGTGCGTAAAACGCCTATTTTTATTCCACTTGAAAGTTAGAGTTAGAGTTATTTCTATAAGACTCGGCACCTTGTGCACCATTTTATGCGAACTCTCTTAGAGGTCGAGTTTAAAGGTCCTCGTCGTGCACTTCTGATGGTGCCAGCTGTAAACATGGGCGCTCGTCACGCTGTCAACTTAAGAGTTAGACGCTCATTGCAGACAAGCAACACAATTCGACAAGTCCGAAGACCTATACAATCATGACTCTTTCTCTAAATGGTGAGATCACTAAATTGTAATATTCCAATGCGCGTGCACGCGTTGCAGTAATTCTAATCTTTCTTCAGCCCATTACACATTTTTAAAAACAAATTAAATATATCCTTGAACGTTCGTTGTATTTGTGTTTATATATTAATCTTTAGTTTTGTTTATTTGTTAGGTTTGGGATCATTTGTCAGTTAGTGATTAATTATAAAATAATGTAACACCTAAGAAATATTGAAGTGTAGTTAGGCGTGTGATCAGTCACGCTAGAGTTGTAATTGCTAGTTTAATTTACTTAACCAAACAACTTACCACTCATGCCACAATAGTACCCATTACCTTTACACACTGACATTAAATTGATTAATTATTTACGCTCAATACAAAACGCAATCTCGTTCTTAACTATCCTATCTCACAATAGCTCATTGATACATAAAAGACCAATAATTCAATAAAATTAAAATATATTTTCCTAAATTCTCTCTCTTTCTCTCAGCACACACACACACACACACACACACACGGTCTATCCAATCTCGTTCTTAACTATCCTCTCTCACAATAGCTCATTTCAGATACATAAAAGACCAATAATTCAATAAAATTAAAATATATTTTCCTAAATTCTCTCTCTCTTTCTCTCTCTCTCTCTCTCTCACACACACACACACACACACACACACACACACACACACACACACACACACACACATACACACACGCACACGGTCTATCCAACAAATCTTGTATCCATCTATCAATCGATCAGCTTATCACATATTCATCTATCCTTAATTTTTCAGCGCACCGTGCTTTTAAAAACACCGACAAAAACACCCGGAACGGAAGTAGCAGTACTGATATTAAAGGCAGAACAAAGGAGACATTGGCACTGCTTAGTAACAGAGTTGCAGGTAAAGCTAAACCCCTGGCAACCGGGGAGAGTAGTACATCCGCCTGCACACTTAATCCGGGACATCTTCCTGCCAGACAGTGGACTGCAGTAGTTAGTCGACACCTGTACATTCTTGGACACCGAGAACCGGAATGTACTGAGGGCAATAACCGGCACTTGTACTGTCAGCAAAATGGCCCAGACAGAAAGAGCGGTTCCGACAGCAAGCAAGGAACTCATGATGACCTAGGCCTCTCTCAACCACTAGCAACAATAACAAACCACAAAGACGTTAGATAATAATCAATACTTCAGTAAGGATGTCATATGGCCTCTCTCAACCACACAGCAACAATAACAACAAACCACAAAGACGTTAGATAATAATCAATACTTCAGTAAGGATGTCATATGGCCTCTATCAATCACTAGCAACAATAACAATAAACCACAAAGACGTTTGATAATAATCTTTACTTCAGTAATGATGTTGTGACGCCAAAGCCATCTTAATAATCAGTTATGATTATTATTTAATCATCCTTAACTAAATACAACTGATGAGAATCTTTATTTATGTTATTAATAATTCTCCAGAAGACACCATTCGTCCTCTCACTTGGTGGATATGCGGGTGCTGTAAACGTTTTCTCTCTTTCACAACAAAGACAAACATTTACCGTCACACAATATTTCCATAGGTAGAAAAATTCTTACTAAAGGAGAAGATAAATCCGTCGTTTAGTCTATATTTAGTGAGCCCTCATCCACCCACTTTCTTCTCCAGCATATACTTATCATTATGTGTAAGAGGGTCAGTAAATGTAACAATAAATTTATTAAATCAGTAATCAAATATATAATATATGAATATAATCAAAGAGCATTCACATTTACATCACTTCACAACAACGTTCAATTAACGCTATATAATCATTCAGTTTATCCTAATATAGCTATTAGCAGTCAATTAACATAAATATATAATCAAGTTCATAGACATCATCAAGGAATTGAGAGCAGAGTTTCAGAGAAATAATGAAAGTCAAATGCACATAATCTTTTCCAAGATGGAAGCTGGCACTGGAACATGTTCACAATTATGTGGTTTGCAACAAGATAATGTCTTTCTTATTCTGGCGATGACCTCATTAGTCCCCTCTAGGCATGTTACACAACTGTTCCAGAATCTTCAATGAGCTCAAAAAGCACGCCATAGAGAATCGTCCTGAATTTCACATGCACTATAAAGCACATCAGGAGGAATATTCAAAATAATCTTTGTGAATTCTGGAGACCAAACTCAAGCCACAATTTCTGTTGTATTGGCTCTCAAATGGAATTCACAGGAATCAACACGTTTTACTGATTAATTATTTGATGACAATGCTGGATTCACACACCAACATGATTAAGCAAGTACAGTAGTCAGTATGCCTGGGGCAAAAGGAAAAAAAAGCATGCTTTGTTTGTTAAAGTCAAATTAATGCAGCACTAAATTTCAGGCATATTTCGTCTCTTACAAACATTCTCAACTTACAAAATTCTGCAACAATTTCATTAGACTCATACACACACAGCATAAGAAATATAGCAACAATCAAAATTCACAAGTATAATGTACAATTTAATCAAATTAATGAATATAGAAATAATGGTTCAATTACATAACCATTCTCTAATTAAAATCATAGATCAATAGCAAATATGTATGTATGACCGATAAAGAAAGAATGGACTTTAAATGTCAGTTAACTTACCATAAGCTAACTATCGCCTTTATGACTGAAATAGAGTCCAAAGTGATTAGAATAGAGTACTTCTTCAACAAAGAAACTTTCAGTCCATCCTCATTGGATGAGTTTGTTATGAACAAGTGTGAGACTATTAGTCAGAAAACTATTCATCTAGTTGGAACTGGTTTAGAATGAAATTTTTTTTAGTGTATTCTCAACCCAAGTTGTTTACTCCAACTCTGACACTTACAAAAAAATACCATTATAAGGAGTGCCTGAGATCGGGCCACTTTGCCAATTAACAATTTATATAACAATATAAAACAATTCAGTTTAGAAATTATGACAAGCAAATTTACTCTGCCACGGATGTAGTATGGCCTCGCTCAGCCACTAGCAACACTAATAACAATATAAGGGATGTTAGATAATAATCAATACTTTAGTAATAATGTAATACTCTCTCAATCACTAGCAAGCGCATTTGGTGTTAGATAATCCGTCCTTCAGTAATAATGTAATATGGACTCTCTCAATCACTAGCAAGCGCACTTGGTGTTAGATAATCCGTCCTTCAGTAATAATGTAGTATGGACTCTCTCAACCACTAGCAACAATAACAACGAACCACAAAAATATTAGATAATAATTCAATAAATGCATCAATAATGTACAATGCCTCCTTCAACCACTAGCAACAATAACAGCAAACTACAGAGATGTTAGATAATAATAAATATAAATGAGCAATGAAACTTGCCCCTCTCAATAACTAGCTAGAATAAAACAAGCACAATGAATTTTAGATAATAACCAATACTTAAACATAGTGCAGAATCCCTCTCTCATTCACTAGCAACAATAACAACAACCACAATGGGTGTTAGATAATAATCAACTCTTGAATAATAATTATCTTGAACAATAACAATACAGGCAGAACGGACGTTAGATAATGATAAACATTACTTGAGTAATGTTGTAAAATGGGACAAGAAGCACAGCGGATGTTAGATAATGATGAACACTTTAGTAATGTTGTAAAATGGGACAAGAAGCACAACAGATGATAGATAATGATCAACACTTTAGTAATGTAAAATTGGACAACAAGCGCAGCGGATGTTAGATAATGATCAACACTTAAGTAATGTAAAATGGATCAAGAACAAGCACAGCAGATATTAGATAATGATCAACGCTTAAGTAATGTTGTAAAATGGGACAACAAGCACAACGGATGTTAGATAATGATCAACACTTCAGAGTAATGTTGTAAAATGGGATAACAACAAGCATAGCGGATGTTAGATATTGATCAGTACTTGTGCAATGATGTAACAGAACAACAAGCACAACAGATATTAATGCTCCATTTTTGAACGCTGACGTAAAGTGTCAGAGTTTGGCAGAAAAGACGTTTGAGGCTAAAAATGGGAGAGAAGACTAGAAGAAAAGTAATAATACGAAGAAAGTGAAAGCGCAAATAAATCAATTTACAGAAGTTTTGTATGTTGATGCTAAAAATCGCTTAGCCTGGAAGCAATTGCGTACAAGTTAAAGAGAAAGACAAAGAAAAAAAACGTAAAACATGTAATTCCATTGACAAAACTTATAAACTCAAAGATTGAAGAGACAATAACATATACACCCATCAACAGACAGCCCAAGTAAACAGGCAAAATAATTAGACCCTAGTATATACAAGCATAATAATATTAATTATAAGAACAAGAAGAAAACAATAAAAATAATACTATTAATTAATAACAGCACTAATAATTAAACAATAATAATAATAACAATAATAATAATAATTACCTCAGAGATTATTGAAAATCTGGCAAAAGTGTAAATAAGAGAGTGAGTTTAGTAGCCTGCTTGACAATCCCGAACTAGTAGCGGACAATGTCAGAGAAAGTTCTAACTCATCTGCCGTTATTCTTCTTCACTTTGAGATTGCTGACTTAAAGATCTACCTCGCTTGCATTTCCATTCCAAAATTGCGGTTAAATAAAATTAGCCCAAATAAATGTAAAATAAAGTATTTATCAATAACGGAACATTGTTTATCAATGAAGAAAAATGTGATTTAATTAATATATATATTTTTTAATTGTTTACCCGCGGTGTCTTGTACATGCAACAGTTTCACGGTGTCTGACAGAGGAATGCGACATCGTGCTGAATATAACAAGGCCCGCTACTCGTTCTGGAATCTAGTTTTTCGCATACAAAGAGAAGCCATCACAAGGAGGCTTGAACACGTTTCAGTGCTTGACAGAAGGCGATTATAATAGACTTTTGTTCCATTCAAGCGTGAACATGTTTGACGTACTTCTTTCCGAAGTCTGTCAAATATAATTTAAACATTGTAGAAAAAGAAATGACAAATATTTGCTGAATTTATTTTCTAACCTATGATAGAGACGAAATTTGTAAGCTGAAAACCTCTGGATTGGCTATCGCCGTATCGGGCAAATTGTGCTAAATATAACTTAATGCTTTGTGGCTGTTGGAGGTATCGTGCTGAATGCAATGCAATGTGATTATTGAACACATCACAGTAATGTACTGTGGCTACTGACCAAATCACGCGAAACGCAATGCATTGAAGTGAGTCGTAAATAAATATTGAATTATAAATAATAAACATAGTGAAAATGCAAATGCCATTCAATAATACTTATTTACCCCATTTATATATGCAATAGAAATATAAATGGAACTTATTAACATTAAATAGAAAGTAAATTTCGACCCAAAGTTCTGCTATTTTGAAATGATTCACTACACTACAAGTATTTTCAACAGGAGACAGTGCACGAAGTTTTTTTTTTATTTTGTTTAAACAATTTATTGTATTATACAATGTATTCTATTCAAATTTACAATAGAAAATTCAGTCCTCTATGTGAAAAAAATAGTGAGCTCTTCAAGAGATTTTCAAGTGCATTTTAATACATTTATTTAAGGTGAATATAATACAAAGTTCTTTATGATGGCTATAGAGCAAAATTCTCTGAGTGACATACTTATCTAAGTTGTTTTACTTCACAGTTTGCAAAGTGACAATGCCACAACATTTCTTTACTGATGCAATTCTCTAGTTGACTGGGACATAGTTGTCTCATATGGTGGACAGTAAATCTCAGTTCGAGTGTTCAGCAATACATAGTTCTCGAAGAGTTCAGTAATACACAGTTCTTGAAATGGTCAGCAATACACAGTTCTCGAAGTGGTCAGTAATACACAGTTCTCGAAGTGGTTAGTAAAACACGTTTCTGGAAGTGGACAGTAGAACACAGTTCTGGAAGTGGACAGTAGTACACAGTTCTGGAAGTGGACAGTAGTACATAGTTCTTGAAGTGGACAATAGTACACAGTTCCGGAAGAGGACAATAATACACAGTTCTGGAAGTGGACAGTAATACACAGTTCTGGAAATGGACAGTAATACACAGTTCTAGAAGTGGACAGCAATACACAGTTCTAGAAGTGGACAGCAATACACAGTTCTCAAAGTGGTCAGTAATATATGGTTCTCAAAGTGGGCAGTAATATACAGTTCTTGAAGTGGACAGTACTATACAATTCTTGAAGTGGACAGTAATATACAATTCTCAAAGTGGACAGTAATATATAGTTCTTGAAGTGGTCAGTAATATACAGTTCTTGAAGTGGACAGTAGTATACACTTCTCAAAGTGGACAGTAATATACAATTCTTGAAGTGGACAGTAATATGCCATTCTCAAAGTGGACAGTAACATACTGTTCTCAGTTCTTGAAATGGTCAGTCAATCATTTCTCGGAGTAGCCAGTATTTTAAAAATTGTACGTGGACAATAATCAACAGTTTACTTTAAGCACACAGTCCTCTAAATCAGTGGTTCAAAACCTTTTTACATCTAAGGACAACTTTTCCAACTATATAATCACAGGTTGGGAACCACTGCTCTAAATGGACAGCAATACAAATGAAACAAAATAGTGAATTTTAATGCACTATTCTTTAAGTGAACAGTTGTAAACAGTTCTCAAAGGAGACATTTTTATAATGTGGCTATGGACACTTTTCTTACTGTAGTGGACATTGATAGTTTTTTTAGTGTAGAGGACAGTGACATTTTTCTAAGTGTAATAGACAGCAACAGTTTTCTTAGTGGAGAGTGACACATTTTTCTTAGTGGACAGTTAAACACAATATTTTGATTAAACATAACACTGTATTTTAATTGGATATGATACACATGGTTCTCTAAGTGGCCAGTATTAAATAGTTTTCTAAGAGGACAATGACCTCTAAATGAGCAGTATTAAACAGCATTCTTAGAGGACAGTGACACACAGCTATAAATGAACAATATTAAACAGTTCTGTCTTGTCTCAAAGAGGACAGTAACACATAGTTCTCAGAGTATAGTGACACATAGCTCTCTAAATGAGCAGTATCAAAGAGTTCTCTCAGACATCAGTGACACACTGTTCTCAAAGAGGACAATAACACACAGTTCTCAAAGAGGCCAGAGGCACACAGTTCTTAAAGTTAACATTAATGTAATAAGATAAAAGCATCATATACATTTTAAAAACAACCTAGAGAATAAACAATGCTTTCTTTAAATTTCAAAACAGAAAGTGTGTGATAAATAAATAAAAATTATTTTACTAACAATATTATAAAATTATATGAGTAACATTTGGAGTGTATTTTGAACTAAAGTGACTAAATTCGTACTATTTTGAATGTCATTTTGCAATCAAATAAATTTTTAATAAGAGAAAAAATATTGCCCCCAAACCCCAACAATGTGAATACATTTGAAAATTATGAATCAGAAATATTTACAACAAAACTAATCATAAAAAACATCAAACAAAACTTTTCCAAAATCTATATGTAAAATAACAATGAAAATATATACAACAGATTCAACTATTGTGCTTAGTTGGACGGACTGAAAACTAAAGTGCATAAGACATATTTAATTCTAAATACATATAACAATAAAGTAAAGAATATATATAGATAGGTATATTATTCAAACAGATTCCTGATTAAAAAAATATTTTTAGCTCACACCTTTCATTAATTTGCAGTACATTTTAATATAATTGTATTTAGACTGTTTCACCATCTATGTTTCAAGCTCTTAATCTTTTGGATTTTAACATGCATGCACACACATACACACATGGCATCAGAGTTTTTCATGTCAGAGTTCAATATCCAGTTGATTGCTCAATGATTCTCATCACTCAAATTCCTCTATGTCATTCAACTGATGGTTTTAACCCTCCCCATAAATATTGAAACGTGTATCAGCTATGTCTGTTTTATGTTCATTGTAAGTCTATACATTTATTTTATCATTATACTTATTTACAGCTATGGTAATCAGGAGCACTGCTGTGTTGAAACACATTGTAAAGTTGATTATTATTTAGAAAGAGCGATTTATCTTCTGTGGATCTCATAATATATTATTGAAAAAGAAAAGAAGAGTCCCAAAAAGAATCAACACCAAATACACTAATTTCTTACACCAGAAACCAATGCTCTAATTACACTCACTATAACAATATGTATGCTATTTAGGCAATATGTTCAGCAAGCATTCACAACATTTCAGCAATATGTTCAACAAGTATTCACAACATTTCAGCAATATGTTCAACAAGTATTCACAACATTTCAGCAATATGTTCAACAAGCATTCACAACATTTCAGCAATATGTTCAACAAGTATTCACAACATTTCAGCAATATGTTCAACAAGTATTCACAACATTTCAGCAATATGTTCAGCAAGCATTCACAACATTTCAGCAATATGTTCAACAAGTATTCACAACATTTCAGCAATATGTTCAACAAGTATTCACAACATTTCAGCAATATGTTCAACAAGTATTCACAACATTTCAGCAATGTATTCAGCAGATATTCATAACATTTCATCAAATGCATTCAGAATATTTCTATGTATCAGATTATATCAGTAAAGCCTATCATTCCACAAAAGACAACGTCAGACTAGTCTTCTATCAAAGAAAGGGATAGAACCAAGGCAAACTCTAAGAAACAGGTGCCCTATTTTAACATGAATTCTGCTAGAGAATAGAGCTGCATTATAAGTTGTGTTTTGTTAATATTAAAATTGGACTATATTTTTCTGTGGAGTAAATCATCAAAATTAAATAAACTTATTTAACTCACACTTGTGTATGTTCTCTCTAAATATATATTTATATACACACACACACACACACACACACACATATATATAGGTGTGAGTTTTGTTTCTCTTCATTGAGATATTTATTTAGTGAGGTTTTTAAAATGCCTCTATTTATTTCACCCCAATATACATAACAGTACTCTCTTTCCTAAAATAGTTTTTAAGGCAAAAGGTAAATGTGGGATAAAATGTAGAAATATTTTTTCAGAATTAAAAAAAAATTGTATGAAAATTGTTTGAAAATTTATTACCTTTAATCTTGAACATATTTTTTACAATGCCACATAAGACACAAAAATATGCAGCACACATGCACACACACACACACACACACACACACACACACAGATATATCTTTTGCTATAATAAAATGAGACAGGTAACAGTATGATACAGCTTATTAATTTAAGACCACAAGGTTATAATTAGAAAATCAGTTCAATCAATGATTTCAGAATTCAGTGTTAATAAAACTTTTCATGTGACAACTGTATTTCAAACTTGCTTTCATTGTTGAAATAAACTATATACAGAAATAAGCTAACAAATATGTTTAAAATGCATCAACAGTCTTGCAACAAATGGCAGTCAGAATATACCACACAGAAATATTAAGTATTAAACATTACTTCTTGAGTGTAAGCAAAATGGACACATTTAACAAATATGCTTATATATTCTTACACAAAAGTATAATCTATACAATCTAGATACTAGCAATAACAAAACACTAAACATGTTGTAAACTCAACAAGGTGTACAAATGCAGCTGCAGACTAATGAATGACAGCATCAAAATGGATCTAAGCCTCCTTTCTTTTTCTTTGGTTTCTTTCCCATCACTCCTACTGCTGGTAGGGCACCTAGACGGACAGGTCGCCGTATAACATCATCGTTCATTACCTGACCATGGACTTGTGCAGCCCTGAGTTCCTTGCTCACATTGTCTTGGAGCCCATTTATGTAATTTAAGTTACTGAAACCTAAACTGTCTTTTACTTCTTTTATATCTGAAAAAACAATACACACAAAAAAGAAAATTAAGGTTCTGGCAATATTAACAATATGCAAACAATTCTTGGATATATCACACATCTGCCAACAAATTTACATTTATCCTAAATGCCTAGTGAAAAAATCAACACCAGAGGATTTATAAGCTTGAAAGAACTAATTTCATTAGATATTTTTCACATTGCTGGTTGATCATCAAATTTATTTTATAAGCCCACACACTACTGACAGATACTCAAACATTTTATAAACCCATAAACACTTTGGTAGATCATTGAATGCATTTTATTACCCACAAAGACATTTTGAAAGTAGATCACTACATGCATTTTATAATCCACAACGACATTTTGAAAGTAGATCACTACATGCATTTTATAACCCACAAAGACATTTTGAAAGTAGATCACCACATGCACTTTATAAACCCACAAAAACAATGTTGGTAGATTATCAAACATATTATATATAACCCACAAATGCCTTATTAGTAGATCATCAAATGTATTTTATAAATTTTACACAAGACAGAAATGGTCATAAAATATAATTTCATTTTACAGACAATTTTAAATATAAACAAATCCACACACAAATAAAAGGAGATCTGCTTTACTTACTAAACTTGTTCAAAGGTTCTGAACTGTTAATAAGCTGATTCTGCCGCTTTGCCTGAAAGTATGAATTGCTCACGTCTTCAGTACGCCGAAATCGCTGTTAGCAAAATTAAAAGAAATGCAACAAAACAGCAAGATAAGCAAAGAAACTGGTTTGTGTAAAAAAAAAGTTCATATAATATTACACAATGTATGGGGGAGTAAATTTGCCTATACCTATTTCTAAACTTAATTGTTAAATGCATTGTTAAATTGTCAAAGTGACCCGGCCTTGGGCACTCCTTAAGATGGTATTTTTTGTGTCAAAGTTGGAAGTAAACAACTTAGTTGGTGTCACCACCATCCTTCTCTCCAAAGAAAGGGGATGGTGGTTAGTCTATGCCACGTAGGACTTGCATGAATGTTATTACAAATCCACACACAGAATACCAAGGATGGTTATTTGGCTTGAATTTCATTCTGCATGTAGGTTACTTATTGCAGACGTGTTTTCATGTGTGTGATTGCAAACAGGTAAGGGTGAAATGTAGACATCACAGGTAATACAATGTGTAACAACGACAACAACCACTCTTTTAAAACCATAGACAGGAAAAACCTCAATATCAAAATATCAATTCAAATTTATTGACCTTTGGGTTTCTTCTCACAAGTTGGTTAGTCAACCATCCACAACTCACACCCATGGGGTAGGGGAAAAGAAAAGAAAGAAAAGAATGATGAAGGATGAAATAAAATAAAAGAAATATAATACTCAAAATTCTTATTGCAATACTACTTTTATTAAATAAGCTAAGCATTATTCAAAATAAAATAATAGTCATTATTCAAAAGTTTTGGAGTCATGACCCCTTTATCAAATTCAATAGTTTAAAAAGAAAATAATGTCATTCGACTTGCAAGTCCTTTTCAACATAGTCACATCAATATTTTCAAACTAATTTTAGAATGATTCTCCACTGATCAAACTTAGGTTTAAGTTTAAAGTTTATCTTTAATTTGAGGTTTAATTCTTAATTAAAATTCTAATCTTTAGTTTTAGGTGCTCTGAGATTCTCTCCCTAATTAGTATTTTTCTACTCACATAGTTATTGTCACTTTTTCCTCATGCTGGGGGTTTAAGTTTTACAAAACACCGTTGACATCTCTATACATGGTTCACTCCCTTATACCCCAAAAGTACAGCCGTCCAGCTGCTACTGTTTCATTCTCCTGTTACATTTCTTGTCAGGCCTACTTCTCAACTCTTGTTACATTTTTCATTACGTCTCATCTCGTTACATTTCTCGATACTTCTCATTTCTTTAACGATCATCCTTGCCGTTCTTCTGCAGCATGCCTCCGTAGTCGCTTAACTGCCTATCTGCAATATATCCCATGTGCTGTGACGTTACACTTCCACCAGTCTTCTTCTGCATGAAAAGTGACTGATCACCGTGGTCTTTCAACAGAGTCTTTTGAAAACCGGAGATGACTGTCCGTTTGACTGGTCCATCTTGATCTGTAGACGGCTCTGACAGCGCACCATAAAAACAGCTGGGTAGATATCTGGCATTCCTTCCAGTGTCCAAAAGTTCTCTTAACTGGTTGAAGCCGGTTATCATAGAGACCCTTGGTACAAGGCAGGGAGAAACTTGAGGGTCTTCTTGCCCCTCTACCAAACACCACATTCCTGGTGTTCCTCACTATTTCTGTCTCTTTCATCCCCTTTTATACACAAAGTCATTGTACAATATATTCACTGAGCTGGATGGAACCCTCCCCCCCCCAGCACATAACACCTCCATCCAGAACACAGATATTCTCGAATTTTGCTGACTGTCCACACTTTCCCATTAGTGCATGGTATCAATCTAAAGTTTACACATTTAGTGTTGACACAAATTTACCTACCTACTCAGAGCACATAACTGACCTCAGAGCACCCCTTATTTTTATTTTTATTTTTAAAACTACATTACCACAGTGACTCATCACCGCAAGAGTACACTCGTCATAGCAAAAAAAGGGTTGTACACATAGGCTGACACATATAACTATAACAATATAAATCTCAACTTCACATAACTCAAAATAATGTTTCAACAAACAATTCCACAATAAGAATATCAATCTAACCGTAAGCAATACTACTATCAAAATTTTACAGTGGCGATTTTTTAAAAACAAGTTGCACTCTCAAAACTCAAATTCGAGTTTTCTCACAGAGAAAGTTAGTATCTCTGTGGTCTATCAAGTTCCCCATACATGGCACGAATTATTGTTTTGGCATTACTGACAACTGAGAGGTAAATGCGTACGTCCTCAAAAAAATCAATAATTTTTTTCCATTCACTGGCACAACTATTGTCAAGAAAATTTATCTTTCTCAAATAATGTTTCCACACTTTGATTTTACATTGTTGACAAAAAAGCTATTTTAGCCCTTTGCTATCTTTGCTATGTTTAAATTGATTTGGCTGTTTCGTTAACCATTTAGAGTAAGCTGACACTTAGAGAGAAGAAAAAATTAAATAATATTCCCCCCCCTCCCATGTCTGTAACAGTTGGAGAATAGAATAGAAATTTCTGGTGCAATTCAAACCATTCCAACTAGCTGAGTAGTTTTTCTAACTAATAGTCTCACACTTGTTCATAACAATTTATCCACTTTGAATTTGAATATAACTCGAGTCCAGGCATAAAGGCAATCGTTAGCTTATGGTAAGTTAACTGACTGATAAAGAAAGAATGGATTTAGAATATTTCATATATATTTGCTATTGATCTTTGATTTGAATTGGAGAATGCTTATGTAATTAAAGTATAATTACTATGTTCATTAATTTGACTATGATATACATTATACTTGTGAATTTTGATCGATGCTATATTTTTTATGCTGTGTGTGTATGGGGCTAACAAAATTGTTGCAGGATTTGTAAGTAGAGAATGTATGTAAGAGAGAAAGGAGTTTAGAAATGAAATATGTCTGAAATTTAGTGCTGACTTAATTTGACTTTTGCAAAGCAGAGCAAGCCTTTTTCTTTTGTCATGTCATGCTACAGTGACTACTGTACTCTACTTGATTACACTGGTGTGTGCATGCAGCGTTGTTGTCAAACTTAGCAGTAAAATGTGTTGTGCTATAAGTTGATTCCTGTAAATTCCATTCCAGAGTCAATATGGCAAAATTGGTGGCTTTAGTTTGGTCTTGTGAATTCATGAAGATTATTTTGAATATTCCTGATGATGTGTTGAGTAAATGTATATGGAAATTCAAGAATATTCCTCCTGATATGCTTGATAGCACGTGAAATTCAGGGTGGATGGGGGCTCGCTAAATATAGATTAAAGTCGGATTTGTCTTCTACTTAGATCAGGGAAAGAGTTAATAAAGCAATGACAAAATGATAAACCAATAACTTTTCATTTCTGTCTTTCATTAAGCAAACACAAACAGTACTTTAATAAAGTAATGACAAAATGAAAAACCTATAACTTTTCATTTTTATCCTTCATTAATAAGCAATTACACAACAAACAGTACTTTAATACAGCAATGACAATGTGATAAGCTATAACTTTTCACTTCTATCCTTAAAGCAAAGAAAAAAATTATAAACCTATAACTTTTCACTTCTGCCATCAAAACCATAAACAGCAATGATATATGACAATGAAAAATTCTCACTTCTTTCTGTCTTTCATCAGAGAAATCATCATCTGGCACAGGACTGCCATTCCTGTCCCCATTCGTTGAAGGTGACACTCTCATTCGCCCATCAATGTTTCTACCTCCAGGCAAAACAGTTCCTGAAAACAACATCAAGTAAGATGCCTAGTAGTTTCAAAAGAGTAATATTGGTTTTATATAATTTCTGCCTTACACAATGACTCAACACTCTCATACACACGTAACTGGTGTCTCCGGTGCACATACAAACACACAAAATAATAATAATATTTTGTATATGTCAACTGGTACTCCACTTTTGTTTAGCAAGACTATATGATGGGTATATCCATGAACATTCCATGTAAATAAAAATCAGTCTCTTAAGTGTAATTCTCATCAAATTTAACTCAAGCAAATAAATGTTTGGTCAGTCAGTTAAATAATGCAACCTGATAAAAAAAAAATGTTCTTTGAAACTGTGTAATAGAGAACTCTTGTTTGAAAGAGTGTTCTAAAAATAAATAAATCATTGTGATTTCAAAAAAGATTTCTGTGTACTGTGCTTCATTAACATTGTCACGGGGAAGCGCCAAAAAAAAATTATTTTTTTTATTGTTTACGCCAATCGTCCAGGTTAAGGTTGGCAAAAGCCACCCAAACTGCACATAATTTTCAGCTATTGCTTTGCAGAAAATACTAGTCTGAAAACATAACTAAATAAAACCCACTACATTTCTTCACAGCAGATCATAATTTAGAAGCTATGTTGTAAGGGTTATTAATAAATCTATTTTTGTTCATATTGTTAGTTGGTGTGTGTGCAGTTTTCATCCACACTCGTTTTGCCATTGTGATATTTTGAGCAAGGTAATTAATGAAGAGAGTTGTGACAATTGAAAATGTGTTATGACTCTTTGTTTAAATCAGGCGAAATGCTTTCTGATCGTATTAATTATGAAACACTTTCAAATCTTTGTATGGGTTCAGTGTGACAACGTATTTTACTGAAATTATTGTTTATTTTGTAATTGTACACATTGTTTGGGATTTGGCATAGTAGAATTTGAAGTGCACCGAGGTGCATGTGGAACTCTGCGACGAACATCTGTCCATGGTCTATGTTGTACTGGTAAATACTGAACTACCTCACTTTCATCAGAAAGTGTATGGGATTTGGTGACAAACATGAATGCATCATTAGACATATTTGAAGTTAAACAAGAGTTTCTAGTATTATAATAATGTGATGTAATATTTTTTTTAATCTCTCTGTCTTACCTGCAGCTGGTAATGCAGTTTTCTCAACTGTCATTTTAGGCAGGATCCAGCGCTGCTCGTCCTCATTCCACTTACACTCAGTGCGTATGCGATCCAGGTTGTAATAGTTGCTGTCTCTGCGAAGGCATGGCTGAATGCGATCTATGATGGCATCCAACAACTTAATATGTCGCTCCTGCTTCCGAATTGTATCTAAGTAATCAATACGATCAAATTCGAACTCCGTTTGCAGGTCAATAATTTCACGTTCTAGACTTTCAATCTAAGAAGCAAATGAAAACCTTCAAAAATTACATTTTGTTGAAGCTAGAATGAATGAGTGTCATTGCAACATATCTAAACAACTAAGATTGGAAAAGAAATGACAGAAACTGGTGAGAATATTAAAAATAGTTGAAAATGCAAAAATAAAACAGGAAAGGAAAAGTACAGTTATTTTTGTTTAAATTAAATTGATCATCAAGGTTTTTATTTTTTATTTGAGCAGTCTTGTGACAAACAATTAAAGCATTCATAATCAGCAGCATAATTACCATGAGTAAACATTAATCTACATTACTAAGTGTCTATGCAAAAGTACAATCATAAATGAGTACAAGTGTCTAATAAATTATGTAAAGTAAGGTGTTGTGTTAACATTTATAGCTGTCATAAGTTTCTTAATGTAAAAAAATAAAGATATTTTTTGAACTTTAAAATTACTGATTCAATGCTTGTGGCATGGCACTAAAACACTCACCTCTTTTTGTTTTTCAAGCATGGACTCTTTAGTGACTTTAAGTTCACTGGTGACTTCATCATAAATACTGACCATTATGCCATCATCATCCATTTTCTTATTCGCACCTGCCGACAACAATGAAACAAAAAGAGACATTCTATTCACACAATATGAGGTGTAACAGAAAAGTTTGTGAGCTAGCAATGTTGATTATTTTATTTGATTCTTCAGGAATAGTTCACTATTAATTCGTTTCTCCACTTCAGGCAGTGAAGTTGAATAAGCAGTACTACACAAGTGTGCTGGAAATGGTTTGAGAAAAAACAAAGGAGGCTTATAGTGTGCTGGAATTGCTGTGAGAAAAAGTGTAACTACTTTTTGACAAAAGTCAGGTTTCCCAGCTTTCACATCCCCTTTATTTGCTGGATCTAGATCCTGTGATATTTTAATTTCTAAAATGGAATTGACATTCAAGAGAAAAGATTTTTGATGCAAATGTTTATGATCCAAGAAAATGTGGAATATTTTCCAAGCATCCTGAAAAAGTACAAGCCCACTTCCAAGTGAAAATTTGCTTACATTATTACTGTGGTACAAGGGGGGACCACTTTGAAGGAACAATCCACAGCACATTAATGCCCTTGTTCGTAAGTCTTAGTCCGCAACTGTTTCATTCCTCCCTTATACACTGCCAATCAATTGCAACCTATTTTATATTTCAATTCTTCAATTTTTACAATTCTTTTGAGCACAGGTGAATCTAACTAACACAAGTGAAATCATTTACATGTATCTGTGTTGAAAAAATTAACCTCTACCAGTTTGCTCTTTAATTGTCCTAAAATGTTTGCATGACTGTGAAAGTTAATTTTCACTTACGGATCAACTGCTTTTTCCGTTGATCTTCTGCATACATTTTGCGTCGTTTATGTCTCTCTTTTACTTCTTTGTTATCAATGTTTTCTCCACCAACCATTCGCTGCTGCAGTGCCTGTAGTCTGCAGAACAAAAGAGCAGGTGTAAGAGTAAAGTTACTTTACATTTATCTAATTCTAAACATTAGTACAGCAGAAAAAAGCCTTTTTGTAGGTACATACACATACAACAATTATCTCTTAAGTATAAATGTTTATTACTGAAATATAATGCAAGATATGGGAATGGGATATGTGTGCAGAAAAAGTATATAAAAAATATATGAAAGGTGGTTAATGTGTTTGTGCATGCAAGAACGTGATTTTGGCAAATATCAATAATGTGGTGGGGTAAATTTGCCTATCCCTGTTTCTAAACTTAATAATTATATATTTGTTGCCAATGTTAATGGGACCCAACCTTGGGCACTGCTTATGATATTTTTGAAAGTACCAGATTTGGAGTAAACAACTCAGGCAGAGATTATGCTAGAACGTGCTGATGCAATCCAAAACAGTTCCAAGCAGAAACATAGTTTTTCTGGCTAATAATCTCATACTTATTCATAACAACTTCATCCAATGGGGATGGACCAAAAGTTATTTTGTTGAAAAAAGTTCTATATTCTAATCACTTTGATTTTGACATAACTCGAGTCTGGTCATAAAGGCAATTGTTAGTTTATGGTAAATTAACTGACTGATAAATAAAGAATGGACTTAGAAATATTTCATACATGTTTGCTATTGACCTATGATTTGAATTAGATATTGTGTATGTAATTGAACATTATTTCTGTGTTCATTAATTAGATTATGTTGTACGTTATATACTTGTGAATTTTGATCAATGCTATATTTCTTATGCTGCATGTGTATCAAGTTAATGAATGTTGTTGCAGGATTTGTAAGTTGAGACTGTGTGTAAGGGAGAAAGGAGTATTTTAGAGATGAAATATGCCTGAAATTTAACACTGCCTTAATTTGACCTTTGCGGAAATGAGAACACCGTTTTTTTGTGTTGTAATCCTGTGTCTGCTTCAGACTGCAGTGACTATCAGATCAGGTTGGAATATAATGGGGGACCAGCACTGTTGTTGAATTTATCAGTATATATTCCTCAACCTTACAAACATTAATCATCAACTCCACAAACACCATTCTTCAACACCACAAATACCACTCATTTACATTCAAATGCCATTCAACATCACAAACACCCCCTTCAAAATCAAATTCACAGTCATCACTCATTATCACAAACACTATCATTAACATCACAAGTATCACACAAGCTTCATACAAATAAATAAATAATATCTTAAAAGTAGTTAATCTCTTATCAACAATTAAATTTGAAATTACACAAATCTCCTGCACACTACTCAATACAAAATAAGTAACAATCCACGTGGACACGAAGCCACCCTTCACTTTGAAATCAACTGCTCACAAGCATAAATTAATACAAAAAGAAATAATAATAAAGAAAAATATTCCTATGGTGACAGTAGCTGAAACAATATATTTTAAGCCTGAATTTTAAAATACAGAGGTGCTGCTTATGGTGACTATGTTTGTCAATTAATTTTTGATTCTATTAAAGTATGTAAATATGAAGTACTATAAATGTGCACTTAATTATTTCATGTACTTGTATGTATAAAAACACATTTAGAAATAAGATAATCACTGTACTAAAATCAACAATCAATATTAATTATTTCAATCAAATTCACAATTACTAACAATTATTTTTTCTGTACATGCATGTTTGAGATATATGATTATTATATATTATATGATCGTTAAACTTATTTCAACTTGCTTCAGACTATCAAAGTTTGCTGAAAGCTTCTCATAAGTAGAATGAGTGACATTACTAACTGGCAGCTATACCTGTGATGTTACTAACTGCAAACTATACATGTGACGTTTCTAACTGCAAACTTTTCATGTGGCATTACTAACTGACAACTCTACATGTTTGTCAAATTAGTGTACAAGTATAGTAGAGTGATAGTATATAAACAGGAAGTGAAAATATTGGCTATTTCCTTTTTAAGTCAAACCAAATCTAGAACACAAGTAACTGAAAATAACTATTTCTAGTACCAACAATCACATATGAAGTGGAAAATACTGTGATTAAAATGTAAAAGCAAAACATAAAAGGAGGTATGTGACTGCAATATCCTATAGAATGATAGCATCTTGTAATGTTACCTTTTTAGTGCTTCTTCTTGTTGTAATGTAACATCAGAAATCTGATTATTGGTAGATGTATCCTTTGGAGCTTTAGAAAAATGTACAGCTGGGGTTTCTTCTTGAGTCAATATTTCCATATCAGAGGTCTCCTACAAAGTTGTTTAGAAAATTATTCCAAGAATATAATAAATAAATTCATATTTTAAAAACACAATTTTAAACCATCTTCTAAACAATATGAATACATAATAAAATCAAATATTGTAATAATGTAAATTTTAATACATATTTTAAAAAAATTAAATGTGCTATTTTTTCTCAATAAACTGCATTTTTAAAGAACTGTTTAATATTATTTTTTTAATAATGAAGATAACCTTTAAAGCATACATCCAAATAATTACACAGAATAGTACTTCCACAATATGAAATGCAAAGATCTGTCACTAAAGTACATGTTCAACCACCTACATAAATACTTCCTAAAAGATTGTCTTGACAACAACAATATGTTCACATAGTTACATTAACAATATTTCCAACATTATACAACACTTACATAAATATATCCTAAATGATTGTCTTGACAACAACAATATGTTCACATAGTTACAGTAACAATATCTCCAACATTAGAAGATAAATTATGAGTTGTCTAGTTAAATTATGAGTTGTCTAGTTACCCAACAACATGCCAACATAATTACACTTAATGATATTTCCTACATTAGACAGTGTGGTATGAGATGATCTGGTTAGTTACACACAACATGCCATTAAAGTTAAGCATTTAATAATACATCCTACATTAGAAAGTGAAGTGTAAAATGAACTGGCTAGTTACACTTAATAATACTTTCTACATTAGAAAATGTCTAAGAGATATTTACCAGCAATATGCCCATAATGTTGTACAGAGTAATACTTTGGACTTTAAAAAGTCTGTCATGGCCTCACAATTACACAAAGTAATATTTTTTACTTTAGAAAGTCTGTCATGACCTCACAATTACACAAAGTAATATTTTTTTACTTTAGAAAGTCTGTCATGACCTCACAATTACACAAAGTAATATTTTTTTACTTTAGAAAGTCTGTCATGGCCTCACAATTACACAAAGTAATATTTTTTTACTTTAGAAAGTCTCTTTCATGGCCTCACAATTACACAAAGTAATATTTTTTTACTTTAAAAAGTCTCGGTCATGGCCTCACAATTACACAGAGTAATACTTTTGACTTTAGAAAGTCTTTGCCATGGCTACACTATTACACAGAATAATACTTTTGACTTTAGAAAGTCTCTATCGTGGCCATACAACTACACAGAAAAATACTTTTTAATTTAAACAGTTTCTAATAAGCCCATACAATTCCAGTTATACAGAACAATACTGCTTACATTAGAACATGATGAATGTCCATTCTACAACTTGCCTATAAAGCTACAAACAGAATAACAAAGTCCACAATTACACAAGAATATTATTTCTTACTTTAGAAAGAGCCTAGTATTCCAAATATGCCCACACTTAGAATATTTCTTTAGAAAGAGTATGTGAAAGATCTAGTCATTCTTAACATACCCAAATAATTACATTTTGAAATCATTACAGAAATATTCATTTAATTTTTTTAAATACATAAGCGCGAAAGCGGCGGAAGCCGGAAGCGCCCCCTACACTCCATCCATTTTAAATACATGCATAAATTCAAGTCAGTTTACTTTCTGAACATGAATCATTCCATCTGGACCCTGTATAAGAGGTTGTGAAATATCAGCAATTTCTGCAACAAAAAAAACAAACATGCAAAATATTTCCAGTATGTTCTATTAATTTTTCCCTTAATTTGCACATGATGACCAAGTCAATAAAAAAGAAAATCTATGACTTCAAATAATAATTTAATAAATAATAAATTATTTTATCTTAATAGAAATTAATATTAAAAAGGAAATAAAATACTATAAGTATAAAATAGTTCAAAATAAGCCCTGCACAAATAGCTTTATTATTTTACTTTAATATAATTTTTAAACTTTACCCTACTTCTGGCTGAAAACAATCACATGCAAACATGAAATGAAGTATGGAATATTATATTGTATTTATTTGATATCTTGAGTACCATTTATAATTATGCATGCTTTTATATTACATACATGTTTCTTAATAGGATATCTATATTTCTTTAATGATTATAGCACAGTATTAATATTTTATATTTAAAAGGGAAAGAACTACAACTAAAGACATACATTATTTCAAACATTTTTCCTTGAAATGAGTCGTATTTTTTCCTTAAATTTCATTCTTGTAAATTGGTTTGCTTACTGTGATAATAAAAACACAGGTATACATACTGTATCTCAGATAATGCTTGGGACTGGTGTTATTTGAATAAGTTTAACATTTGTTGTTTTAAAGAATAAAAATGCCTCGAGACTAGATTTTTGTTTCTTTTTTTATATTCCTTTTTATTATAATTAATCTCAGTCACAATGGATAATTCTCACTGCCAGTACTATGCCTAACAAATCATGATCTAAGGCACTGTCAGTAAATATTACTTACAACACCAAATATTCTACAGATGAAGTCCACTATTAACTGCGTTTATCTTACAATGAATTCAATTTTAAATATTCATGCAAGCGGACAGTTGATAATGTCAGTGTCTTCTCTCAGAGCAGAGTGGGGGCTTTGGCCATTCTATGTCCATTTCCTTTTAGATGTAATCTTAAATGTGGCTTAAACAAATATGTAACTGTGGTTATAATCATCAAAAATAATATTTTAATCACTAATTCGTAGCTACAAGAATATTTATTTGATGCAATAGGCCTGATAATGTTTTGCTCAGTATTATAAATGGTTGAGGTAAGCAAATATTAGGGGGGAAATGAGTATTAGCAGGTGAATGAGTATTGGGGGAAATTGGTACAGGGGTGGGTGGGGGGAATGAGTATACACACCTGGACCTTCCAACATGGATTCATCCAACGAGATTGGTGGGGGCATAATTTCACCTTCACCACCATCAGTACCCGTAGCAGGTACAGCTGCTGTTGCTGGTTTCTGTGTCTTCTTATTAAGCATATGGCTTGCTTTAATCTTGTCCACATCTAAACAGGAAAAGGGAGATTATTAGAGACTGTCAATCAAACCATATTTTTAAATGAATTGTTTTGCACAGTGCTGCATTTCAACAAATATTAACTTTTCATGATAAGCATTGAAAATCTTTTTTTTAAAAGAACTACTAAACTTATTGTTCTCTTATATATATTATAAAAGGGAATCACAGATTGAAGTACACTGATATGATGATTTGAAATGCGGAAGACTTTTTATTTATTAATAATCCAACAAACTAAATTTTGTATTGTAAATAATTTAATGAAACAACTGATTTGGTCATATAACCAGCCAGTGTCTGAAGATCTCTAGCAATAAAACATAAATTTTATTACTTTGGTGCTAACAATGCCCTAAAATACATTCCATTAAAAAATTTATAAAATTAAACATATTCGTTTCCTGAAAAAAAACTTGTATTGCCAATATTACATTCTGTGATCTTAATAATGTCATTTTTGTTGTCAGCAAAATAAATTAATAATTATTCACACTATTTATAAAGGTATTAGAAGCAGTAAATAAAAGCACTAAATATAATTTTTAAAAAGAACAAATTAGTTCAAGTCTTAAATGCCTGATTTCTCATTAGACTGATAAAAAAATAACACAATAACCTAATAACTAATTATTTATTTGGTCATAGAAAGAACAGAAAAAAACTGTATTAACTCAAGGAATCAATACAACACACACACACACACACACACACACACACACGTGCACACTCTCTCTCATATATATATATATATATATATATATATATATATAAATATATATATATATATATATATATATATATATATATACACTGTCTTTCACACATACACACAACTTTTATGCATAAACCAGTCTATCTATCTATCTATCTATCTATCTACTTACCTACCTATCTACATATCTATCTATCTATCTATCTATCCCTAAGTCTTGTTCTGTTGGGGCACCACTGATGATCTGACAACCAGTTTCCTCCATTCCATTCTGTTCTCTGATAATCTTACTGTATTGCTCAGTTTCAGTCCTGTCCACTCTGAGATGTTATCTCCTCCCCCCCATCTTTTCCTCTGACTTCTTCTCCTTTGCCTTCCTTGCACAGTACCTCGCATGATTGTCTTGGCAAGCTCTGTTGATTGTGTGACATGCCCATACCATTTCATTTTGTGTTTTTTCACTATGGAAATAGCTCTTCATAGGACACAATGGCTTGCCTAATACTGTTTCCCGTTTCCTCATTCATGACATGATCTCTATACTAAGTGCCAAGCAACCTTCAAAAGCATCTCATTTCAGTAGCTTGTATACTCCTTTGGAGATCCGCTGTGAGGGTCCATGACTCAGGCATATAAGAACACAGATACAACCAAGGAATGCATCAGTCTGATCTTTAAGCTCACTGAGATGTTTCTGTCTTTCCAAACTGTCTTCAGCCTTGCCATTGCTGTTATTGTCAGTGCAATCCTGGACAATATTTCTGGTTTTGATCCCTCATTTGTCATGATAGCATTTGAATTTATTAACTATTTCCAGAGTCTGATCACCAATCATGTCATTGCCAATGCCACTGGTGTTGTTGGTCATCAATTTGGTCTTCTTTGCACTGATTTCCATACCAAAAGCAGTAGCTGTCCTGTTCAGTTTTTCCACCAATTGAGCTAGCTCCTCCTCATTTCCTGCAAAGCCATCAATGTCATCAACAATAAGTTCATTATTGTTTTGCCTCCGATACTGACAGTTCCTTCATGGTCTTCCAGAGCATCTGTCATGATTCTTTCAAGTTAGATGTTGAAGAGAATAGGCAAAGGTAAGCAATCTTGTCTGACTGTTGTCCTGAACCAATCTCCTAATTGGCTGTTGAAGCAGTCTGCACTGGTGGCCTTGCTGTAAAGGCTTTATATGACTTTGATCAGGGTGGCATTGATATTGTACAGCATGGTGGACAAAAGGGCTGCATGCCACACCCTGTCAAAAGTCTTCTTAAAATCTACAAAGACAAGATAAAGATTTTGTTGGTGCTACTTCTCACATAGCAGTATCAAATTAAAAATCTGTTCAGTTGTGCTTCGTTCTGGTCTGAAACCTGCCTGTTCTTCAGCTATGATTTCCTCTGCCTATGGCTTCAGTCTGTTTTATATGATCTTTAGCATGATTTTGCTTGAGTGGCATATAAGACTTATCATATGATAGTTCTGACATTGCTGCAAATTGCCTTTTTGGGGAGAGTTGTTATGAGTGACTGAGTCCATGGTGTTGGCCATTCCCTTGTCTGCCAGATCTTATTGCAGATTGTTAGTAGGGTGCTTATCATGACTTCTTCCCCTTCTTGGACTAATTCGGTAGGGATGTTGTCTATTCCTGCTGCCTTTTCCTTTTTCATTGATTTCACTGGACCTAAAGGGAACCCAGACATACTCAATCATACCCCACCAGTGACCAACATTGACAACTACCCCATCCTCTGAGAAGAAGTAGAGACTGCACAAATATTTGCATAGATACATATCAATCTTTCAATAACTCATACATATAAATATACCATAGTTAAGCACAATTCACTAAAAACATCTTTTGTTAACTACATCAAACACATTATATATTCTTCACATTTCAAGTTAATTAAATAAAAGTCATCTAACAGTACTGTGTTCATCAATAGTCAAGTCTTATATACTTAAAACTTCTGAAACAAAGAAGTTCTCTCCACACATTCCATTTTGTACCATAAATTTTTATACTTATTTCATTCTAACAACTATTTCACTTACACTCCCAGTATAACTCTGTGATGTTGATCAAAAGAACATATATTACTTTCAAGTTATTTTATGTCATTCATTGGATAAATAACAAACATTTTCAAACTGTCACCCTAGATACCACACTGTAGAACATACAATGGTCTGATATTAATTGCCATATACAAATTATCGTAAGAAACAATAAGAACCAGAAATATTTTGTACAACAAACAAAATTAAATGTGACCACACAGTGCTTGATGAAATCCAGCAACAGGTGATATAAATAATTAGCTTGAAGTGCAACATAACAAAGAGAGGTTTTGAAATTTACTGAAAATATGATAAGTTAAAAGACTGCAGTGGAAATACGATGATTGTGCATCAAAAGCAAGGCACTGGATAACATGCTGCATATTGGTGTTATTGCAAAGAAAAACAGTGATGAAAGACATCTGTTCATCATTACAAGGGACAAAAGATCAATAGTGCTAATATACAATTATACATTTGCATACGAAAATTCCTCTCTTCAATCGCAAGGGTAATTTTTTTTTTTAAGGCAGTGAATAAGAATAAGCACTATCCCAAACCTGCCACTCTTGTTTCTCTTTAATGAAGTATATTAGGCATGAAAGAAAGCAAAAAAAAAAAGGTTTTATTTAATGTACACAATCATTCAACTACAAAATGACAACATTGTACAGAAATAAAGATTCATATTTAATGTTATCACTACTACTACCAGCTGCTGTTGGCATTTTTGTTTGTTTGTTTGTTTATTTTATTGGTAGGGGAGTATTTTAGAGTATTTTTAATGTGGGTTTTAATTTATTTTTTCATTTTTAAATTGAAAGCAAGTTATTTGGGTCATATACCCTGTGTCTGACTGTAGATCTTTAAGCTTAATAAAAAGCAGGTAGCATATGATATTATAAACTGAAAAGCTGATATAGATCTGTGAAGGAAGGGAAGAGAAGGAAGGGAAGGGAAGGAAGGAAGGAAAACTATAGATATTTTTCAAGGAAAGGCAGAGAGAAAAGTCCACCTGAAATTTTCTTCATGCAATTCTCCTTAAATATTGGTAAATCATATCCATTAGAATATATACATTTTTAAAAAATCTGTTAAGCTAAAGCCATTATAATATATATATTTTCTTTAAATATTGGTAAGCCATTTCTTTTATAATATATACATTTTCTTTAAATACTGATAAGCCAAGGCCATTAAAATATATATATACATTAAAAAAAAATATTGGTAAGCCAAAGCCATTAGAATATAAACATTTTTTCTTTAAATATTGGTAAACCAAATCTATTTGAGTTTTTACATTTTCTTTCCTCATTTGATTCCTGCAGTTTAATGCATCACTATATTATTTTAAAATTTGTTTCAAATCACTAGTCTTGTTCTGCCCACCATACAGCACAGTTTCCACAACAAAAGACATCACTTGACCATGCAAAAAACAACAGCCAACATAACACTTTTGCAAACATTTGGAACTAATGAACCAAACTGTTTGTATTAGTTTATGATCTTATAATATAATCTGATCTACAAAAATATTTTTAATTTATTTATCCATGTGCCTTTAAAGACTGAAATATTCTGGTTGTAAACTGTGACAATGGTTGTCTATACCAAGTGTCTAAGCAAGTCAAGAAAACAATGAGTGAATTTATTAATGAAATACAAAACAAATAAATTGGTAAGAGGACAAGGGATTATATTGAAACAATCTTAAAAAATAGAATTGAACAACCAGCCACTCAATAAATCACTTAGACTGCATATTTACAAAATACAAGCAAAATGAAATTCATGACATGAATAAATGACATGAAATTGTGTACACAGACATAAACACAGATCATAATGCCGTGCAGTTCTAAACACACAACCCCATTTTCATTAAGTTAGGCTGCACAACTTTGCAAACACAGCACATGACCTAGTACAGGTCAGGTCGGAAAAAATAATACATGCAATGGAAATTTAGCACAAACCACTCTTTGGGTTAGAAAACAAGCCTACTCACGAGATTTCATCTCCTCGCTCCATTCTACATCATCATTGAGCACTAAACAATCATTGTACAATTAAATAGTAAGAAACAAGCCAATAGCAAGCTTGAGCTTAAAATCTGCAATATCATAAAATTAAATTATAATTGTAAAATGTTATGCATGTGAAAAAACAAGTGGCTAATTGGGGTATAGAAGATTAATTAAAAAATAAAACTGATTCAAGAATGTACTATTATTATTTTTTTAATTATATGCTAATCATTTTTAAACAATGAACAAAAGATATTTGCTACTGTAGTTATGCTAATCACCATGACCAATAAAAATTAACTTCATTCTTTGCTATGACAAAAACAAATTTTAAATATCTTATGAAGAGATTATCTCTGGATTTAGAGAACTGGCCTATGGTGAATAAATGTCCTACCAAGTAGCATGTGACCTCTAAAATCTTTAATTTAAGTTTTAATTGATTAAATAAAGTAATGCTGTCTCTAAGACATGTGAGTTATAGAATATAAAGTGGAACACTATTTTTCTTGAGTCCTGTTATATCACATTAATTAGAATGTGACTTAAGACTCATGGATTATGGTGCATAAATGAGAAAACTATTTTCCTTGAGTCCTGTTATATCACATTAATTAGAATGTGACTTAAGACTCATGGATTATGGTGCATAAATGAGAAAACTATTTTCCTTGAGTCCTGTTATATCATATTAATTAAAAGATGTCATCTCTAAGGAGCATGAATAAACACCTGCATCCTGTCGATTGGAATGTTATCTTTAAGAACTGCAACTCTTGATGCATGAATGAATGACTCTGAGAACCGACTGTAAGAATTTTCATGAATTGCTGCTAGAGAGTGTCAGTGGGGACTGGATAAAAGTTGTACTTCTCATACTATAAATGATTTTAACTTAATGTTGTTTCTATTTAATTTGCTCTATTTAAAGAGATAATGCCCATAACTATTAACAGAACCATCCATCAAGTAAAATGAACTCCATTATGTTTGCCTTCTATTAAAATACAAGGAAAACTGCTGAAAGGGTATAAAGAAAAACATTTCATTTTAAAGCTACAAAAATAAAGTACATAGATAATGATATAACTGTATATATTACTGTATATGCTATTCCAAAAGACTTAAAAAAATATGAACCAAGAAAAGTAAATTTAGCAAAGTTTTACATTATTTTCTTAATTAAAATGAAATGCCCTGCTGTTAAAGTATGCTGTTGAGTAGTTTAGTAAGAACTGTTGCACTAATTCTTTAAGAAGATTTTGTAATATACATTCTATTTAATGTGGCTGTTTCATCTTGCAGTAAGGACACATTGTTACACTCTGATGAGAAGAATTATTTATGTGTCATAATTAACAAGAGAATTAAATCCAAAAGCTACATAACATATGAAGAAAATTTCTATGCTTAGCATTCTGTTTAGCAGCAAACACAAAATAAACATCAACAAAACAGAAGTCAAGAAAAGAAGAGCATCTTTTACCTTGTGACAACACTACATCATAAAAAGAAATAATATGAAATTGTTCTCTAGGAGAAAAAAGCAGACTAAAATGTTAATATGCAATCATCTATTATAATTAAGCATCTTTAACAGAATACAAAAAAAAAGCAAAAGAAAAGTATGATGTTAATGTTCAATCACCAAAGGTCCCTTTTTAGTTACAGAGATAGTATAGCATATCTAACTTTGGAATACAAATAACTTCTATCATTAATTAACAAAGTACTTCAATGCAAGAGTTATACAATAGAAATTTATAAATGAATTATAATATACAGATCTTAGTATCACTTATAATGCAACAGACATTGAATAAGAAAGGGAAGAAGAAAGAAATGAAGAGTTGAGTGAGAAAAGGAGAGGGAGAGAAATTTAAAGTGTTTGAGAATAAGAGAAATTAACAAAAGGCAGGGAGAAACTGGAAAAATAAAGAGAAAGAAGGGAAAGAGAAAGAAAAGAGAAAACATTTTTAAATGGTTAAATATTAGTAAAATCTTTGTAATTAGTCATGTGTGTGTGGCTTATATATATATATATACACACACATACATACATACATACATACATATGTGACTAATAATAATGATTTTACAACATTTAATCATTTAAAAAATGTTTTTTTCAATAAATAGATAGACAGACAGAAAAACAGACAGACAGACAGACAGACAGGCACACAGACAGGCAGACAGACAGATAGAGAGATAGATAGATAGATAGATAGATAGATAGATAGATAGATAGATAGATAGATAGATGGATAGATATAGATAGATAGATGGATAGATAGATAGATAGATAGATAGATAGATAGATAGATAGATAGATAGATAGATAGATAGATAGATAGATAGATAGATAGATAGATAGATAGATAGATAGATAGATAGATAGATTTGTTTTTAAATATGTTGACACAAAGAAAGACAACTCACCAGCAGCTGTAGAAGGAAGATCAGCAATCTGTCCATCAACACTGCGCAGTTTGGTGTCATAGAATGCTCGCAGTTTGTCCATATCTTGTTGCAGTTTGTCTTTGTTAGTACGCTCCTCCTCATAAGCACGCTTCATCTCTTCCATCTGTTGTTCATATTCCTACAGGGAAGAGATAGTAGAAAAGTCATTACTTTATGTATAGCCATCAGAGATGTGACAACATTCTTGTCTATAAGAAATATTAAGGGAATCTTTACATGGGCTTTGTGTATATTCATGAGGTTTTGTTGGGAGGGCTGTTTTGGATTTTTGTGGGATTTTTCTAAAAGACATATACTAAAACAACAATACAATTCCAAGCTATAGAAAGCATTCTTATTATCTGAGCCTAAAAATGAATTTTCTCCTCTCACATTTTGACTTAAAAAAATTCTCTTTCTTACACCATACCAATCGAGATAATATTCATACATATACCAAGCTTGATATAGTATTCATACAATACACCAAGCTAGATATAGTATCCATACAATACACCAAACTTGATATAGTATTCATACAATATACCAAGCTTGATATAGCATTCATACAATACACCAAGCTGGAGATAGTATTCATACAATATACCAAGCTAGATATAGTATTCATACAATACACCAAGCTTTATATAGTATTCATACAATACACCAAACTGGAGATAGTATTCATACAATACACCAAGCTAGATATAGTATTCATACAATACACCAAGCTAGATATAGTATTCATACAATATACCAAACTGGAGATAGTATTCCTATGGTGTGAGCCTACATGAATTCTCTCATTTACATTATCTAGTATATCTGAGTATAATGGCACAGGTACAGCAGCATAACTTCAAATGGTAGGCCAAACTTGCAAAAAATCTAAAGCACCCACTTCTATTTTCTATTTGCATGCACATTACAAATACACATGTATACACTCTCTCTCTCTCTCTCTCTCTCTCTCTCTCTCTCTCTCTCTCTCTCTCTCTCTCTCTCTCCTCAAAGAATCAGCTTGCAGTATGCCCTGTGAAAATAGGATCATATGTATATTTTTCAAATTTCCAGTACAACTTGTTTCAAAGGAACCCTTGGGCCTCTTCCATTGAAAGGTCTGCACTTGGGGGTGGGGTGGCCTGCAGGGGTAGTAGTTATGCTACTGCACAGGTAATACCTAAACAAATAATTTTTCTTAAAGAAAAAATCTAAATGAAAACAAAAGCAAAATCAGTTTCATGATCTCCTAGATATGGGGATCTAAAAAAAAATTGTCAGATGCAATGATATACTTATGAGATTACAAATAAATGCATTTTTACCTTTGATAACACACAAGAAGAAATTCTCATACAGAAACAAATTGTTTATGAAACCAATCCTCCAACAAAAGAAAATGTAACTATGCTTAATAATTTAGTTGTAAGCATTTACAAGAAAACTAAAAGTGACTGCTAATACCCTGGGATACTAACACCAGCCTTGAAAGTAATATCTGGTTTATTCAGATTTAGTGACTAACCATACGTAAATGCTCTTTCTCCTTCTCAAGTTCCTGCCGGGTGATTTCAGTAGCTGAATGTCTGTGGTGATCACCAGAGGGTAAGCTCTTCTCTGTAAAAAGAAAAAAGAAAAAGATATTTACAACCATTTATGGTGATTTTTGACAAATGAAATTGTCCACAATGTCCCACAGACATGACACAAACAATTTCAATAATACAGTGGATGGGATGGTGATGATAAGAGATGAAAATGACTGTTCTGTCATGATCCTATATATAATATTTATTATAATACCATTGGTCAAGATGAAGAAAATACTGAAGCTGCTGTTGGAATTGTATTTAAATTTTAATATACATTTAATTGTCACTACCCCCGTAAGTCTGTATACAATAATATTTTATACTTATGCTTATCAAGGTAAGACACTTAAAGAAAAATATATTTGCAAAATTTACTTTTATATCACTGATTTTAAAAGTTACAAAGAAATTTAAGCAATTAGGTAATCAATGATTCTGATATATATTGTCAACTATATCTTTGAATATCTATGGAGATAGATAGATAGATAGATAGATAGATAGATAGATAGATAGATAGATAGATAGATAGATAGATAGATAGATAGATTAGTGTTTTATTCACTTCCTCTCCATTTTAACTTTAGTTATGTAGTACTTTTATGGTATGAAATGTTTTACCAGGAATGGAACTATTATAATATGATGTGCATAAAACTGTACCTATGGGAAGGTTCAGGTTTAAATAGCTTGTACTTGATATACATATCTACACAAACCAATTAGAATTGTTAGAATGTAAGAATGTATATTAGTTAAAATATTTTCATTGATTCAATTCAAAAGCCTTAAAAAGAAATAATTTCTTTTCTGATAGAAAACATAAACTCTATTAGAACAATATATACATGTGAAATGTGTGTATTTAGTCAGTGAAATGTGTACATTTTATCAGTGAAATATGTGCATTCAGCCATTGAAAAGTACTTTCACTCATTGTTGTGCATGTCTATACATTCAGTTAGTGAAAATATGTATTAAGTCATTGCAGTATATACATTCAGTCAGTGAAATATGTGTTAAGTCATTGAGGTTTATGTACATTTAATCAGAGAAATGTATGTATTTAATCATTGCAGTATGTATATGTGTTATATGAAATATGTGTTAAGTTATTGCAGTATGTACATTCAGTCAATAAAATGTGTACACTGAAACATGATTTTCAGTGATTGCAATATGTACATTCAGCCAGTGATGTGTATATTCAGTTTGTGCAATATGTATTGTTAGTGCAATTATACTGGTATAATCAATAAGTAAAGTGTATATATTCAGCATTTACAATATGTATTGTATAGTCAGTCAGTCCAAATGTACATTCATTTAGTGCAATAAATATAGTGACATATGTAGTACACTCTATCAATGCCACAAAGTAAATTCTGTTATTGCAGTTTATTCATTCTTCCAGTGGAAAATATACAATCAGTCACTTTATGCAAAATGTACACACTTCAGTCCAATATATATATGTGCATTCAGTCCAGCAGTACACACATTCACTCATCCCAGTATGTACATTCACACATCCCAGTATGTACATTCACTCAGTTCAGTATGTACATTCACTCAGCCCAGTAGGTATGTTCACTCAGCCCAGTATGTACATTCACTCAGCCCAGTAGGTATGTTCACTCAGTTCAGTAGGTACATTTACTCAGTTCAGTATGTACATTCACTCAGTTCAGTAGGTACATTTACTCAGTTCAGTATGTACATTCACTCAGCCCAGTAGGTACATTCACTCAGTTCAGTAAGTATATTCACTCAGTTCAGTAGGTACATTTACTCAGTTCAGTATATACAATCAGACATGCAGTATGTGCATTCAGTCAGTACATATTTAAAAAAGTAAACTTTGCACACTGTTAGTGGGGAGAAAACAAATTCACTAACAACCAGCACTCAGAGATCAAAACTGTGTAGCATTAATATAATATATACATAAAACACATAAACAGCCATATAAATGCACAACCTGTTAGCACAAATATAGCCACTCTGCTGATAATAATATATATTACACGTTAGTGCACCCTTCAATCAAACAAACTGCTGCAATGAGGCAAACATATTGTGCAAGATACATGTGTGTACATTTCTGCCCCAAATGCCTGTGCACACAAAATGTGTCCAGTCAGATATACTTACATACCCATAAAAGACTGGTCACATATCCACACTAAATTTGTCCAGGTACACCTATCTATGGAATCCCTTATCATATACATAGTACATACAATCTTGTACACATACCCATGGAAGGACTAATTATTAACATTAACTTTAACCTACTTAATTCATGTACATAAATAGTCAGCCACAAATAACTGCATTTCAATGCCTATCTGTGTGAACATCAGAAACACACTTATGCATAAACACAACTATCTACCTATGCAAAATACCCACCTTTATAGAGATACTAAACACTCACCCTTATAAACACTCACGCACATACAGATACTAAACATCCATCCTTAGACAGATACTAAACACCCAGCCTCATCCACACTCAAAATGCCCCAAGTTACAAAGAACCTGACAAAAGTTCACATGCTTAAACTCTTTTGGTGCTGAATAATTTTTTTGTTGTTTACTCTGGGTGCTGATTATTTTGCTGAAAAATGAGATTTTGGGGTTAATAGGATAAATTTAAGATTTTAAAAAATTTAAGTCAGAATCTGAATCAGCAATAATTTTCAAGATGTCCTTTACAGAATATGTCAGCTTTTTACCTCTTTTTTTTTTTTTTACTAATGCTTCTACATGATACCATTATGAAAATACAGTAAAAACAGTTCGAAATTGTGACAAAGTATACATTTACAAGTAAACATGGCCAGTGCTGTACAAGGCTGTGAATAGCAATGTATAAGCAGTGCGACTTTTAACAACTTGAGCACCAAAAGAGTTAACATATAAAGTACCCATCCTGTAAACACCAATAACACTCAATGTATACAGACTTAATGTGCATATGCGTTAATAGCCAATCCTGTTAATACCAATAAATAATGCTCAATATGTACAGACTAAATGTACCTGCACCTATCCACAATAACATCCATGTACACTTCCAAACAAAGTATCCCATGCAGCATTCAATACATAAAAACTAAATGCACTAATTCTACACTAATGTTCCTATACATATGCAAATACCTAACTATGTGCACTTACATGCAAATTGCTCACACACACAACAAATGACCAGCCTTGAATATACATTCATAATATGCAACTATGAACATAAATAAAATGTTCATTTATCTACAAACACTATCGATCATCCAAGAACACAAAGGCAAGATGATGAATTTGAATCAAACACACAAAATGGTCAAGAGTACACACACACACACATACACACACGCACACACACACACACACACACACACACACACACACACACACACACACACACACACACACACACACACAATCACACACACACATAATATAATCATACACATATAGACAAAAACAAACCTATACCTATGATGCTCAGCAACATCACAAACAAACAAATCAAATGATGTAAGCACGTAAAATAAAAATTATTTTGTAATGTTTTCATGCATACATATGGTGAGATAAGTATCAGTTGAAAGAATGTTGAGTTTCTAATTCAAGTAACCATTCTTTTGTAGGAATTAAGAGAGTACTCTGGATAATGCAATATTAAATTAAGACTTTTAACTGACAGAAAACAGGAGCAAATACATACAGTACAATGACAATACATCAACCTCCATGCTATAACAACTCTAATATTAGGGACCATTCCCACTGCTGTTCAATTTTTGCAACAAAGAAAAGATTTTGTTAACTGCAGTTTCCACAATTGGCAATCCAGATTCATTAATATGTTGAAAAAATTATTATATACTTCAAAGCACTCACACACCACAAAATAATAATCATGTGCCCCATAATGAATGAACTAGGTAGAAGAAATTATTAACTTCCTACTTTAAACACAGCAATTGCAAAAGTACCAAAACCATATAAATAACTAAAAAAAACTTTAACAATAATAATGTATTCTGGAACTAATGTTTTAGAAAATGAAAATAAGGCCTCATAAAACTAAATATATTATTTATCTGTCTTTTAAAAATATATATCTTTATATGTTTTTATATTAATGTTTAATTTTCATGTTTCTTCTTTCTTTTCTTTTATTAAAATGTGTTCTTATTCTCTTGCTTTGTATTATCCAAGGCTCTGTCTTAGAACTAAAATAAATGACTTGATTTGCAAGTTTTTATATTCTTTCTCTATAATTACAAGAGAAGAAAGAGGCAGAAACTGTTATTTTTAGTGAAATCACACTAGTGGCCAAATTTAGCTAATCTGACAGATAGAAGACAGTCATTGACAATTAAAATACAATTTCCTATATTCCAGTTAACTGAGATTAATAACAACAAATGAACATAAAAGAACCAAGTACTGAAAGCCCAAAGATCAACCTCAGAGCAAAAGTTTGCAAACCACACACCTGCTGCGGAAAGCTGTGCCCACAAGCCAACAAATCATGCCAACTCGTGCCAGCACATCTAAAACAAAAATTTCCTATAACACAGACCACTTTGTGAGTCAAAGCCACCTGCTGGTAGAGGAATTTGTCCCTGCAACATCGCCTTCAGCTTGGCAATTTCCTCCTGGTACTCTCTCAAGAGTGCATCCTTGGGATCTTCATTGATCTTGGGCTTGTTCTTGATATTCTTGGCTCGATTAGCATAACGCAGAGTGCTCAGCGACTCGTCATAGTTGTTATCAGCTGGGGACAGACAGGCCACCATCATGGTTTTGGTGTTGCCACCCAAAGAGTCCTTGATTGAGAAGCAAAAATGTTGACAAATGATCATATGAATTAACAGCCATGCACTGGGGAGGTACACTAAAAGTTCTACAACAATGTTAAATTATTTCAAGGAATTAACATCATCAAGGGTTCAGATTAGTAAATAATAATCAACTATTTTTATATATCAACAACTACAAATCTGCAACAAGCTATCTTAAAGAAAAAACATACATAAAAACAAACATGTCATCTTTTTTTATCAGCTAGAAATGAGAGATATAATTGAGCTTTTGCAAGTTAAAGAAAAAGACTAAACAAGTGAATGTGTTTGTATTTAAATGTCCCCCTAGTATCTGAAAACAATTAATAAATATTAATTCATTAATTATCACTAGTACGTATTCTTTTATCACTTGAATGCTGTCTTTTACCTGTAGAAGTCGAGTGAGTTTTGAATCACGATATGGAATATGTGTGGATTTTCCATCCACTAAAGCTGAAATCACATTTCCAAGAGCAGACAAGGACAGATTGATTTTTGTAGCTTCTTTAAGTCGATCACCTGTAGCTCCTATAAAAGAAATTAAAAGAATATAAAACAGTCATTAATATCATATACTTAAAAAAAAATCCTCTTCCACAATTTACGAATGTTAAAAGAGAAAAAAATAATAAAGAAATTATTATATGCACATAATAATCTATCAAACTAAGGCAGTTTACTTGAAAATATAAAAAGAAAACAAAGTTAAGATACATGAATCAAGAGAAAAATATTACAGAACTTAATTGCTTTAAAAAAAAAATGTTTACCCAGCCTAAATCTGCAATGTAATAGAAAGAGATTTGTATATGCAACTGTTTAGGTCTGTGAATCTGCACTATGACACACACACACACAACACACACACACACACAAACACAACACACACACACACACACTCACACACACACACACACACACACACACACACACACACACACACACACACACACACACTCACTCTTATGAGATATTGCATTCATACCTGTTTTAGCCTGCCTCTCGCTGCCAGCCAAGTCCACAAGGTTCAGCTTGCCCACTCGAATGTGTTCCTCTCCATTATCATCCACAGTGATCATCTCCATCATGATGGTAAAGATTGAGTGACTACGACTGGAATCAGCATTCATCAGTGTCGCTCCCACTGCTCGGTTCTTCCATCCATGATTCATTATACGTTCACAATCTGTCACATTGTGCACTGGATGCATTGAAAGACCTAAAAACAGTATACAAATAATCATAAAGCACATTAACCATAAATGTTGGTTCTATTTTCAAAAAACTGACAAGCATAAATAAATATTTAATAAATATCACACTAAGTAAAATTATTTTATAAAATAAGCATTGTTTCTTGAATTTTAAGCCACTTTACTGAATTTTAGAAAATTAGACATAACTGATTTATTTTGTAGTAAATGGCTTCGGGTGTGTGTATGGGGGATATTAATCAGCATTTTGAAAAAAAATGTTTTGTTTATATTCCTCTCCATTACTCATTGACCAGGAGCAAGAGAATTTTTAAAAATTATTTCATCGTGATAAATTGTTTTAAAAAAAATTTCATTATAATTATATGTTTATAGAAATATATTCTGCTTCATTATTTATGTGTTATTAATAGTAGTCTATGTAATTTACTGATGAAGGCTATTTACCAAAATATTGATTGTGTAATATTTTTTCAGAGAGTCTCCAAAGAAGTGACATACAACTGTAGTATTTTGCCTGATTTTACAGATAGGTTAGGGTTAGGGTCAGTTGTTTTTTTAGAGAAAGGTAAGGATTAGGGCTAGGGTTAAGGATTAGCTGCAAATAAACTGAAAATAAATGCATATGCTAAAACTGGTTATATTGAGAGTTATCTTTTCATGTAATCATTTACTGTACAGAAATGTCAGGACTTCCAGTTGTGTATAGAGTGTCTGCCATATTTTTTTTTAATTGAGCAACTATACTGCTGTTTGTTCCTCAAGATGAAAAAGATACTTTATGCTTTTGAGTCTAAAAAATACTCTAAAACACAAATATGTTTTGAGAGGTAATGAAATGACTGAAATGTATCCTGTCAACTCTTCCTTATTTTGTGAGAGTCTCATAATTTTTTAGCAAAACTCACACTCCCTGCAAAAGATCTAAAATTATGTTAATTCTCCCCAAATAACAGAAGTAGGATCCCCCCTCCCCTAACCCTAATCATGTTTATTCAACACTTTTTACATTAGCTCACATGGTTTAATCTTGCCAGTATTTCAATATACTAGCGCGCACACAACCTGATGGTGGGATGAAAGGGGTTTTGTAAACAAAACAAGATGAACAAAAAACTTTAAAAAATGGGAATGATGAATGACTTCTCCCATTCTAACTGACAAAAAAAACTAATGCATAAGTTGGACACCATCAATACAAACCCAAAATCCCCATGGTTACTCACCACCTCTACCCCACATTTTCTGACAATCTTCCCTCCCCATTTCAACCTAACATTACTAAAAACAAATAGCAAAAATGCCCACTAACTTCTCATCCCAAAAAAGGCCCTGAAAGACATTAACAAAAACTACCACATTCATCAACATACATACACTGATGGTTCAAAACAATCTCCAGGAACCAGAATTGGTGCATCTGCACACATCCCAACGTACACTCACATGCACAAATTACACTCCTCATCTCCATTCCAATTCCTGATGAACCCTTCTTCAACTCCAGACCTAATCAGTCATGGTGGAATACAAATACCATCTTTAGGGTAAGATCCAATAAAACAGAAATTGCATCATTTTAACATTTTTATTTGTTCTATCTTTTAGTAAGAGCTAATATAATTCACCTAGTTACTTTGATTTTAATGATCTTTATTTTTAAACACCTAATGTGTTATCTATCATTTTTCTGGAACATTTCTGTTTTAACATTAGCCATTACTCTAAGAGCAATTGTAATATTGTTTATTCATTACTATGTTTTCCCTTTTTGAGTTGAATACTGTGCTGACAGTATGATGAAGGATGAAGGTCTCTTTTCTAAATTTGTGGTTGAAACAATCTACCTTTATAGTTGCTGATAAGTTCACAGAACTATGTAAGGTGCTGCTTCTAAACGGCAGCATTTCCTGCAAATCTGGAAGTGGTCAGACAAAGACAATCATGATTGTCGACAATTTCATTGCCCCATGGTTGCACTAAAAAACAAAAATAAAATCTTCTAATTTTTAATGTTTATTTCTAATAGAGATTGGTTTGTTATAATATATGCTTTGGGGTCTTTTTGTAAGTAGGAATGTTACTGAGGAAAATGCATATTGTTTAATAAAATACTGTGATACTGCAAAAAAAAAAAACTACATTGATAACTCCAAAAGGTGACATATACAGAAGTTTGAAATTATTTCTCAACAGTTTTAAGTCTTCGTGAAGATCTACTGCACAAGAAAATAACTAATATCTAATATTAAATAATATTAAATACAGTTCACATGAACCCCCAACAAATTTTTAAAAGAAATTCTTGTACAGTCCAGCAAATAAAAATGTCTTTGCAAATAATGAATGAACTCACCAGCAACATAAACACCTTTTTCTGGGTGCTCTTTCAGATCCATCTTAGCTTTGGCATCTTTGCCGAGGAGATCTCGGATTTCCTCATTGTATATCTCCAGGTATGAGGCATGGATTAAAAATTTGCACCCCTCTGCAACCCCAACTGTCTCAAAAATGTGGTCAAATGATCTGCAAAAGAATTAAATAATATAGAAAATTTCTCTTAAATGACAATTACATCCCTTAAGATTTATTTTATACTTATTTTCATTAAAAGGCCTTTACCTTTCCAACATTATTCCTGCGACTCTTATGTTGTTGGAAGGCAGGCACAAGATAATTTAATGCTACAAATCTAGTGCATCTTCTATTGGTAGTTAACAAAAAAATCTAGATGATAATATCAATAAGTCATGCATCAACACAATGTACAGTATACTATCAGATATAAAGCTTCCTCAAACAAATAGGTGACCAACATGTAAACAAAATAAATTACTTTATAAAACATACCCTATAACCTATGACCCAACACACACTTCTATGCAAATCTTACCTGGGAATAATACCCCGTTGTGTTGGAGGATCTGTGATGCCTTGCATACAAAATGATTTCCCACAACCAGTCTGACCATATGCAAAAATAGTTCCATTATAGCCCTCTGTTACACCCTAGAAAATTAAAAAGAAAACACTTTATTGACATTTATTACAAATGATTATCTTTTCTCAGGAATACTGAACATAATAGTATATCAGTAATCTTTTCTTTATCAAAAATGGCAAAGATCATTGTAGGCAAAGAACAGTAGAAGTAAAAGTTGATTTCTTTTTATCAAGACAAAACTAAAACTAAACAAATATACATGTCAGGTAAGGCATTAAGAACACAGTCAACTGTATAAGGCAAAAGACAGTAGACCTCAAAGTGCACAACTGTGTACAAAAGAACCCAGTAGGCCATCAGCAATATGTGCATGCCTGTCAAAAAAGAGATGCACTAGAAATGCTGACAACTGTTTAAGGCAAAATAAAAAATTGTTGAAATTTTGGACAAGGGAGAGATTAGTAGAAGTGAAAAGTGTCAACAATTTGAACAAGATAGATTAATAAAAGTAGGAATACTGAAATACTGGAAAAGGCATAGATCACCAGAGTAAGAAATGTTAAATTCTGGACAAAATTAGCTTTGTAAAGCTAAAACTGAATACATTAATTTTTGTACAATTTGGAAATCAGAAGAAATACAGATGTAGAAGAGATGAAAATGAGAAGATAATGTAGAAATTCTATAGAAAGCAGAGAAAGTTGAACCAGAAATATAGAAATTCTGGAAAAGGCATAGATCAACAGAGTTTGAAATGTAAAAATTAAACTCTGAAACATGGAAAGACCTGAGAAGCTAAAAGGGTAGAAATATACAGGGTGGCTCAAAAGTCTTGTAACCACCATACTTTATTATGTTATAGTTTATATGTGAATATATAGATAATAGGTCATAATCAAAGACAGTGTATTCAAGGAAAGATACCGATCCTGTTGATTGGTAAAGGAAGCTATGATAGTTGCCATCACCAAATCTGGCCATGCTCCACAAAATATTACATAGGACAAGGTGCAAAATCATTTTGTTTCATGAATTTATTTACTGGTGGTAATAAGAACCGTGTAAACCATTAAAGGTTTTCCATGAATGATAAAATTGTAGTTGTTATAGCTAAACAGTCAATAAAATTAATTCATGTGCCTTAGATTGAAGTTGAATCATTAAATCAGTGACATATTATATTGAAAAATATGCAGAGAGCAAAAAAGAATTAAAACAATACTAACAAGAAAGTAACATTTGTCAGAATTAAAGTTTAGGGCATTTAGTACATTTTAAATTTGCACATAATAGGATGTAATAGTTTCACTTGGGATAGTCACTACATTATGTTTTGTTTCAATATGTGGAATCCCTCCAATATATCTCACAATTCTTATCACTAAAAAGATGAGGTGACTTTAATTTTGCATGTGGTCTTGGACATCAACAGTAGTCTTAATTCTCCACAAGCAATTTTAACTAAATTCTTACTTCATATTAGATGTCTGGTTATACTCATCTATGGCTTCATCTCTGTCTTAACCAAATTTCTGTCTTTCACATCAGCAAATCTTAACTAGTGGTGAGGTAATGCTATATATCTGTTCACAATATAAACAAATTCTACAAATGGAGAAGCAATGTTATTATATCTGTTCACAACATAAACAAACCTCAACCAGCGGGTAGGCAATCTCATTATAAATCTGTTCAGTGGTGGAGTCAATAAAGTAGGCTCCATCAAAAGTAAACAACTTTGGTGGTGCCTTTGCATCTGCAGGGTTATTAATTGAACATGAGCCTCTAGCTGGTTCCATGTTGATGACACATTTGCAGTTCAGTCCCTTCTCTCGTTCGTTCATTGGCCGACATCTCACAATGACTTTTACACATTCTGCCATGGTGTCTGAAAAAATAATTATGATAAATATTTCAAATTAGTCTGGGACAAAAAAAGCAAATATATGTAAAATATTTTAAAATGTAAACACATCAAGACTCCAATTAATAAGATGGTTTTCACAAATGAATAAATGTTTTTGAAAAAAACAGTGTGTCTGGGAAAAGATGAATGACATTTTTATTTTATTCATTTGGAAAGCTTATTATTTTTCCCTTTTCCAGAGTCACTCATGCACAAATGATGATACACTGAAAGATAAACAGTGCTCAATAGTTCAGTGCTCCTTTGTATATACAGTAATTAATGGAATGGCAAAATACAACAAAATTACAGAATTCTATATTCATATTTTTACACACAAGAACAATGCACAACTAATAATGCAAGAAATATAAAAATATGTTTTGGGGGATATCTGTACATATAAATGATTAAGTCACATTATTATTTGTACATATAAATGATTAAGTTCCATTATTATCTGTGCAAATAGATGATTAAGTTTCATTATTATCTGTACATATAAATGATTAAGTGCCATGTTCATTATTATCTGAACATATAAATAATTGAATTCCATTATTATCTAACCATATAAATGATTAAGTTCCATTATTATCTGTACATATAAATGATTAAGTTCCATTATTATCTGTACATATAATTCAATAAATGATTAAGTTCCATTATTATCTGTACATATAAATGATTAAGTTCCATTATTATCTGTACATATAATTTTCTTCATTTTATATTTTTGATCATTTATATCAAGCAGCAGTTTTAAGAGATAGAAATTATAAAAGACAGGTTGTTGTTTTTTTTAAAATGGTGTTGAAGAAAGGAAGCAAACACTATCACTTCATTTCGCATGAATAGCTCTATCATACTTTGTGCTTCAACATAATGTATATTTATGAGCACACACACACACACACACACACACACACACACACACACACACACACACACACACACACACACACACACACACACACAAACACACACACACACATACATATACACACTCGTGCACGCACGCACGCACACACACACACACACACACACACACAGATTCACTTAAATGCACAACATATACATACAAAGTCATTCACATGCACACATAAAACTCAATTGTATACATGATAATGTGGATGATCATATGCAGGATTCTCCCATATACACAGATTTACATGCACACATAGACATTTACACCCATATGTAGTTATTGACAAAGCACCTCACAATTTATTGCTTAAATTAGTTAAAACTGTTTTGTTTCTATATGTTTTATATATTGTTCCCATATATTCTTGTAATAAAGAAAAATGTGGTGAATGTTTAGAGTGCAAATACATTTTTACAATTTAATCACTTGACATGAAATAGCCTGCAAGTATAATTTTGTTATTTATTTGACTTTTTTGTTTGATTATTTAAGCAGAGTAGAAACTGACTATTGGATGTAATTTTGATCAATGTCAAAGATTTAATTTGTAAGTGAAAACAGTAAGTTTTAAATTTATAAAATGTAAATATTTGACCAATTTCTTTATGTATAAATGTAAAAATAAAATTTAATTAAAATTTAATTCTTGCATGAATTTTATTTTGGATTGAAAGATACAAAAAAGAGTTTTACCTTTGGACCCATAGTACTGATAGAAAGGCTGTGTTGACAACTTTATAGGTAAAGTACAAATGGTTTACTCAGTCCTCTTCTGTGTATAACTAATAATTTTAAATATAATATTTAGTCATTAGAAATGTATTACAATAAATGTTAAACATAACTGCTTTAGTGTTGTGAGAGATATAGTCACTACAGTAGGTTTTCTTTTATAAAAGTGAGGTCCTAAAAACAATCCTGGTTATTATTTAAAGGTGGGTTCTTTTGTCATGTTCACAAATTTGAACTATATGCAGTCCAGTAAGCTTTGATGACATTTATCCTCACCTCAAAATATTTATCTTCACTTAAAGATTTATGTGATGCAGACCTTCCTCTATTCATGAAATAACTCTAGAGATCTTAGTCTTCAGTAGTTTTTAACTTGACAAAGGATAGAGTTTTTCCTGTGTAATCTGTGTGGCTGTTGATTTACTAAATACTTGCTTAATAATTAAGCCACAAGTAGGTATGTTGAATTCAGGTTAAGATTAAATAAATAATTGTTTTGTTTAATCCTTTGTGAACATTATTTTGTAACTTTGACTGAACATTTAGTTGTGGTTTACTTGTTCTGAGGAAAAGGAACACTGATCAAACTACAAACCACTTAGTACTTTCATTTGTTAAAAAATCTATTTTAAAAAAAATTCTATAAAGTAGTGTCCATATCATCTATAACTGTTAGAAGACAGCAAATATGATAAGTTCCTTGGGAGGTAAAAAAAATTGTGAACAAACAATTAAGGACACAGTTAAACACACACACACACACACACACACACACACACACACACACACACACACACACACACACACACACACACAGAATCACATGCTTATGCATGCATGCATAGTCACATGATTACATACCTGAATACATGCAAAACAACTTGTGTTCACAAACAGCAACTCACATACATACATGCATATATGCATACACACAATCACATATACATGCAGAATCACTCAAATACACAAAGTTACACAAACACACAAAAAGGTTCACTCTATGCACACACACAGACACACACACACACACACACACACACATACAAACACTCACGTGCATGCACACAGTCACATGCACACACAACCACTATCAAAAATAGTCAGTCACAACACATGCATAAAGGAGACCTGTAAACAAATATGTATACACAGTACAGAGATACTTGTATATACAAATAAATGCAAGACTGTTGCTGTTAGGTAACCATGACTAATAATTATTACTAAAATACTGCTGGTTAGAACACTTATCAACAGAAATATTATGCCTAGACCCCCTACTGAGACAGGTATTAGTGTGTGTGTATTTGGTCATAAGACAGCAATTCAGGAAGTAAAGACTGAAGAACTTGTAAGACACTACAAGAAGTTTCAAAAGAATAGTAAAACACTTACGAGCTTACCAATGGCTATATGGCACACTCCTTCCCTCCCTCCCTCCCTCTCTCCCTTTTTCTCTCATACACATGCACACACACACACACACACACACACACACACACACATTCATGTATGCATGTGTCTATATTTGCATGTGTGTGTGTATGTGTGTAACTATGTGCAGCATTTCATAACTCAAGTCATATTTTACAATTCTGAGAAATTAGTAAAATAAGTAGGTGAGAAACAATAAATTTGTACTATTTTGGCATATTTATATGGTATAGCAATTTTTCTGTTCAATTTCAGTGTTTTGATCAGTCATTATAAATCAAGGTATTTTATTGTCCACTTTTTTATGTGCAAAACTCAAATGTACAAAAAATAACCTTTTAAAAATAATGTTTTAGTTAATAACTGTATATTTAGTATTAATTAATTACTAGGCCCAATATGGTACTTCTTTTATTTCTTTAATAATTCAAATTTCTACTTCTTTCTTCATGTAATTATATTATAAATAAAAGAGCATTCCCGTAATAACCCTAACAAAAGTTACTGCTATGTGATGAAAACATACTAGAAAGTATAAAATGATGATGGAAAGAATCTGTTATTTATGTAATTTGTAGCTAAGCATATGATCGCTTTATTAACATTACATGTGTATTTTTGTACTTAAGCCCCGAAATACCAAACACGGTCACCACACACACACACACACACACACACACACACACACACACACACACACACACGTATAATAATAATGTAGCAAAACCAAACATAGTGGCCTCAAAATATACATTTAATAATGATGAGAAAAGTTTGATCGAAAATAATTTATTGCCTAAAGAAATAATGTCTCACTTATTAAGAATTCTGATTTAATGTTAGGCCAAGATCGATGGAAACCAGAAAAACAGTTTACAGAGACCAGAAAGCAGGAATTTGCTCGAATAGGCACAAAACGTGGATAAATGAATGGAAGGAATCCAATATAATAACATCTTACCGTGTATGAATCTTTACGTATTATTTTCTTTTAAACTGAAATGTGACTGTCGTCCAAAATATTCATTCAGTAAATACACTCGAAAAATTGCTCCGTTGTCTTGGTAACTATGTAAACTATTCACATTTTTGCCCCTTTTGGGTATGAACCAAATATATACTGTTTGTTTTAGTTTGAAATTAAAGCGGATTTCCTTATAAATGAAGACAAAACAATAAGACACATGTAAATATAGTTCTTTGAATCGCAAAACCACATTTGTGTGCACAATTTGCAATTATAGAGCCGTCGTTCTTTGGATTCCGGAAATTGATTTTCAGACAGGTAACATAAGTCTTTACTTTAATATGGTTTGGGTACGACACGTTTTAGAGATTATGATTTTATGCAACTTTTCAAAAATGTAACATTTTTAATTAATGCTAACTTAATTTTTATACGTGAAAAGCTGCCGTTTAATTAAATTAAAATTATTAATATTATTATCTTCCGACATGTATACTTCCGGTTAAAGTATTATAGCAACATGGCGGACAAAGCAAAGGGTGACACAGCTCCAAAGCATGATAAAAAAGCCGAATCTGGAAAAGAAACCGATAAGAAAAATGCAGAGGAACAAAAAGACATTGAGCTGGTAATTATAATTCTCTTGGTCTTTTTACCAATAAGTATTTTTGTTATTATCATGTCGATAGCTCATGTTGTCAAAACTGCATTGTCACTAAACTAATTTAGTGAATAGTAACTAATAAACTAGTACTTTAATAAAATTAGAACTACTGTAAGAGCATTTTAGTTGTCAATACTAATGTAATAAAATTAATAGTATGATAATTATCGTTCTTGCTAGGTAGTATTATCAGTGCATAATTCTAAAATATCAATTATCAGATTTGGAAAATAAATTATTCTTTAAATATGAAATGTACATTTTGTTTCAGTCTGAAGAGGACAAACAGCTTCAAGACGAACTCAACATGCTTGTGGAGAGATTGCTGGTAAAAATAAATAAATTTTTAAAAATTTGGTTCTTAGTATTAATTGAACCCAGAATACTGAATTCTTGAAGCTCTGATGTAAATGTTCACATTCCAGGGTTTTTCTTAATATAAAAAAAAAATAAGAAAGAAGGAAAGAAAAGAAATTAAATGTATTTTGTTACCATTAATGGTGTTTTCTTAAACACTATTCATTACTTTGAAAACCAGAGTTTGACACAAAGGAAATTAATCATTGCACTAGTGTTTTCTTCTTTCCTTATCTGTGTAATTTATTTTATTTGAACGTTTTATGTGTATGTATTTCTAATATGTTTCAATAAGAAAATTTCTAGGACTATTAATCATTTTAAAACTCATCAAAATCTATTCTGTTTACTATTATACTAATATTGTAATAAGTAATATTGTTCGCTTGCTAAATTTCATGCAAAAGCATTTTCTCTAATGCCCACTTTTATCTTAATATTACACTTAAAGATGTTTATGTCAGTATTACTTTTATAATGGTCTGCTGGAATTTAAAATAGCTCATTTTAATTGTGTAACAATTAACATGTTACAAAATCAGTATGAAGATAATACTTTCATTTGGTAACATTTTAAATGTTTTATTTAACCATCTCTAAATGACTTTTGACTTTTCCTTAAAAGTTCATTTTTTCAACTTAAAAAAACCCCCAACAACTTATTATTAATTATTATTAATGAATTTTCTTTAATATATTATTGTATTTTTACTAAATATTTCTTCCAAGTAGATCTTTTTAGAATAGATCTTCCAAGTAGATCTCCTTTGTCATTGTTCTGATAGTTTGATTTTGTTTCATCAGCTTTAATTTAATTGCAGAAGGTATATATATATATATATATATATATATATATATAGTTTGGTTGGAGGAGCAAATTCAATTTTATTTTATTTTAAAATTATACTGTTCATTTTAAACAATTCTATAGGAGCCAGACCAAAAACTTTACAGGCCTGCTCTTGAGACCTTAAGGACAATGATTCGAGCCTCCACTACATCAATGACTTCAGTACCTAAGCCCCTGAAGTTTTTGCGGCAGCATTTTGACACACTCAAAGCAGTGCATGAGAAGATCCATGATAAAGACACTAAAGTAAGAATTGCTTTATTCTGCATTTTATTATACTTCAATAATTTTGTCATGTTTGCTTTTCTGGAAGAAGCATTTTACCTTAATGTTCAACACTTGAAGTATTTGCCCATCATATGACGGGTGGAAAATTACGAAATGAATGCATTGCTAGGAACATAAGGAATTTATTTATTGGAAGGCTTGATTATAAGTAGGTAGAACCAGCCTCTATATGACGATAGCGGACAACTACTAAATTCCAAAAAATTTACCATTTTGTCACAAGTGGCTGTGTTTATGTTCCGTATTTATCATGCTTGTAAAATAGTTTCTTGAATAAAACTATTTTCCAACTTTTCATTAATGTATTTTTATTTGTGAAAGTGAGTGGAAGCATGTACTATCGCCTTAAATTAGGTACGGTTGGTGTGTTTCGATAGCCGTGGCAAAAATCTCAATCTCCTGTTTTACCATCGTGTTTTGATATACTTTGCAAACACTAAAACGGGTTCCACTATGATTGTCCTATCAGAATGTATCTTATATTAAACTTAAGAAAAATGAATGTAGAATGCAACCGTGTTAGTTTCAAATCTGTATTTTTATTTTTATTGCATGTAAAAGTTGATTGAAAAAAGCCTATTTTTCAATTATGTTTTTGCATGGTTATTTCTGAAAATATAGATTTTTTTTTTTTTTTTATATCATAGAAAGTAGAAAATCTCTTCTTTAAAATGGTATATAGCATGACAAAGTGGCATTTTCATAGCATAACCTATAGAGCGGGAAAATGTGCAACCCAAGTGTGCGCGAAGTAAACATAGGCCTAAACATAAACGTAGCGCGTGATCACCATGGCATTGTCAGCTGTGCTTGTTTCTCTGCTGCGAAAGTAATTCACTAAGTTTAATTAACTATAACTCTTGCAGTTGTAAAAAGATTTTAATTAATTATCTGGATAATCTTTTAAGGCTATTTGACGGAAATAAAGATCGTATCTGTACAGATGGCAATGCGTTCGAGATTGTCGTGGATGTGAGTAAGAGTCGACAAGTATAGGCCTTCTAAACAGGTGTTATTTATCATTTCTGCTGTAAATTTTATTAACAATGTTTGATAATATCTGTCAGACAGTGATCACACATTGATCCTAGATCGTTTTTCCCCACTAAAAAAAATGGTTTATTAACTAAGTTATGATGGATCACAAGAGCTATATTTATAGATAATTTTGTCATGTTGTTCTTCTGAAGAAATATTGTGCATTTTATTAAATTTAATGTTATCCATGTCTGCTATTCCTGAAGAAGCTGTAAAACAAACATACTTTTCTTGTGTAGTTTTTTTGAAGAAGTATTTTACTGTCTATAATAAACATAATTTTGCATTTCTTCTTTTATATAAGAAGGATACATTTTATTTATTAAGTATGGAAAGAATGCATTTCATATAAACTTTAATTGTATTATGTAACTTGTTTGAAATTTTCTGGTTCTTCATAATTTTTTGTTGAATTGTAATTACTGTATGATATTCAAACTGGAAAACTATTTCCAGCTGTTTTGTGCTGACATTGTCTCGGTTTTGGGGATGACCATCAATGATGGGAGAGACAGTCTCCATTTTAAACTGAATGGATCCAAGGAAGAGATTGGTTCTTGGGGACATGAATATGTCAGGTAAAGTCTATTCCTTCACATTTAAAAGTGATAGTTCTTGAAAAGTACCATGTAAACTTTATTTTTTTTTACATTGTTAAGTGATAGCTTTTTAAAATGTAAGCTTTATTCCTTCACATTTAAAAGTGATAGTTCTTGAAAAGTACCATGTAAACTTTATTTTATTTACATTGTTAAGTGATAGCTTTTTAAAATGTAAGCTTTATTCTTTCACATTTAAAAGTGATACCTTTTTTAAAATGTAAGGTTTATTCCTTCATATTCACAAGTAATAGCTCTTGAAAAGTATCATATAATCTTAGTTTTCACATTCCTAAGTGATAGCTCTTAATCTCTTCAGCATGTTATGGATGACTCCAAAAGCCTTTGTGTGGTTACTAGGAATTCCTTTGTGGTGCAATAAGAACTTTGGATATAAATAACTTAAAACTTCTGGAATGAGGTGTCTTTTCGTGGCTTGTAACCATTTTGAATTATGTACTGTTCCATAGTATCAGAATTTTGTTTTTGTTACACATGCAACAGTAAAATGCAGCTTATGATAAATTGATATAGAATTTATTGGCAGATTATTTTGCAAAGTTTAATTTGGGAAAATTTATGAAAGTAAATAATTAGAAAAATAAATCATCATTAAAGAAGTAATCAATCACATTTGTTTGATAATTGTAATAGGTTTAAATCTTCTCCACATTCATCAGAAAATATAAGTTGGCTTATGATCTTCAATGATTGTTTAACAACAGTCATGGATTTCAAACTTATTGGATTGGATTGACATTAGTATAATGTTAGATAATATTTTATTCTTTTACCTCAATGTGTAAAGAATATTTGTTTATAGCACTTTGTGAGCTGCCTGCTGTTAAACACATCAAAGTATGAAATTCTGCATATATGAATTAGCATTCTCATATTTGAAAATATAAACATCTTGTAAGACAAAAGCAGTTTAGTTGATTGTTTTATTGCAGCATGGAATATAGAGATACTTTTAATATTATTTTGTATAAATCAGAACTGAAAACTTTAAAAACAAAGGCTTTTGTGTTTGTCATTACCCATACACAGTGATCTTCCAGCATGCATTACATAAAGATAATTATAGCATTCTTCAAAATAATTGTAAAGTTTCATCAGTTTAGGATAGACAAGGGTTTATAGGTGTGTGGGTTTTCTGTTTGTGCTGAATTTCACAAACATTTCCATTTACAAGTTTGCACATTTTGACATTTCATTATAAGCAGGCAGTAATAACCAACTTTTGCCTCATTCATGCTGCTATATCACACAAGTTTCAAATTCATATATAATTGCAATCAACGAAAATTACATTCAGTACATTTTGTATACATTTATAAACATATAAATAATACAAAATCAAGTGCTTCTAATAAATGTGCATAGGATAGTAACAGGCACATAAAATTCATCAAAATATTTTTTTTTAATTCTCAGCTGATACTTAAGTGTCAAATTTTGCAAATGTTGAATGAAGAAGAAATTTTATGAACCATAACACAAACAGCAAATTAGATGACAAATATTCTCACCAAATGACCTCAGTCTATCATAAATTAAATAACAGTTACTATGATGAAAATTTACAAATTTATTGTGACAAATACAGCAGTTGTTTATGCATAACAAGTTGAAAGATCATTGAATCAATTCATGACAAACATATTTCTTTGTTTTAGATTTTTTACAATTTTTTAAAATTAAAATGATTTTAAATGAATATATTTCCATTATTCCAAAATTGTAAAATGCAATACAAGGATCAGTTAGAATGTTTTATCACTCAGGACACTCATATTCTCAAACTGAAAACACTAATACTCTGCAGGGTTTCCCATTTTTAACTTCAAGTATTAACTTTGCATTATGATAAGAAAATATAAAATCTTCTCCTTTCTTGCACTGAGGGAAATCAAATTTAAAGGATCTGGTCTTCAGAGATTGTAAACTGACCTCTGATTTCCTATAAATTAAAATAATCCAAAAATGCCATTGTCTTGACATGGTTGATTTCTCACCATATGGCAGTCTGTTTCTCAAATTGCATGTTTCTATAAATTCTCTTTTGATTCAGAATCTGCAATGAATTCCCATTTCAATTGATCATCAGTCTTTTTGATCGAGCCCAGGAAAACAAGACAATTGATGTGTACAGAAAATTTCTTTCTGAACAGACTGAGAATGTAATAGAGATGTGCTGCAGTACTTGACACAGTTTGATTCATCCCAGCAAATCCAAATTTTAAACACTATTATAGTACTTATTGTTGTCTTGTATACATTTTATAGTAAATTTTGAGTTAACTGAAACGTTTAGGAATTAGATGAAGTAAATTACTAAATTAGTTCTCTTGTTTATTTGTGTTCCAGGCATCTTGCAGGTCAGGTGGCTCAGGAGTGGCAGGTTACACCTGAAGACAACAAAGAGATGCGTGAAAAGCTTATTGGTCTAGCAAGAGAAATAATTCCTTATCATATGTCCCACAATGCCGAAGCTGAGGCCTGTGACCTCATGATGGAAATAGAGCGTTTGGATATGGCCTTGGAATATGTGGATGAACAGGCCCATACACGCGTGTGTCTGTATCTTACCAGGTTCGATTTATAATTAATATCTGTGTATATTGAAATATTTAATACTATGAAAGTTAACCACTTGAATATGTGTATAGCAGGTTTTGAGACAGTTATTCATCAATTTATATTCTTAAAGACTTATATTGTCTGGCTTTAATAACTTACTGTGTCCTGAATTTTTTGATTAAGAAATAAAGAAGCTTGGATAGTCAGGGAACTTTCTAGACTTCAAGGTAAAGGAATTTTCTAGATTTGTTCTAGAAAGAACTTTCCGGACTTTAGATAAAGGAGATTTCTAGATTTGTTGGAAAATAAACATTTTACATTTACAGGTAAAAGAGTTTTCTGCATTTGAAGTGAATTGAACTCTAAATTTCCAAGTAACAGAGCTTTCTTGATTGCGGGGAAAGGAATTCTAGACTTAAAGAAGCTTTCTAGATTTTTAGAAAAGGAGCTCTCTAGACTTGTAGGTAAATGAGATTTCTAGATTTGTTGAGAAAAGAACTCCTGAGGTTTGGATGGACAAAACTTACTAGAATTTCAAGTGGATGAATTTTCTAGACTTCTACTTATAATGAAATATAATTGTAAGTAATACTTTTTTAGAAAACATGTTCCCTCTTAACAACTTAAGAGCAGAATAATGTGCATAACACTTCAGGTTACAAATGGGTCATCTATAAGATTATATGGAGTTTCTGTTGAAATTTAATACATCCATTTTTAAAAAATTGTGATAAGCACTTGTATATGAGAAATATAGCAGATCACAATCAGTCAGTTCTGCAAAGAAACAATTCTTATAGAAAACAGTAAAATAACTTGTAAATTGTGGAATGACTAATTATTGTGGAAGTATTGCTAAGAAATGATTGTAATGAAACCAGAAAAATGATATATATATATATATATATTTTTTTGTGTGTGTGCATAGCTGTGTGCCCTATGTGCCAGATCCTGAAAACACTGCCCTGCTTCGGTGTGCTGTGGACCTCTACCGCAAATATAAACAGTATCCGCAGGCACTCCGATTTGCTATGCAGCTAAATGACCTGCAACTCATCGAAGACATATTTCTTTCTTGCAAAGATCTGTAAGTTGTTTTTTTCTTTGTCATCTGGAATGAAAATTGTAAAAAAAAAAAGATTGAATGTGTTTATTGTTACATCTTTTTGATTTGTAACCACTTAAAAAAATAATAGGAAGCTTTATGATTGAGTAGTTTACCAACTTTATAAGCAAAATTACTTTACAGTTCCAGTGTTAATTATTTGAATATACTTAACATCTGAATGTATAGATTATTTAAAGATTACTGGAAATAATCTTAGTATGCAGAATTTGACACATTTGTGATTTTTATGATAAAAGTAACAGGATCCTATCAATACACTATTGAAATTACCAGCAAATAGTTAAAGTTTTTGTGTTGTCACTGATGTAAAATATAAGAATTTCTTACTATCTTGATTGTTTAATTCTTTGATACAAATTATTTCAATTTTCAGTAAACCTAGCAATATTGTATATTACTTATATGATTTAAAAAAGGGAATTTTTTGAGAGTTAATTGAGATAATCTGAGAGTTAATATCATTTCCCATGCATAATGCTTAGCACTAATTATAAAATTTGGACTGAATAAATCATTGACAAGTGTACCTATTTGTGCACTGCAGTTCTATTTTTAGGATTTTAAAGATCAGATAACCATTTTCCACACATATTAAATGACAGAATTTATTTAATAATTATTTATATTTGTAAGAATCATATCAGATAACAAAGATTTTAGGTTTGAGTAGTTTGATAAGCTTTCATACTGAATAGTAAAGGTCTCAGTGAAATTCAGTAAGCATTTTTTGTGCAATTAGAGCATAAATTATAAAAAATGAATCCCTTATTTAAAATATTTTATTTTTTCTACCTCTCCACTCATAAAGGTGCTTTTTTTTTAACTTTGAATTATTCAACTTTAATCGTTTCATCTTTTATCCATTAAATGATAGGAATTCTAAGAGACCTTGGATATGTTAATGAAATATATTCTCAACTTGGTAAGTATTCCAGGAAAGAAACTTAATTTAAAACCAAAAGTGTCTTACATTAAAGGGTGATGCAGAAGCAGTTGGCATACATGCTGGGACGTCAGCAGATTTATTTGGAGTTTAAGGGTGATTTGAATGAGAGTGATGAACTTGCTGACATCATGTCCAACTCAACGCTCAATGGCGCTTTCCTTGCACTAGCAAGAGAGGTAGGTCCCGCTTTGCATAATTCTGTAAAATAGTAATATGCTTGCAATGTGTTCTTTACAAATGCAAGCGTAATTGTAAATCAGAGAGGTAGGGTCCTGCTATGTGTAATTCTGTATAAATAGTAAATGCACTGGTGCCTCAATATAATGTGGTCCTTTGACCGCATTGTATATGAGGCCATGTTATAACAATGGCAGCTAATGTTTATCAACTTACAGTTCACCCTACTTCATCACATGTACTTTAAACCATGAAATTTAAGAATGTGGAAACAAAGCACTGTTAGACTAAATTAGAAAATTTTGTATTTAAAGATTTTTAGCATTAATAAAACATGCAGTCTCTTGCATGAGGACATGAAAGTTTACTCATTCGTTTGTTGAAAAACGATATCATAGACATTTATTTCATACCTTCTCTTTTCTTCTCTTTAGCAAAGTCAATTATGGACTGCAGCTAAAGAATTTTTATAAGTTGGACACTGGTCGTAAATGTCCACCCACTCTTCCAAGTTATTGCTACTTGTCAGTGCTAACAGAGTATTGTATACTTTTTCTGATTCTTTGACCTCTTCTTCTATAAAGTCTTCAAAGTCATCTTAATCATCATTGTCATCTTCTTCATGACTGTCTTCTCTTGGAAGGGAAATTGGTTTGAAAACTTTCACGCCAAGTTCCCAGCATTTCTCAGTGGTAGATGGGATTATAGCATTCCAAGCTATTTCTTCTAATTTGAACACATCGTAGAGACTGAGCACTTTCACCACTTTGATCACGGTGTCGTTGTCTTCCACTATCTTCATGATCAGGATCTTTTGGTAATGCATCTTAAAAGTTGAAATTATTCCCTAGTCCAGTGGTTGTATTCTGGAGGTGGTGTTCATAGGTAGATAGCTTACCTCGAGTTTTCCATCCTTGCTGGTAAGCCTTTCGATGGGTGGATGCACAGGACAGTTGTCAAGGAGGACAGTCTTTAGCTCGAGATGAAGCTGCCTCCTACAAACCCAAACAAATGACAGAAAATGCTTATGAAACCAAGCTGCTCATTTAAATGAAGGCTAGGGTGTTTATATTTTTGTGATGAAAGCGATGCAGGGATTTTGACTTCCCAATGCAGAGTGGTTTCAAATTGTGAACCTGTTTTGTTTACGTGAAAAAAAGTATCACTTGATCTTTCATCTGCTTGAATCTCTCTACCTTTTGCTCATCAGTTTTGCAAGCAAGTGTTTTGTCTGAACGCATTCTGTAACATAGTCCCATTTCATCTGCATTATAGATTTGTTCTGGAGCATATTCATTTTCCTCTATTAAGATGTGGAGTTTATCTGCATAGTCATTAGTGGCAGCTGTGTTCGCTGAATGCATTTATTCCGATATAGCAACTTCTTGAATCCTGTTTAAAATGCCATAACCATCCATTGCTTGCTTTAAAGTCCTTTGATGTTCTGATGTTCCTTGCCCACTGTCAAGGTTTGTTGCATGGCTTTATCTTATGCCATATAATAGCCCCCCAAATTGGCATACCTTCAGATTTTCCTGTGCGAACCACATGAACAAAGCTTTATCTAAATCAATGTTTTTGCTGAGTTTTAATCTCTTCCTTTGCAGTCCTTCACTCTCATCAAATTCAAAGATGGATTCCTTTAACTCTTTACCGGGCGGATCGCCCAACTTCGCCCGTACATCGTGTAGGGCAGAGCGCCCATAGCAACGATTTCACTTAGAGTTCTTTTTTCTTTACATATTTACATCATATCCGGTCTCTACAGGAAGCATGACGTTTGTACAATGATTTCCGCGCCATTTTGAAACATTTTCATGTGGCAGCATTCATTTTTTCGTAAAGTTTTCTTTGTTTTTCGCGTTCGGTGTTTCAAATGGATTTCTTAGTGTCGTCGATCGTTAATGAGAAGTTTAATGGATTCAATTTATCAGATAATGAGGTAAGAGAAGTTTATTTTTGAATTAGATGATAGGATTAGAAGTGACATTAGTGTCAGTAGCGTGCACATGTAGTATCTTTCAAATTTTGGACGAGAGTGCGTCAGATTATGAGGATATCGAAGACGAATAGGGGGAATGGGTATCTGGAGATGCACGTGGTTGGAATAATAGTACTTTAGCACTGGAAATATCGGAATTTATAACAGAAATGGGGCCAAATGTGACTGTAACTAATGATAGTACTCAGTTGGCTTTCTTCTATCAGTTTTTCAAAGAAGAAACATTTGACAAGATAGCGGAATAAACGAACAAGTATGCACATCCGAAAATGGCGAAAAAACAAAATGGCGATCCAGGTTGGAAAGAAACTAATGCCACTGAAATTAGTCTTTTTGGACTTATGATTTTGATAGGAATTCACAACCTGCCGAAAAAAGAGATGTTTAGATCGTCTGACGACAGATTAGTGTTCCTGGCATCAACAAAAAGTGTGTGTACATAGTGTTTGTAGCGGACAATAAATGGACAATATTTTTTTGTGTAAATATATATTTTCACGCATGGATTCAAATTTAACACCCGAAAGTATACTTCAATTAAGGATATTAATAAAGCTGCTTTCATTTCCTTTCATTTTGCATTTTATTTCATTGAAATATATGCACTAATACCTAAGATATGATGTTTTTACTGACGTACCCCTAAATCTCACTGACATCCTGAAAAATCTTGCCCGTTTAGAGCTAAAAAAAGGAAAAACGTCTGCCGAGTAAAGAGTTAACTTAGACTCTTCCCTTATCCACCCCAAAAGTGTTGACTGTCGTACATCAAGCTCAAAAGAAACATTTGCTCGGGTAAAGCCTCTCTTCAGTATATCCAGTGCATTTAGCTTTTCTTTGATCATCCATTGCTTTCTCTAGAAGACTTGGTAAAAATCAAAACTTACAAAAAATCCTTATGCCAAAAATTTCCAAGAAATACAATATACAGTATGCAGATTCTCTAATTAATGTACAGTGTACAACAAATGAACATATGAATGGGAAAAGCTGACACTTTTATTGCTGGTGCATATGGTGACCAGACTTATTTAAAAATAATCTCTTTTTTAGCCATTACATTTGAGAGGGGAGGAGGAATACCCAATTTTCTCTTGGCGGTCTTGGTCACAGTCAACCTTAACTACATTTTTAATTGTTCAAAGAAACAGCTTCAGAGAACGTTACCACAGAGATTAAAGTTAGTCCACAAGCCTGGCTTTTTCTCAACAGCCCTGGTCACACGCACAGTCAAATCTGTCCACAATTTTTTTAATTGTTCAAAGAAACAGCTTCAAAGAATATTATACTGTACATATACTTTGAAGAGATAATTATGTGACAAATCTTTGTAGAAAAATGTTTATTAACTCTGTTTAGACAGTGGCAGGATGTGTTTGAAGTTTTTCAAATGTGTTTATGAAGTAGCAAGTACATGTACAATGTAATGAACACTTATACTAACATTATGCTAACATTAGAGACATTTTACTAAGAACTTTATGCTAACATAAGTGCAGCTGATGTTGCATACATTATTGACAAGTTAAAAGAATCATTATTAATCACTGACACTTTTGTCGAAGCAGAAAATGAGGTAATATAATTCAAGCATAATCATGAACTTCTAAGTACTTTTTTTTCTAAAATTGTGTGTAATGATAGATTTGATTGATTGTGTATGTATTTGAAAAATGTAAGGATTTGAAGTGAATTCTTTTATTAAGGTTCTCTTTATTATTAATTTCATAGTTGGACATCATGGTGCCCAAAGTTCCAGAAGACATCTACAAGAGTCATCTAGAGCCAAACAGTAAGTCATCATGAGTTTGAGTTTAGACTTACTTTAATTAATGGATATTCTTTATTTTTCACAATATGACTCTCCCCCCCTCCTCCCTCTCTCTCCCCATCTTTCTCCCCCTCTCTCCCTCCACTCTCCCCACTCTCTCTCTCTCTCTCCCTCTTTTCTCCCCAACATCCAGACTAGAGAGAAGTATTTTAAATGCACTTTAAAGTGCAAGTAAATTATAATAATTCTTTTTAAAACTCAATTTCTGGCAACAAATGATAAGAAACCTTTTCATTAGTTCATGTAGAAGCTAATTTTTAAAAATGTTTGGGGGTTTTTCCTTATTCTTTTCAAAAAATATTTTTAACATAATCATAAAAAAACTCATTAAATTAGGAACTTATTGTATGATTGGAATATTACTTTAGTTTTCTTATTCAAAAGCAATTCATGCATTACATAGCACCGGGTTCTTTTTTTTAAAGCAATTTGAATGTAACTTTTTTTTCACTATAGTTCTAAGCAGTTCAAGTATTATATTGTTTTTCCCTTTTAAAGCAATCTGGAAATAAAGAATTTAGGTGTAGATGTGGAACATGTGTTTTGTTGTTCTGGCATAGAGTCTGTGTGATTCCCTTTTACTTTTTACTTTTTTTTTTTTTTAAAGGAAATAACCAAATATGTCAACAAGATCTCACAGGTATACATGGATATGTATGTTATTTATAGATTCTTGAAGAGTATGATAAATTTGAATTTTTTAGTTCTTGCAGTATTTGGTGCCAGTCATATATTACTATTTAATAAATTTATTACCTAGGAAGTACCATTGGTGCCAGCAATTTGGATTCTGCCCGTCAGAACCTGGCTGCTTCTTTTGTCAATGGTTTTGTCAATGCAGCCTTTGGAGCTGATAAGCTTCTTATGGAGGACGGCAACAAATGGCTTTACAAAAACAAGGAACATGGTAATTGCTTTTAATTTTTCTCTAGTTGCACTCTTGTGTCTCCATGGGAATACTGCTTTAAAGAATGTATTTTTATCATTTAAAATTGCTGGAGTTTTTTAATTTATTTTTTAAATACTGTACGTTCAGGAAAAAAATATGATGTTACAAGAAAAACTCGGATTTTTCTGAAAATTTAATAAATAGAGAATATATGTTTGAGGAAACCTTTTAGCACTTTATTCAATTACTTCTGCACCATTTTTAATTTTAAAAACAATTTGTTGTTGTTGCTAACACATAGTTTAAATATGATGCAGGTATGTTGAGTGCTACTGCTTCCCTTGGTCTCATTCAGTTGTGGGATGTTGATGGCGGCTTAATTCAGATTGATAAATATTTGTACTCCTCTGAAGACTACATTAAGGTAAATATTTTTTTTAAAATCGGTATTTACATTAAACCATTGCTATTTATCCCTGTTCAGAAGTGAACAACAATATTAAAATCTTCATTATTTCTAGCAAAATATACTTTGAAAACACTATTCTGCATGGATGTGAAACAAGATCGCAAATGTGGGAACTTTTTAATTCTCTTTTAATGGTTTGAATTTTTATTTACTAACAGGCTGGAGCATTGCTTGCTTGTGGAATTGTTAATACAGGTGTGAGGAATGATTGTGACCCGGCCATGGCTTTGTTGACTGACTATGTCACCCATTCTAGTAATATCATGCGCATTGGTGCAATTAGTGGGTAAGTTGTTTTGCAGTGACTTTGTTTTTAAAAAGATTTGTTTATCTCTAAAAGTTAACATGGATTCAAAGAAACTATAGACACTGTTCTTATTATATTTTCTAGCTTATGCAAAATGCTGTAACAAATTCTCCTCCTCTGGACATGTTTTAGATATTGGGTAGTAGATGGGGGTGGTTTTTTCTGTTAAAAACAGCAATAAATTGTTTATGCAGCAAAATTCTTACAGATTTCTTGTGGCCTTCAAGTCCAAGGAGAGTTATGTGCCTGCACTTGAACCTGAATAATCAAAATAATTGTGCTTTCGTGTACAGCTGTGGTGTATGCAGTTGAACCTAAATAATAAATAAATGATTTTGTTTGCAGCTTAGGGTTGGCATATGCTGGATCTAATCGTGCAGAAGTTCTGGCACTGATTTTACCTGTCCTGGGTGACTCCAAATCTAATATGGAGGTGTGTTTTGGGCTTTTACAAACTTTAGTAAAAATTGTAAATTGTGTATTTGTAAGGGAGGTAAATCTCCTATTGGATACTTTGATTACAGGTGTTTGATTTGCGAAAAAAGAATCTCTTAATTATTTTGCCCATTCATCTAAAAGGAAAAGTGATTGAACTGTAGTTGTTCAAATGGATTTTTTAAAATATAAATCACCATGATGCAGTGTAAGTATTTGGTGTTGTACATACAGCTAGCTGCAAATGGATTGTGTCAAATATAAATTACATAGGGCAACTTATTTCTAGATACTATGTATTGTAAATACATATAGCCTGCAAATGGATTGTGTCAGATATAAATTACATTGTGTGACTTATTTGCAGGTACTAGGTGTTGCTGCCTTAGCTTGTGGTCTCATTGCTGTGGGAAGTTGCAATGGAGATGTTACATCCACCATTCTGCAAACAATGATGGAAAGATCAGAGATTGAATTGAAGGATACCTATGCTCGATACCTGGCACTAGGTCTTGCACTCACTTATCTTGGTATGTAAATATTTTCGTCTATAAATGATTTATTTCTGTTAGTTTATGCATGAAACATGAATCAGTGAAGAAGATTCTGTCACAATAAGTCAAAGAATACATCACATAAGGAATTCAGTATGTTCACATGTTTCAATCTGATGTAAATACTGTCATGCTGCTTATCCTCTGTTTAATATATGATTGTATATTGTTGTCTCTATTGTATAGAATAATGTAACCACATTATCACACAATATATTGTAATAAAATAAAGTGTGTACATGTACTAAATGACATTATATAATAAATAAATGTGTTTACAAACACAAACAGATAAAATTTAGTTACAAATGTTCAATTTAAGCAAGAGTGACACAGCAGACAATGCTAGTCATGCTGATGAAAAAGACATCTTGAGAGCCCTCTTAAATTGACCATGATCTGTGTTTTGTATCTCAGCTCAAATAGTAGCTCATTCCATAGATGGTTCCTGATAAACAAATGAATGCTAACCACGTGACATACTTGTTTTCAGAAAATTGACAATGCATGAGTCTGATGGCAAGTGCTAAAAGTCTTCATGATTTACATAACACTGTGGTATTTTGCAGAATGGCCAAGAAATCTTTAATTTATTTATAAAAAGATCTCCTTATTCACTGGCAAAAGCATCTCATTCTGACAACTTCTAATCAGCATTTTAGTTGAAGTTTGTTAAAGTTTATATAGTTTGAAGCACTATAACAGCAATCTGCGTTTAAATGAATTTGATGAAAATATTAAATATTAATCAAATTTTGTTGTGTTTGCTGTTGTATGTGTCAGATGGAATGTCAGTTATTCATTTTTTGTTGCTATCAGTTTTGTGTAACTAAATGCTACAACCAGAATATATTATCAGCATGCAATTTGTTTAATAAACTCTTTTATTCATTCTGATTGAAATTTAATTCCAAAACTTATTTAATACAGTCAAGTCCGGATATGTCGAGGGCCTAGGGGTTTGCCAAAAAGTGTCGAGATAACTAAAGATCGAGATTACAGAAAACCAATATGGCGGCAATATATTACAGTACTATAACATGCGCTTGACATTTCTTTATGTACATGATGTGCGTTAATGAATGAGAATGTACATGCACGAGTTTGGTGATTTTTTACACAACAGCGTTGCCGCAATTTGTTTGATGACGCGATCGGCATGCTATAAAAATGTACATACATGTACGTGTTTGCTAACAACAAAAGGTTTATGTACACGCGGTAAATATGGTTTCAGTACAAAGTCTAAACTGCTTTGTTGCTTTTTGCCTTTAACATTCTACTTGAAAACAAATGCTTCAATATTACATATAACGTGCTTGAAATTACATGATGTGCGTTAATGAATGAGAATATACATGCACATGTTTTTGATTATTTAACAGAACAGCGTTGCCGCAATTTGTTTGATGACGCGATCGGCTTGTTTTAAAATGTACATGTACATTGCTTGCTAACAAGAAAAGGCTTAAGTGCACCAACTAACAGCAGAGATTTACCAGAACATGTATACAATAAAAACGTACAAACCTTTCATTATATTCTCCAACATTGCAAACACAAAGATCGTTCACAATCACAAAAAAATCTGCGGGGTGTACAGTGTACGTGTAGTTCGTTTTTTTTTTTACAAAAAGCTAACCAAGTATCAAAATTAAAGTTGCGAGTCATTTTGTGTGTGTGTGTGTGTGCGTCTAAGGTGGAGGGCAGGAGGAAGGGGGGTGTCGAAGCCGCCTCTAAAAAGTACATGTACATAAATCGTACAAGCGGTTACTTCAAAGGTAACTTTAAGAGGTGTAAGCCAGTTGAAGAGCAACAGTGTGCCTAGTTTGCCCTTTATTGTTAGCGAGATGGCGAAGTGGCATCGGTAACTAACATTTTCAAAAGCCGACGAATAACTGATTTTAAGTGGTGATTCGGACCCTCTTTTGTGCTAGAGATACATGTAAAGAAAGAAAGAAACAAACAAACAGACATTGTATTAGTGTTCAGCAATATAAAAGAATCGCCATTACTGATAAGAAAATTTTAACAAAGAGGGAAGTTGGTCCACCGTCCATTCTCAATACATGTATGTACCGTACATGTATTCTCCAACATTGCAAACACAAAGATTGCTCACAAAATCAAAAAAATCTGCAGGGTGTCAAAGTTCGTTTTTACAAAAAGCTAACCAGTATCAAAATTAAATTCGCGAGTCATTTTGTATGTGTGTGTGTGTCTGTGTGTGTGTGTGTGTTTCACTCACACACATCAAAAGCCGCAATAGACCTTTCATCTTCATGATGTTCTCGTCTTGATTTGCTTCTTGCCTCCCGGTGCGTCTAAGGTGGAGGGCAGGAGGAAGGGGGTAAAACAGATCGCACCTATTAGGCGCACACCCTCAACAGCTCTCCGTCAGTGGGGGGGGGGGAGGGGGCCGAAGCCGCCTCTGAAAATATCCTACAAGCGGACAAGCGGTTACTTCAAAAGTGGGCTAACATAAGTTCTGAACCAGTTGAAGGGCAACAAACAGTGTGCCTATTTTGCCCGTGGCAAACACCGCGCCCGATTAAGAAAACAATGCCTTTCTTAAGTTTAAGCTGCAGTTTTTAACGAGACATGGTCATTTATTGTTAGTGATTAGTCAGCAGTAGGGTCGAGATAACCAACTTAAGTGGCGATTTTGGCACTCTTTTGTGCCCGAGATACTAGGGTTCGGCAACATAAAAGAATCGACGTAACCGATGAGAAAATGCTAAGACAAAGAGGGAATTTGGCCGTTCCACTTCAAAAATGTCGACTTACTAGGGTTGGCAAGTTAACCGATGCCGAAATAAGTGGACTCGACTGTACCATGTTTTAAGAAAAAAATTCTTTATCTTCTGTTCTTGATTTATCCTTTATTTTAAAGCTCTTTATCATTCTTAATCATTATAAGATGTTGAAGTGTGTGGGGGTGTTAATGTATGGTTTATAGTATTGTTTAAGAGTATCCTATATGTTTAAACACTATTTTTTTTTCTGTTTATTTCAACAGGCAAGCAGGATGCAGTTGAAGCCACTTTAGTGGCATTGGCTGTAGTGGCAGAACCATTGAAATCTATGGCGACGATTCTTGTTGATGTTTGTGCATATGCAGGTGAGAGCTGATCATGAGTCAGGTTTTGATTTTTTTTTTTTTTTAATTATCTATTGATAATAATTCAGTGATAACATTGGAGTTATGAGCAAGGTAGCTTTCAGTACTTTGAAAACTTTAAAATTTTAAGCACATATACTATCTCAATGGAGCCAAGACACTCTATAACTAATGATTTGAAATCTTGAATTTAAAAATATATTTTAATATGTAACAGCACACAATTAGCATTGGGAGGGATTTTCTTTCTTGTTTTAGTATGAAAGTTAGGAGTGGAGATGAGACTTTTAACTTCTTTTTTTTGAGGAGCAGTGCCCATCATGCAATTTCCTCTTTCCTCCCACACATTTATTTGATAATAAGAAATGGCAGTTACTACTAAAATGGTGAAATTTGTTTGAAGCAGACTGGCAGAGACTTTTACCACTATTAAAGGTTATGGATCCATATTTATTGACACATTCACAATTTTCAGTGGTTTACGGTAAATAAACAACAGCTTTCTTTTTCTCCTCTTTAGATTCACAATTTTCAGTGGTTTACGGTAAATAAACAACAGCTTTCTTTTTCTCCTCTTTAGATTTAGGAATAGTTCTGTTTAAATTCTGATCTTTTTAAACTATTGGAAAGTAACAATTTAAAAACTTGTTTGAAAATCCTCGTTTGTGTGGCCTTAACATCAGCTTTCATATTGAACTGCATGCTTTGTCCAGAGATTCCACATAATTACTTCTCATGTGATTTGTTGCATAGATTAATGAATCCATTATTTCATTCAAGAAAATAGGCTTCCTGATCACAACATTAAGTCTTCTTTCCTTTTTTGTAGTTGATATTGTCTCGTTCATACAGAATACAGTTATAGGCATACAAAATTTATTCACTTTAATTAATCACAGTTATCATGCAGAGATATAAACTCTTGATTACTTTTTTTTACATCTATTGTAGATTTGGAGAAATTTTCATTCAGATTCAAGGCTGAAGCAAGCCATTAGATATCCATATAAACATTCTTTATATGCATTTCCAGATTTTGTTACAGCCCATATATTATTTAACCATTTTAGCATTATTGAGAGGGAGATAGCTGTTGTAGGAGTTGACAGCATTTTCTACAGTCTGTAGATCTATAAATGAACATTGTCTATTTTGGCTTTCGACCCTTCTAAAGATTCAGTGCCTTTTTTCCAAACCTTCAAACCTCTCTGGTGATTAGGTTCTGATCTGTAGCAGTTTTAACTTGTATGCACTTCCAGCAGCAGTGTAAATGTTCTTATCATCAGGGAATACTCACTGCCTGTTTGTTATCCTCCCTCTTATGTAAAATAAGTTTTTCTTGAAGTAAACAGTCCCTCTCTGCTTTTTGTCTTGCCCTAAGGGTACAAACAAGGAAATTCTACTCATGTGTTCTGCTTCTGGTGAGCTATTTTTCATTACCAAACTCAAAGGGGTTGGGCCATTGACTTAAATGCATAAGTAACCTGTTATACTTCTGTTGTATGTTCTTATGGTTATTCAGGAAAACTTACTTAGAGAAAATCATGTTTCTATTTCTATTTCTATATATCTTCATTACTAATGAAGTATGCTGTATTTTCACCAGAGCCAAGTTACATTTTTCACACTTGTTTTCAGGTACAGGCAATGTTCTAAAAGTACAGCATCTTCTTCACATCTGCTCAGAACACGACGACTCTAAGGACCATGTGAGTTTTGTAGCTGGTTTCCTTTGTCACTTTGTCTCATCAGATCATTAGGGTAGATCACTGTAGAGGGCAATACATTTCAGTGTAAGGTAATAAAATGAAAAAATAACTAGGCAGTACTTGCCACCAATAAATCCCCTGTCCAGTTCACCTGCTATTTTAGCATATTTAGTATGTTAATTTAGTGGAAATTGTCATGCCATAAAACAGTCAACTTCAAAATGACTCTTTTATTGTTTACTGTAACTATTTGCCTTCTTTGCTCTTTAGGAGTTTGTTATCCAAAGTGTGTATAATTTGGTATTACCCACACAGTTCACAAGTTCAACATAACACATCTAATCACAGCATCTAGCATTTTGTAATTCATATACTTAGTCAGTGCATTAATAATACAGAACTACTTTTGTTTAATGTGCAATGTTTGTTTTTAGTGTAAAAATTAATAAAGTGGCTCTTTTAAAGTGGTTATTTTAATTTTTGGTATCATCAAAATTGTTATTTCCTCAGTATTACATTGGGCTGAATAAATTGTAATTCTTTATCCTGAAAAGTATTAATCACTATGTTTTATGACCATCTCCTGTTGTTTGATGAAATGATAGAAACTAGTTTGGAGTTGGAAGTAAATCAGCTGTTTAGTTAAGTTCATTGTGCATAGTTATTTGCCCATTGAAAGTTATGTCAGACTTAACATTCCATTTGTCTCACTTATCTGTGTATTTTTTTGTTTCTATCAGCTGCTTCTTCTTTTATTTGATATATATTGTGGGGCATCTTCACTTATTTTCTCCACTATCATCAAACTTTACATTTTCAGTCTAAAAGTAAAAGGTTTGAGAAAATCATGTTTGATCTGACATTAACATTAATTAATGTTAATTAATTAATTAATTAATTAACTAATTAACATTTTAAAATCAATTTTCTAGAGATTACCTTGTGAACATGCACAGAACCTTTTGACACTTAAGTAATTATTATTTTATACACACAAAAATAATGGCATTATTTACACACTCATGCCAATTCCATCATTTTCTTTTTTGCAGTTTAAAAGAGCATTCCTTGCATTAAAAATACTTCACATAGAGCAATAATCTTAAACTAATGCTTTGATTCATTTGATCTATTGACAATATACAACTATTTTTTCAGCTTTAAAAATCAGCCGCAGGGTTATAACTGGAGACTGGAGGGAAGGTTGCCACTTGAATACATAATAATCCCAGAGCATTTAGTGGGAATACACATAGGAGGTGGGATACTGGAGCTAAGGGGGAAAAATAATAATTACATGATTTCAAGAGATGTTTTTGTTGTTTGGAAAACTAAATTGTTAAAGTTGAAGAATGCTGTCTGCAATTGCTCTTGGACATGATTTGCTTATTGAGTGTTCATGATTTTGTTCACATTTCACTTGGTTGTCATTGAGTTAAAAATAATAGCGGGACTATTGGCAGGTGGTAAAGTAACATTCATCAGTAATAATTTACAAATTACAGGACATGCTCAAAACAGGCTTGACCAGAATACTTTTCTTTTCTACTTTCCAGAATAGCATAACAAAATAATTTTTCAGTGGAAGAAGTTAAGGTTGGAAATTTAAATGACAAAAAACCCCAAACAAATTGGTGCTTAACCACAGAAAACTGTCTTTTATATTTATCCATTAACATTGCATTTCCATTCTTGTTTCAGGACAATAATGAAAAGAAGGAAGATAAAAATAAAAAGAAAGAGGACAAAAAAGAAAAGGAGAATGAGGCAACCGGTCCTGACTTGTCTATGCAACAAGGTGGGATTGTGAACTCTTAAGTACTGAAGTGGTGAGGCTGTGAACATAATATTTAAATGGTGGGGTTGCGAACATAAGTATTTAAATGGTGGGGTTGCGAATGTAAGTATTAAAGTAGTGATGGGATTGTGAATGAGAATTGTGAACATCACTATTAAAATGGTTATATTGTGAACACAACCTATTAAAGTTTTTATTTATATGGTTCTTTGTATTGCTCCAGCCACTGATTGATATTTTCTGTGTTATATGACAATTTTTTCCACCATCCTTCCAGACCTGCACACAGGGCTTGTCAAGACTCCACATAGATTCCTTGAATGAATGATAGATTGAAGATTGCTCAGAGTTGCCCGCCCTTTGTATGGGGATTATGTGGTACCCTGACCATGCTGGGTTAATTTATGGTCACCGTGCTTGGTGGGGCTGTATACAAACATTTGTGGTTATGAGGTTAGAATTACCCTCTTGAGATCTGTCCTGTTTGCACAGAATTTTTTAATCTGTAAAGAATGTTTCAATTTTGAGCATAAAATTAAGCCATCTGTACAAGAATTTTTTTAGTATGTGGGGGGTTTTGTTGTTGAATGAATTGATTTTATTCTAATTTACTTTTACTTTATTTTCTGCAGCAGTAAACATTTCATTATCTTATTTATGGAAGGTTGTTTTGAAGGCAATCCTTGTTTAGTTGGGATTACTGACAAACCTCTCAAATTACTGATTGATTTTGAATTGCTGCTGTGATAAACAGGTCTGATCAGCAACAGCTTGCATTATGGCTAGTATAATGTCCAGCTCTTCAAACATTTATCAGTGTATGGACTATTTATATATTCACTAGTGCACATCTAAAGTCTTAGACCCTCGTAATGTTTCTTTATCCTAAAAACTGACATCTGGCTGTCTAAAGTCACAGAGCTCAGAGTTCCAGTGATTAAGGTGCTTGCTGGCATGTTTCACAATCTGCTAGCTAACATGGCTAGAGAGAGGCCCAGAGGTGTTTCTTTTCTATCTTCAGGCATAGGAATAGTTTTAGACTGTTTAAACTCTAGTTGTTTGGAATCTGTACAGGACATTAATATTAAAACTCAGGCTTTGGCCTTGGCATGTAGAGATGCAAGCTTTGTCTGTAGATTCTAGTAACATTATTTTCTTCAATGATGGGTCACTTAAATTGATAATGAATCCATTCCTCATAACTGAAAATGGACGGGGATGGGGGGAGAAGGGAAATCAGGTAGTAATTGTCTCCCCTTTCTGATTTATTGATTTGATCATTCCAATTCTACATATAAGATCAGATAATGTAGGCTCTTATATGCATTGGATATTGCAGCTGACGTCTGTCACCCTGGCTTAACCTGATTATTATAAGTATTTTCAGTGCTTGCTCAGATTATGTTAGAAACCATGAAATAATAGCCACTTCTTCCAGGTTAGCCTGTACAGAAACTTGGGACATTTTGCTGGCAGCTTTTGGAATGCCTTCTCTACCTTTTCTAGTCTGCTTCAAGAGCATGACCCTGCTGGTTTTCGCACTTTTCTTTTTTTGAACTCTTGGCAGCCAATCAGTCTGGCCTTGAGATTTCACTGTAAGCATCTTGCTTGTGTGCTTCATACATAAATTTATTTTATACAAGCAGAATATCTGTGCCTCATATTGTTATTCTCTTCTAATATTGATATCTGATTATATGAAAAGGATACTATATTGAACTAGAACACGTTTTTTTAATATTTACCTGATTTCCACACTCAGCCTCCCTCCCAGACTAAGGGGGATTGGATAAGGAGGGTTATTCCCATGTAAGGAGTAGATAACTCAATCATTTCATTCTAAGAGTTTTTGTGGAACCCTGACTTGTCTGCACTCTATTTAGTATATAGACAACTAGTAAATATTTCAGTAACTTATTTTACAGTCACAAAGAGTTTACAGCAAACAAAGACTGCTAATTTTGTGTTTGTTAACAGTACAATTGTTTTTGAGGCACCTTCAAAAATAAGATTGGACACATCCACAAGAAGACAGTATTTTTCTAGAAATTAAATGCTTGTAACAGGTAGCAATATAACCATTTTATTCTCCTGTCATAAGCTGGCTTACTCGTATCTACGATTAGGATAAAGTAAATAACTGATCATGTTAGGAGAGAGTTTGTACTCGTACGTATCTTAAAGACAATAAAAATAAATACCTATTTAGAATATTACCTTGAAGACAATAAAAATAAATATCTGTTTAGGGTAATACCTTGAAGACAATGATTACTCATTTAGTTATATTTTTAGTGTCAATGTCTGATTACCTGATTTTCATTTTGAAAACAATAAATTAATTAATATTTAGTGTAAGGAAAGTAAGCATATATCTACTTGACCCAATCTCTTTTTCTTAATTTTTCCTTTTTCTCATGATTAACCATCTTACTACAGGCATTGCTGTGCTGGGCATTGGACTGATTGCAATGGGAGAGGAAATTGGCAGCGAAATGTCCTTCAGAAGCTTTGGTCATCTGGTAAGTGTTTGTTATAATTATTATTTCATGTGTGATATATAATAGTATATTTTCAGTCTAAAGTTGCTTGAATTTGTATTTTATTTTTTATTTTCATTTCAGGATCTCTCTCTCTCTCTCTCTCTCTCTCTCTCAGATGCATGAACATGCAACATCTGATTTACTTAAGATGATATTTATGAATGTTATCCATTGAGGTTTGTTAGGGAGCAAATTCTACTTTTTTATGTTTTTAATTTTATTTTTTAATACAATAATCTCTTCCTCACTAGGAATGGTGGAAGTGGTGTTTTTTAGTTTATACGCAGAATGGTCAGCGTTATATTATTTCATGCACATATTTTTTTTTATTTTTATCAAAAACTCCATTAGCCTTTTTTATATTTCATAAACCCTCTTTGTGGGAAAACTGTGGATGGCAAATACTAAAATATACAAGAAATAGGAAATTAGAAACAGGAGAAATGTGTATTTATCAGTCATGATAACAAGTTGAAGTCTACGTTAATTTTCAGCAATATGTGACTTCCACAGCCTGTGTGAGGGTACCCGAAACTCCTTGTTTGGAGCAGTGAAAACTTGATGTTATATTTTTAAAGCATCATATTCAAATTCCAAAATGGGACTTCTCACTGGGTTATCACTATTTAGAATGTTCTTCATTCAGTTCAGTAAAAAAATATTGGGAGGAGAGTTGTTGGTTTTTGTTTAGTCAGAATTTTATTATAGTATTTTTGTAAACATTTTATTCCATTGTAATTTATTTTGCTCTTTGAAATCACTAGCTTCGCTATGGTGAGCTTCCTATTCGTCGAGCAGTGCCACTGGCTTTGGCCCTCATCTCTGTGTCCAACCCTAAGCTTCAGATCTTGGACACACTGAGCAAGTTCTCTCATGATAGTGATTCTGAGGTTGCCCACAATGCCATTATTGCTATGGGACTTGTTGGTGCAGGTAATCTTTGGCTTTTAAAACAAAATATATTTATTTTACTTTTGAGCATTATTTTCTTTTTCTTTTGGGGGATGGAGAATTTTTTTTGTAACTTTTTCTTTTTCAAGTGGAATCTACTTCATTCTTGCCTTAGGATGCTGTTACCAGGTTAATAGCTAGTCATTTAAGTCGTCTGGTCTTAATTTAATTTCTAGGAAATCATCTTGTACAATCCCTGCTCTCTTTATGCTATTGTGATGAGTATTTTGTTTAATGTTGACATACTATAAATTATATTATAATGTACATTTGCCCTTAAACTGTTGTCCTGTATATTATCATTATGATCTCCACCATTTGTTGAATCCAGGCACAAACAACGCCCGACTTGCTGCAATGCTGAGACAGCTGGCAGTATACCATGCCAAAGACCCTAACAACCTCTTTATGGTACGATTAGCTCAAGGTCTTACCCACTTAGGTAAAGGGACGCTTACTCTCTGCCCATACCACAGTGATCGAGCACTTATGTCCCCTGTTGCAGTTGCAGGCCTTCTAGCTGTATTGGTGTCATGTTTGGATGTGAAGAACAGTAAGTTGACATTTGTCATTTTTTTACCATTGTAAACTTTTTCCTATTTTTCCTAACTTTAGATTTCCCCCAACCCCTGACCAATTATAATATCCGCTGTAAAAAATATATACATGTATATATGCTTCTCTCTTGTACAGTTATTCTTGGCAAATCTCACTACCTGCTCTATAACCTGGCTGCTGCTATGCAACCCCGCATGCTAGTCACTTTCGATGAGCAACTGCGAAGCCTCCCTGTCTCTGTCCGAGTTGGTCAGGTAAATTAAAGAAAAAATTAACTAATTTTGTAAATATTTTTTTGAAAAAAGTCTTACATTTATGCTATGAAACCAAAAAATGTTTTTTTTTCTCATCAGATTTGTAACATATTCAATCAAACAAGCTTTTTTTTTTTGTCAGGCAGATAGTATACGTGGAAAAGCCAAATGATGAAAAATTAGTATTGGTAGAAAATGGTTGGCATTTTATAAAGGTTTAAAAGCACACACATTTGCTTTACACAATTTGTTTTTTGTTTGCCAGACACTGTTCTTTATTCTCTTCAGCTTGCATTTTTCCCTCTATATTTCCAGGCAGTGGACGTAGTTGGACAAGCAGGTAAACCCAAAACCATCACAGGTTTCCAGACTCACACTACCCCAGTTCTCCTTGCTTATGGAGAGCGTGCGGAACTCGCAACAGAAGAATGTATCCTTTCAATACATATAGTCCTGTAATGAAGCATAGTGTGTAGTCAGTGCACGTTGAATGTCAGTGCTTTCTTATTTATATTCTGGCTTGGATACCGCATATTACCATTTGTGTCAGATGAAGCCACTTAGAATCCTTCTATTTATAAAGACACAAAAATGTGCAAATTTTCTTGCAATCCTTTTTTGTATAATATACTTTTGTTTACCGCCTACCCATGTGGACTGTTTCATCCAGACTTTCTGTGTCATATTTGAATGACACAACACTCTTTAAGAAAATTATTTTTCTTATAATTAAGATAAAAACAGTGTATTATTAGAGGGCACAGTTATATATATTGAATCGAGACAGTTTAACGGGTTAAAACCTTTACAAACTTATTACAATATGCAGTGATTTTGTATCAATCTTTCCATCTTTACCGTATTCGGTACTAAGTTCTTGGGTTTTTCTTATTTTTGTGTTGGTTTCTTGGTTTTCTGTTGTATTAAACATTTATAAAACTGCAGTTGCCATAGGAACATTATTGGGGGAAATTCCAATCAATAGTTTGCACAGCTGTCACTGATTAAGATAATATTTAAAGAATTGTACCTTTCTGTATATAACTTAGTTCTCTTACCCATGTTTCATAGTGAATCTCTGTAGAGAAAATATAAAATGCAGCAAGGTCGAGACCATGTCCTATTCTGCCACTTTATCCGTAGGAAGTCTTACGGGACTGTGAACATTTTCATAGTGAAATTAATTTAGCTCAGTCACCCTATTTATGCAGTTTGGTTTTTTGACGGGGTTCGAGTACCTTCTTACCCTCGAGCGTAATTTATACTTTTTTCTCGGTCTTTTGTTAAATAGTCATGGTTGGCTGACTGTGTTCTAAGGGTCAGCGTTCCTAGCGTAGTCTCGACTCTTAGATGCTGACCGCGATGTGCCGGACCTCGCTGCCTGCCCCTGTGATATGCACATGGTTATGTCATCAGAGCGCTCTCATCTGGAGTGTCTTTCGAACACTCGAGCTACGCAGACCGCAGCTATTCAATTTACACTCTTTGTTCTTCAGGACCAAAGTTGGCTGTCCAAAATGGCTTACGAAGATTTACTCAGCAAAATTTGGGATTACATTTTGTCATAATTGAAGAAATAAAAATTCAAAATATTTAGAATTTATATTTAATTTAGGTTAATATAGTAATCTGCATTTTCGGCTTTACAGTATGGTATCCTGTATTCATAACATTGTTATCATTTTAGGCAACACAATCACACATGCTCCTCATTTATTTTGCAGATGTTGTAAAAAGTATGACCACTCGAAAGGTCTGTTATGTTGCTAAGAAATTCAAAATGCAATGCGCTTTGCATGCAGATCTTTAAAGAGTTTAAAAAATTATTTGCATGAAACCTTGGACTCATTTTGCAAACAACTCTTCAATTTTTTTTCAATGACAGACTTAATATTCATAGAAGGCATTTTATAATTTTTGAATAATCTCATATTTAATTTCAGATTTTATAATGCCATTACAGTGGTACCTCGCATAACGAACACAATTCGTTTAGCAGTACGTTCATTATGCGAAACACGATATCCCATAGACTTCTACAGGAAATTGTGCAATCCGTTCCACATCGCCGCAAAAAATCAAAGAAATTAGGGGAAAATAAAGACAGGGCAGTGTTCAGGGTGGGGGAACACTAGTAAAGACACCAAAGCAATGTATGATGTTAGGCGTTGATGAGGTAAGATATTAGGCGTTGATGAGGTAAAATGGAGATGGGATGAGGAGGACACACACACTTATGTACAGTTCACACACACAAGAATGTTCACTGAAGAAAAGTTGTCATGCAAAGACGAGAATAAGACCTTGAATTCTATAACCACCATCCAGTAGACACACAGATGGCAAAAACACATCAAAGCAAGGAAAAAAGGACAATCAACTGGGGACAAATACGCCCTACCTTCATCTGAGCCATGCGAGACACGACTGGCCGGATTCGACTATTTTTAATGGGAAATGCGATGTTTGTACATACAGTTCATTATGTGAAACAAGTTTGTTCTGCGAGCCACGTGGGCGTTCATTATGCGGGTCGTTTATTCTGCAGGGCGTTTGTTATGCGAGGTACCACTGTACTCATTGTTTCAGTAAGCTTTCGTTTGAAGTTTGGACAGAGGGACCCTAATTCACACTAAGCTGATTGTTGTTTGTTAAAGAGCAACATATTTTCTTTATCCTTAACCTATATACAGACATTGCTCTTACACCAGTAATGGAGGGATTTGTTATACTGCGAAAGAACCCAGAGTACAGTGCAGAAACGTGATTCGTCTTATAGTGAAGAGTTCAAACTTTAGATTTGAACAAGTGTCTGAGATCATCTTTCACTTACTTGCAACAGGCAAACAAGTTTCAAGTAGTGGTTAAAAGTGCATGCATATAGGAAGGCTAGAAAAATGATGAGCATATTTATTGAATCCATGTTGATTTTGGCAAGGGAGACCACTATTCTGCACTAAGCAGTAAGTGACAAGGATCATAAAATAGGGGCAACTGGGATTGAAGGACTGAGAACATGTAACTAGCAACTGGACATGTGTATGCTGAACCCACACTTTCAACTCTGTGCTTGTCAGTTTGTAGCATTTATGTTCCTGTTATTTTTATATTGTTTCAGAAATTTGAATGAATGTGAACACTTTAGGAATGTATTAAATTCTTAACATTTTTTCTTTTCTTTTTGTTCTGAATTTTATGTGTGGTTTGATGTTGTAATGTAATTTCAGATATCTGAACTAATTCTTGCAATTCTTGATGCATTCAGATTACTAGATTTTCAATACAGATTATGTTTGGCACAGTTGTATAAATATGAACAGGCATTTATTTTGATGCTTTAGAAAAGTGGTTGGCAAAGTCCAGCCTAATGCCCCCATATTTATTTATTATTGGATCTGGCTAATTGAATTGTCGCAGTTTTGTTCCCCTTCATTTCAACAATCTAAATACAGTTGTTGTTTTTTTAAAGTAAGAAAGCCGAAATTATTTTAATTGTACAAGCACGGGCTTAGTTAAAGTTCAACTTTAGTGTATGTACTAAAATCAATCCAAATAGAGAATTTCTTTCAAATTTTTTCTAACTTTTGTCTATCACTACCCTTTGAAGTTGTACAGTGTAAAATGTATAGGGTCTTCTCTTTATTACACATTAAATTGCACAAAATAAAGTGCAAAGACTTTTATTCAAGCTTTGTAATGGTGTACTTTTGACCATTTCTGGCCTAGTGTGCTTTCTTGATCTCCTAAAATGGCCTAGTAGTCCAAAAAGTTTGCCTAACTCTGCTTTAGAGGTATATAAGTATATTTATACTTTTTTTAAAAAGTCATACATAACAGAATAAAATAATTCAACTGACAGATGCACCTCTTGTACAGCTGATTGCTTTTGGATTTAAAAAGGACTAGAATTTATATTCAATGTAGTTCAAGACATTGCAAGTTTGCATCAAGGATTAAAATGTAAGCCTTTATTATGTCTGAAGCAGCATATAGATTGATAGTAAGTCACTAATTTGCTGTCAGAAGAAATTTGTCACAGTATTGGAGTACATGCACACGTGTTTAAGTTACCACCCAAAGAGCTGTCTAAGGTCTTATATTACAGAACTCTTAGGACAATGATAAATTACACACATTTATATTTATTATAACAGAACTCTCAGGACAAACAAAATAACATAGTCTTAAATTATTGCAAAACTCTCAGGACAAACAACACAAGATAATTTTGACACCAATGCCACATTGTTAGAAGCAGTTTAGAGCTGCCAAGTCTTTTTATGTTGGTTTTTAAAAAAGACATTTCATTCTAAGATGGTTTTGCTGCTTACTGGAGTTGGATGAGGATGTGAACAATTATGATGATTATTCCATGACAGTATTTGGAAACATTTGCAATGTCTATTAGAACTAAGAGGAAGGATGACTGTTGCATATTAAGTGTATATTGAATTAATGAAACCATGGTTGTGGGAGTGACAGCTAAAAATCTTTAAGTGCACTGTTTTGCAATGTAATGTGAGTCTTAAGTGTTCTGTAATAATTTAAGAGTATGTTATTGTGGCAGAATAAATTTGTCTCTCCCTATTTTAAAATTTAATTGTTAAATTGTCAGAGTAACCCGACCTTGGGCACTCCTTATAACGGTATTTTAAAAGGACAATTACAGATTTCCAGTGTCACTCCCACAACCATGGTTTCATTAATTAAAGAAAGTTTAAATAAATGTCACATAAATCAAGTTCATTCTTAAATCAAATCATTACTAGATCATGTTCACATATTTCTAGCTGTAACAGCACGTGTTATGAATGGAAATGCCTTTAATATACACTTGATATGCAAATGTCATCCATTAACTTAGTTCTAATAGACATTGCAAATGTTTCCAAATAGTTCATCGAATAATCATCATAAATAGTTCACATCCTCATCCAACTCCAGTAAACAGCAAAACCACCTAAGAATGAAATGTAATTTTTAAAAACCAACATAAAAAGTCAGTCCACTTCATATTGAATTTTCCTCCCATAGTAAAACCATCACAATAGTTCCAATGCACAGCACCATATACAACTATAACTAGCTTATCACGAAATTGTTCCTTTGTATTCCAACATACCGATTGCTAGCCTTCTCCAGAACTCTATATTTGTTTTTACCATTAATGGCCATTCTTTATTTTCTCTTCTCCAAGCTTATTCTTTCTTTACATGTGTGAACTACGCATTACAATTGCACTATTCATGCATCATCTTTCTCATATATCTGTCTTTCTATTTAGGTGTATTTTATCCCCTACAGAAGAATACAGTATACACAAAATAAGCTAAAGGTCAGATCAGTGACATTATCAAAACAAGATGTAAGCCTTAAATTGTTGTCAGAAGCAATTTAGAGCTGCAATGTCTTTGTTGTCAGAACTAAAGGCACAAGCCTTTAATTTGTTGTTAGAAGAGAATGGGATATATCACCTTTAACATAATTCCAGAAAGCCATAAGCATAAAGTTTTAAGAGACAGGAGCACTTAATTCAAATTAAAAGGAGAGACAAAAGCCTTCGATTTGCTATCATTCAAGGTCAGAAATATATGCCTTTGATTTGTTGACCAATGTACACCTTAAATTTGATGCCTAATGAGAACTAGAGATTGAAACCTTTAATCTGATATCAAATAATGATACAGATATTCACCATTATTAGTTGTTAGATTAGGATTAAAGAGGTTAGTCTTCAGTTTATTGTTATACAAGGGCTTGAGAGGTTAGTCTTCAGTTTATTGTTGGACAACGGCTCGAGAGGTTAGTCTTCAGTTTATTGTTGGACAACGGCTCAAGAGGTTAGTCTTCAGTTTATTGTTAGACAAGAGCTCGAGAGGTTAGTCTTCAGTTTATTGTTATACAAGGGCTTGAGAGGTTAGTCTTCAGTTTATTGTTAGACAAGAGCTCGAGAGGTTAGTCTTCAATTTATTGTTATACAAGGGCTCGAGAGGTTAGTCTTCAGTATCTGGTTAGATGAGAATGAGTATAACCTTGGATTTGTTGTTAGGCAAGGGCTAGTGAGGTTATCCCTTAGTTATCTTGTTTGATAAAAGGTTAATCCTGAATTGATTTGACAAGAGCTAGAGAGGTGACTCCCATTGTATTAGAACAAGACTAGCGAGATTAAACCTTCAGTTTATTGTTAAAGAGGGCTAGATATATAAACCTTCAATCTGTTGTCAGAATGAATGATTGTGGGTTAGAATAAAAATAGAGAAACTAATCAGTAATGCTGTAACCAAGTAGAAGAGAGAAAAAGTTTATCAAACTTCTTCAAGCTGCAAATGTTCTTCATCTGCCAAGATTTATTTTTATCCCAAAGATACCTGATAGAATCAAACTTAAAACCTACCTAAATAACTTTTTTCTTAAAATAATTTTTTTTTAAAATCCCGAAGCTATTCTTATAATGGTGGCAGACTTTTCTACCATAATCAGAACAATGTTTTTAGCAGTGGATCATTTTTCTTTCTTCACAGGTACTTCTGTTAGTTCAAATTCTTTCTTGTGTTTACCTTGCAATGATTACCTAAAACTGTTAACTGATTTTAAATTTATTACATTTAATTAGCTGACTTTTAGAAAACTGGTTTAAACAAATTTTACCGGGGTTTTTGGTTGAAGCAATTGGAAAAATAGAATTTCTTTATCCTTGCATAATAAATACAACATTTCTATTACTAAATAAAACTAAAACATAACAAAAGTTCTGTCACAAAATCTGATAGAAAAAAATTGTATTTTAAAACAAATATCCAAATACATATATTTTATTGTGCATGAAAAGAAATAGCATGAAATATGAATTTCTACAAAACAAAATATAAGTTACAAATAATTTGATTTTATATATATATATATATATATATAAAATATCAAAATGAAACAGCTTGGATGGTGCTAATATATTGCTACACAATAAATTATTTAAATGTATGGATAAATTAATCTGAATAATGACATATTTCAAGATGTCTTAAGGGATTGTAAAATTATAAAATAGGAGTAAGACTAAACAAGCAGATTGCACACCATTTTTCCAAACATGGCAGATAAATGGTTTAACAACATTCATTTAAGGATGTATGTGCACCAGTACATTTTGTTTCAAACCACATCATAAGCTTCAGATATAAAGTTATGTGAGTTGATGCGCACATAAAAGCAGATGCCAGATTTGAAACACTAAGTGTCAATTAACATTCATTTGCAATCTCACAGGCCATACCTATGTGTTTACGCAATCGGATAGGCTTGAATTACAAAAATACTGTGACAGGTTTAGCAGATATTTTGTTGGTGTTGCTTTATTTTTCAAACTGCAAATGCTATTAAATTCTGTTCGCAGAGAGGAAACAAAGATTTAAAATGTCTGCTGCAAGCAAATTATTGTAAATCTGCATCAATCCAGTGATGTAGACTCAGCAATCATTAATACTGTTTTACAGTTTTTAAATGTTACCAGAAACTAATGATTAGTTCTTTTTAAAAATAAAATGAGAACATTTCATTTTTCAAACTACACTATTTAATCACCAGCCTCCACTCAACCTTTTTTTGTGCCAGCCCAGGCTTTAGATTTCACCTAGGTACTTATTGTTTGTTTTGTTTTAGTCCTAACTATTGTTTGCCCATTTTGCAAACAATATTTAGTCAGTCAAAATAACTTTTTGAAAGACTGAGTTTCAAGATCACTAACTGAATTGGTTTTCATTCATGACCTATTTAAAAAAAAAACTTTCTTTTCACAGTTGCTTTTGTTTTAATGTTAGTAATGATGATACATGATTTTAACACAAAAGATTTTCAGCAATATTCTATATGCAAAATTATATCAATTGTCAATTTATCATGGCGTGTATATTTATTTGCCCACTTGATTAAGGAAGAGAAGGGGAGTTTGTGATGCTTGTGTTTTTTATGTCATGCCACACTATAATTGGAAAAAAAATTTGTTTTAACCTACTTTGTAACTTAGTTCATATGTCTTTAGTGATATACTGAAACCACAGTTACTGATGTGCTATGTATGGGGCAACCTATAGCTGAATATACTGGGTGAGTGAGGGCAAGGAGAACAGCCATAAATAAGACATAATAAGATTTATAGCTTTGAAAAGAGTTGTTGATTTATGGTGTAAGTCAACTGATAATATTTCTACAGATCCTAGACTATTTTTCTACTATGGGTTATGAAACAAAAAGGTCAACAAAAAAAGTCATATTTTGTGGTTGGTGATTCATGCAGAAGAAATAGGAATTAATTCCCATTATTAATATATTTTCATGAATCAAAGTCTTGCATGTGAAGTATGCATTGCCATACTTAGATAAAAACATGCAAACAAAATATAATGTTTATTTCAGTACACTATAATGCCTACACTTTGGCAGATGTTTTTAAATGATGTACGTCCTGATAGAGGACAGGGATACACTGTGCATGTTACAATAATTAAAAATTAATTTAAAAAATATAAATATTTTCACCACATTTGTTCATATTTTCAAGCATATGTATCTATAAACAAATAATTTGTTTTAAGCCTTAGCATAGTTGTAAAAACAGAATATTGCTAATATACTGAAAGACAATTATATAGTAACAGTATGGTTGTTCATACCATATAGGTCTTGCTTAATTAACTCTTGATAGGTTGACTTCAGTTAAAAATTGATCATCTAATAAGCGCTGTAGAATCCAGGTTTCACTTGTATTCAACATTCTTAGTAGTAAAAGAGTAATCTCTATCTCATTTCTTATTGGCACCTTTTTCCTCTCCAAACATACTATGCTCTTTTTTTGAAAAAAAACATTCAGAAAATATTAAAAAATTATTTTTAGATAAAAAGTTACGAAATCTATAATAAAATTTGGGATTTAAAAAATTCTAGGGTTGCCCACTACACAAAAATTCTTGAAAATCAGCTTTGTTTTCATGGGTGGTGCGTGTAGGACGTCCCACATTGGCTCGAGAGCCAACAGATATTTTGATCTCCATTAGAGTTGGACCTAGCAAACTAGTCAATTGCTGCATGCCACCCACAATCTCTTCTCCTGTGCTAGCAGAAAAAGCCTGTTATGAAAAGATGTGAACATGAGCTCAATTGCATAAACCAACCAACAATCATAGGTAAACAGTTAAAGTGTTTAAAATTTTAACAGTGAACTGAAGTTATTTTTGAAATGTGATGACATAACATTAAACTATATGCACAATAATATAAACCTATTAATCATAAGCATTCCAGATGTTTCAGATTTACTTGTCCTAGCTATCAGATAATTTCTGATAAATTTCATAATAAATAAAAAATAAACAGATTAACAAAGGTATATGTCATGCAATGGTGGCAAATATCAACATTAATACATCATTCAGCTGAGCTTTGACCTTTATCACCAAAATAGCATCTAACTTACAAGTACAGTGATCAGCAGTGCATGTATGTCGTAGACTGTAAACCTCATTCAACTGGAATTAAGAGCATTAATAACAAACTGTAACATGTACCAGAATTAAATCTTCAATGTCCAGTAGAGTCTAAGGGGTTTCTCAACCGGGGTTCCGCAGAACCAAGAGGTAGCTAGGAGTTCCCAAAGAGATCATGATTGGAAACAGAAGTGATAATTTTTATGCAGGCGTTCCATGAGATCTGGAAATTATTTGAAGGGTTCTTCCAGAGTAAAAAGATTGAGCAAGGCTGGTCCAGAAGTACATGTAATAGGATGATAATAGTTTCATCAAGGAAGGTCAGTACATTATGTTTTCCATAAATATATCCTCCAGAAATCATATACAAGACTAGTTCAAATTCATCTATCATTCTTTGCAAAATAAGTGATTAATCCAGTACACCTAACTGTCTGCTAACATGGTCATTTGAACACATTTATGTCAATCAAAAAGACTAAACACATTGAGATGGTACTCCTATGGTGATCTGCAGAATAACTTAGATGCACCATTGCCCACGACACGTACAAATACTATATACTCCATGATAGTGAATATAGTAATTCACACACTGCTGATAGACCTAGCAAAGTGGACAAGGCTCACAAAGATTGGCCTAATAGTAAATGGTCAGTAGATGGCAAGTGTACTGAAATAAGAAAAAATAATTATAGTACAGAAATCTCCAGGCAATGAAGTGCACTTGAAAATTTGTGCTGTCGAGGGGGGTCAACTTGTACTATTATTTTTGTTGTTGTCTAAAATCAATAATGCATTTCAAATATTAGAAATAAAAATATGGTTTGACTAGAGTTCAATTGTGAAATTCAAACTGTGCAAGTATACTCCAGCTTCTGTAAAAGTTCCTAGAAACAAATTTTTAATGTCAATTCAAGTAAATATTGAGAAATAAAATGTCAAAACAAATGTCTAATTACTTTTAATGTCAGTTCAAGTAAATATGGAGAAACTGGTTTAAAACAAATATCTAATTAATTTTAATATCAGTTCAATATGGAGATTCTAAAATTCTCCATGAGTGTTTCACTATCCTTGTTTTCCAATAATGTACTAATGAGCTAAGCAAAATGACATTTTCACTATCCTTGTTTCAAATACTGTAATAATGATAACAGCAAGATAACATTTCTTTCAAAAAGTAGATAAAAATAAAATAACAATATTCAAAACTAAATTGTTCTTACTGGTGGCTATTTTGAATAATTTTTTAAACAGTTTAATATATTAAAATAAATTTTAAAATAAATATATGACTGCTAAGTAACTACTTATACAGAGATGTGAAAAGTGAAAAATGCTTCCTTTTAATCATCTTCCTTATTATCATTTAATTTTTAAAAAATATTTTCATTCCCTATAAACAAGTCAATCTTGAAAAACTACTGATAAACAGTCTCTGTCATGCACACATATAATTATTCACAGTACCTTAACTCTGTTTATATATACCTTTTCAGTGATCTATGACTCACAGTGTCTTAATTCTCTTTATATATATTATATATATTTTATTCTATAATCTGACTCAAAAGGGATGATATTAAAGTGTTACTCATACTGCCTGAATATTTATCAAATTGGAAGTCTTTAAGCATAATGACATATTTGGTGTGATGGGAATGCTATGGGATAAATTTTATTCAATTTTGATTTCCAAGAAAACAAGAAAAAAACAAACAAGAAATGCTTCTGTTGAGTAAAATGCTTTTTCATGGGTCATTTGTGGGTAGCTTACTTTACATCCTAATTTTTATAAAACAGCACAACAAAGATGTATCACCAACAATGGCCACTCAAACAAAGGGCTACTGACAAGAATGTCAAAAAATGTGAGCTCACCTCTTTGTACCCACAAGCATTTGCAACAGCAGTGAAGGAGAAGGAATCATGGTGGCATGCAACTGTCGGCTGACCACCCACAGAATCATGAGCACCATTGTTGAAGATGATGTGATGCAAGTTGCAAGGCCCATGTTGACCTACCGTAGCCAGTGACCCCATGTGCATCAACACAGCACCATCACCATCCAAGCAAAACACCTAAGGCAAAGCAAAAATTCTCAAGAAGAATTGTTGTAATAACAAAATGTGTTGCACTTTTTAACAAGTCCTTGTCTGGCTTGTTGAGAGCAATTTTTAATTCTTAAAGAAATTGTGGCCATCAGGAATGTGACTTACTATCTAGCTTGTTGAGAGCAATTCCTAAAGCAACAGAGTGACCATGAGGAATGTGACTTACATGTCTATCTGGCTTGTTGAGAGCAATTCCTAATGCAATTGAGAGAGCATGACCCATGCAGCCAACTGTGAGAAAGTCTTGTCTATGACCCATTTTTCTGGATGCCCTGTTTGAGGTATAAACACCAAAAAGGACATTAAAAAACTCAAGTCTAAAACATGTTCACAAACATTCAATAATAATAATTGAAGATGACTTTATAGAGCACTTATAAAATAATTAAGTGCTTTTAAATATTTACAAATAAAATACATAATATTTATATATTTGTTTTGAGTTTCATTAGCTTCTGGTAAAACTAATCAAACATTTTATTCTACCGGTATTCAAACAGCTCCCGGGACAGCATGCCAGTACTGCTGATGACAACATCAGATGGCCTCATGCATTCCACCACTTTAATCAAGGCCTCTTCCCGTGTCAGTGGGAATCTGTGCAGATTACATTTATATCATTTTACAGCAAAGTTTATAGCAAATAAAATCCTTCTATATCATATATTAACTAAACACACAAACAATTTTTTAAAAATTATAAATTGCTCACTTACATTTAATAAAATTTTGTACTTGTAAATGACTTCAACTAAGCACAATCCGGCATTTGAAAAGAGAATAAGACTCAAAATCAAAATGTTGCCTATATTACAATACTTAATACCTGATGTTCATGTTTAAGATTTAGAATGGCAATGTTTAATTATTACATGAAGTAATGTGTGCTTGTGACAGTATAAGTATCAATGGCTGATTACTACATGAAGTAATGTGTGCTTGCTATGACTTCCCTGCTTAGGGTCACAATGACTTATTATGTGAAATCTGTATACTTTAGTTCCCTGCTTACAGTCACAACTTCATATGTTATATTTGTACACCTTAAATTAAAATGATTTCTTGTGTGATATGTATTGTAGACACTCTAAGAATATTTGTACATCTTAAATCCTGCTTAGAGTAATGATGACTTCTTGTGTGATACTTGTAGATGCTCTAGGGAATATTTGATTTATACTGCAAATGTGCATGATAAACAGACTATGTAATTTTTTTAATGACTGTTAGTTAACTTCATTTTGGGAGAAATTTGGGGCAGGCATAGTACGAAATGTAACCATTACACTTTACAGACAAGTGCAGGACTACTACCACAAATGCCTGAGTGGAAATAATGACTAATGACCCTGTACTCAGACAAAATGCTATGTTGGTCAGATTTAGTCATGCATGTCTCATGAACTTCATATGCATCTGTGAGTAGGTAGCAGGCACCTGGTGAGTGGGGTGACTTGGCACCCTACACATATGAAGGATGCTGGGTTGAATAGAGACAAATGGAGACTCACACCAAACACCACTCAGCTCTTGGATGACGTACAAAGTATATGTATAAAAATGAGCACTTTCCCTCTGATGACTGGTAGGCACTTGTATACTTTAAAAACCCCAAGGCAGATGGCAATCTTTTATCAGAAGAGATTTTAGAAAGGAAAGGAAACAGTGGCAGCTGCTTTTTGGCTACTTCCCAAAAAACCAGTGGTCTAAATTGCAGGATGCTGTCCCTCTTCTCAACCCCAACAAATTAGCAGCATTCGTGGACTGACAAAAAAAATAGTAGGTGTCACCTTTGATTTTCTCGACAACTAACACAGCAGAGCTAGGTGTCATGACTCATAATCAGAAACCTCTTAGGCACACGATATGCATCAGAATTAATTTTGCACTCATCCAGTGGTCCCCACCTCTGGTAGGAATGAGTGGAATTGTCTGGGATTACTACACCTTACCATATCTTCCATGAATCGCAATGACAATAACAATCTAATCTGGACAATCCCACGTTGAAACGCTCCAGATCCAACGAGCCCTCATGTAAGCCCAGTTCTGTTGCATATTCAGTGACTTCCAAAAGCATACAGGAGATATATAAGCCAGACAGACACATAACTGTGTTATGTTACCTGTAATAATTTGTCAGAGTATATCAGCAATATTTGACAGACACCAACTGTGTTACGTCATCTTCAATCAATTGTCTGAATATATTAGATAGACAAAAAAAAGACTGTCAACTATAATTATTTCTGTACCATATTATCTTTAATTATTTGTCACAGACAAACTGTGTGAGAAAAATAAAATGCAAATGATATCTTCTATGTTATAAAATAATTTTCTCCTGAATACTTACTTTTTAAATAAAATAATTTTTTCATGAATACTCATCTGACATCCACACATATAACCCTGATGGGCCCAGAGTTTACCCTACAAGTGGGTCTATGGGAGGTAATCTTCATACAAGAAAAAACTACTCTCTGCAATTTCTGACAGGTTTTCCATTTTAAGGATCTATGTGGAGCTCTGAAGGTTAGTAAGCTTGTATGTCCAGGTGAGTGTGTGTTATTCTCTAGTGTTGACGACTGGTAAGTATTCAGGAGAAAATTATTTTATTTTAAAAATATCAGTTATTATATAAATCCTCCCTTCCCAAGCTCAATGAATAAAACTAAAACTATAATTACTAAAAATAAAACTAACTATAATTACCACTATTTTCCCTTGATTAATCTTTAATTTTCTTTATTTGTAATTATTGTTTGTAAAATGACCCTCCTTCATGATAAAAAAAATACCCCCACCTCATCTCCTCATTATAAACTGCAGGAGTGGATTAAATTCCATGAAATTATAAAGATAATGGTAATAATTAAAGCCCTACCTCCCACCTGAACCACTTACGCTAGAGGTGCCTGTGTAAGTTTGAAGTCAGAGAAAGTCTTGCTTTTCACAAGCAAACAAAAGGGTGATTTCTTTTCCTCAAAATGCTGCTTTGCTTCAGCGAGTATCTGATCACAACAATAAAATCAGAAAACTTAAATTTCTTATCAACAGGAAATAGGACATAGGGAGAAAAGGCAGTTTATTGCTATCTTGTCCCTTTCCCTTCCCCCTCCCCCAAAAAATAAAAAATATAAACTGTCTGAGGAAAGAAATAATTGGGTCACAAAGTCATCTTTGGAAACTAAAGATTCATTAAAATTGTTCATGTAATGACTGTAAGATTTCTGTTATGTGTCTATGCTATCAATGTATTTTAGAGCTATAGTTTTGTGGTTCAGAACTGTAGCTATATTAATTTCATGTCTGCCATTATAACTGTGGTATGTCTAAACACTACCATTATTCTTGTTAAAGAGACAATTTTAAATCCTTTGAAAGAAAATAGTTATTCCAGAATTTTTTAATATTTCCTTGCTATTCATTATTTCAGCAGTGTAAAACTTTAAAATGGGAAAGAAGAAAATAGCACACATTAATTTTCAAAAAGGTTTTCTGCTGCAAAGAATGAAAACCTCACCTTCTTCATTGTCTGCACATCTTGGGGTAAAATGTGATATGGTACACCCATGACCTCTAAACAGAATTAAATTAATATTTCTTAATTACACTCCTCTAATGAATAACATATTTTTATATCCACAAATTAACAAGAATTAAATTAATATTTCTTGATTACACTCCTGTAATGAAAAAACATAGTTTTATATCCATAACCTCTAAACAGAATTAAATTAACATTTCTTGATTACCCTCCTCTAATGAATTATTTATTTTTATACCTATAACCTGTCAAAACATTGAATATGCCCAACGATTACAATGCTTATCAAACACAAAAAAAGTTTTTAATGAGGCATGGCCAATAATATTATATCTGCATTATTATTTCTAAAATTAAAGCTTCATAATTGCATAGTCCTTCAAAAAGGCAAAATGCCTGTACAAACTCACTATGTCATACAGAAATAGTTATCTTGATATATGCAAGAGACATTAAAAAATAAAACAACTAAGTAAAAAACGAACAAAAACAAATGAAAATAAATTTTCTTTTTTCACATAAACATAATGCATAAATTCTCAAAGTAATTGCAAAACAAAAATGTGTTACATTATCCAATAAACCAGAAATCAAAAGGCAATACATCCTGAATAAGTCAATGCTAAGTTTAAGCTGGAAACAATCTGCTATGTTATGGTTGGTAACTTCAAACAATGCACAAGTTTCACATGTCACTATCAATGCATTCTTTAGCAGACTAAATTTTACTGCCTAAAAATAAAACTGCACTTCAACTGGCAAAACACTGACTAATCAAGATACAACCCTCTCCTGCTAGAAAAAAGAATGTGTTTCATTGATTGGATTTAAATTGAGCAGTGAATTAAGAAGCACATCTGATAATGTTGGAAAGCATTACCAAGAATTAAATATAAAAAATGGACTGTGAAACCTCTGTTATATTAGTGCATTAAGAAACTCTTAACAGAGTGTAATTGACTGCATATTTGTTGTTTTCTGGATCCAGTTGCAAATCATTCTTCCAGAGCATTTCCTTCCAGTCATATATAATTTTTTTCCCCCCATTATGTTTTTTGTCTGAAAACAATCAGGGAGTTACAGAGCTGTATTAAAAATGGTAAACCACACCATTATCAGATGACATCAGAAACTTGGATCAATTAATTACAGCAACTAATCTTCATCTTGTTTGTTTTTTCTTGACAGATACAAAGTCTGAAACTCTGTTTAAACTGACAATAGTTACATATTATACACTTATTCCAAATTATTAAATAGCACTGTTATTTTTGCAATAAGGGAATTACAAGCTTTTGTTTGAAAGAAGTGGACTTCTGAAAAGTTTGTTACCTTTCTTTCACATCTGTCAGCCACCACAAACTACAGATAAACAACACCACAGATAGAATTTGACTGTTTCTTATCTATCACTTTCTATTCTAAAATAATGTTTACATTTAAGAACATCAGACTGACTAAGTAAATCTGGAGTGATTTTTCCTTGTGTTTTATGCTGAGGTTCATCCTTCACTCCTGGTTCCCCACGCCAACCAACCAGAAGCATAATTGGAATACTATAGACATCTGGTGCTGTCAATGACAGGAGTGGGTTGACCATGTTGCCCAATCCTGAATTCTGAAAAAGGCATACACCCTGTTTACTAATTTAGTAAGTATACACCCTGTTTACTAATCTATATATATAGTTTTCCAGTTCTATCTGTGTAGAACGCTAAAGTGTCCTTGACACTTGTGGGTTGTTTTTGTGTTTTTCACATGTCCAGCTTTACCAACAAGCACATGGGATTTTTTTTTCATATGGCCAGCTTTATGTTGCAATGTCACATTCATGGGAAGGGAGAGAGAGAGAGGAAAGACAGCCAGACAAAAATGGAAAGAGAAAGAAAATGAACATAGAAGACATGGAAGAAACTGTATAAAAGCAAGAATGAAGGTGTGAAAAAAAAGGAGAAATCAGGCAAGAGAATAAAAGAGATATATGCTATTTGTCTAAATATATGCCATCATTTGTTTGCCTATGTGCTTAATACATTTATTGGTGTCATCTTCATTCTTACTTATAAAGTAAAGGTTTAAGGCCCCTTTTGAGTAAAGCTTAACTCACAAACTGTTAGACTCCTTCCATCAGTGATTTGCAGGAAGTAATTCGACAGTTCTACCCAACTGTTTGTTTCAGAAATCATAACTTAAATTATGATTGTAATGACAAAAATAGTGTATACAATTGAGCCATAAAGTATTCTTTTATAAACAACAGTAAAAAGAAAATGTTTCTACTAATGCTCATTTTTCATTTTCCCAACAGATGCATAAGATACAAATTTGACTACTCTGAGCATTAGTTTACAACAAAAATTTTACACACTTGCTGTAAAACATTTCTGTATCACAACATCATATAATAATACTGAACAGTATTATGTTTTGTAAGATTTAAAAAAATATTTGGATAAAAAGAAACAGGCCTGCAGATACACCATTCCTGTTTTTCCTGTTGCAAGGTGATAGCCAGCTGCCATCCCAACTGCTGTACCCTCGTTAGCTGCAATGATGTGTTTTGTTCCTGGTACGCGTTGAGTGATATAGGCACAGAAATCTGAAACATTCATTTACTGACTGATTACCAGACAGACTGATTGGGTTATTTGTATAAAACCTGGAATATTTACACTAACAATGGACTTCCTATGGGTAAACCATACATAATCAAACAACTCACTGCACCTCAAGTAATCCAGGCACATTAATCTATGCTCCCAATAATTTAAACAGATCAGACTATAAGTAATTCTGTATTTTTGCACAGTAAATATAAATGCTCACAAAATTTAAACAGATCAAACTATAAGTAATTCTGTATTTTTGCACAGTAAATATAAATGCTATCAGCACTGTTAGCTGTAATGTGAGACTGTTATGCTTGTTTGTTAATGTAACACATTAAATTCAAAGAAATTTATAAAACAATTAAAATAAATTCAATGACTTTTTTTTTAAAAAAAAACATTAAAATATATTCAAAGACATTTATAAAAACATTAAATTAAAATAAACTAAATGACAATCATAGAAACATTAACACAAATTCCAATACAATTATAAAAACATTAAAACATTAAATTAAAATAAACTCAATGACATTCAGAGAAACATTAACAGAAATTCCAATATAATTATAGAAACATTAAATTAAAATAAACTCAAAGACATTCAGAGAAACATTTACAGAAATTCCAATACAATTATAAAAACATTAAATTAAAATAAACTCAATGACAATCACAGAAACATTAACAGAAATTCCAATACAATTATAAAAGCATTAAATTAAAATAAACTCAATGACAATCATAGAAACATTAACAGAAATTCCAATACAATTATAAAAACATTAAACTAACTTAAGAACATTAAAATAAATTCAAATATTATAGAAACAGTAAATTAATTCAAAGACATTATAAATAAAAGTATGGGTGCAAGAAATGATGAAGCTGTTAGCTGTGGCAAAAGGTCATTGGGTATGTTTTACCATATAAGCAATTTATTTATGGATTATACTTTTGATAAAATGTTGATTGTATGTACACTTTTAAACATTATTCTCATTTTTTAAAAATGTTAAAAGGACATATACAGAAAAGTGAATGCAATATTAGTGTGGTGTTAGTTGGACATCAGACTGTGTGTAAGCTGATCAGATAATTTATAATGGCATGGTAATTTATTTAGGCATGATGACTTATTTATGCTTGATAATAAATGATAATTTATTTCTGTATGATAATTTATACAGGGCATGCTTTTTTTTTAAAAAGTAAGATGTCTATGTTTAAAGTTTAATAGTAATATATTTTAATGTAATTTAAATTAATAAATACAATATTTTCAAGGTTTGTTAAGAAAGAAATAGATAATTCTTTTTTAAAAGATTATGATTTTAAAATACCATGTTCAAAGTTATCAATTATTAAATTACTATCTGTCATAAAAATATATTGCAATATTAGATCAGGGTCCAGCCAATAGGACTAGTGCAGTTCTTTTTCTTCATATCAACTGTTTGTGCTCGATTTGTTCATTGTGTTCAGAGTGAGCATATATGCTCCAGTCTGATAGAGGCACAGAAATCTGAAACATTCATTTACTAACTGATTAACAGACAGACTGACTAGATGTTATATATATAAGACCTGGAATATTTGCACTAACAATGAACTTCCTATGAGTAAACCATATATAAACAAACAACACAGTGCAGCTACAGAAATACAGGCACATTAATCTATGCTGCCAATAATCTAAACAGATAAAACTATATTTCTGCATTTTGGGGACAGTATACATAAAAACTCGTAAAAGCTGTTAGCTGTATGTGAGGCAGTTATGCATGTTTGTCAATTTAACACTAACTGTTGATCTCAAACAATTTGCTGACTGTAGTTACTAACACTTTCACTTTAGCCTGCAGCTAAGCCTCGTTTAATCTTAAGATCTGTCCTATGAAGGATGAGGAAAACTTTTCAAATGAATCTGCATCTGACTTTGTAGTAATCTGGCAAAGTCTTAATTTGGATTAGTAAGTCTTATGATTACTAAGATTTTGTCCAGGTCCATGGCACCCATTATCCATTATTGCCACTCAGGTATATAAAAAAAATACAAAATAAAATTAAGAATGTAAAATTAAAATTAAAATGTAATTAGTGCACACATTTTTGCTCTGAAGCAGGACAATGACAATGTACTTTAAATATCTAATTAAATTAAACTTATTCTGTTTAACAATGACTTATTTCAATGTGTGATTTAAGGCCTCAAAATGCCCTGCCATGCACTTTCACATTTATATTCTTTTAATGAAATATTTTTTTTAAAAATTTATAATATATTACTCAAAAATTAAATACTGAAAGAAAAGAATTAAAATGCCTGTTGCTATTTGGATAATTTACATTCTGACACAGAGCTTGACAAATCTTGGCATGGTAAATATCAAGTAGCTTAAGAATTTCTTTTGTAAGCAAAGTGTTTTAGCAATATTATTCTCTGTTTTTTAATGAACCTGATGAACAAATATGGTTAATTAGTTTTAGTTTAAATTTAAAAGCAATTTGTCCAAACCTAAGCAGGTATACACATATTTAATATGTCAAAACTGAAGTTAACAGACTGACCATTTCATGTTGTCTCATAGATTTCCTCCCTTGAAATGTATATGAAAGATCTAAGGAGTGGCTTGTCCCTGCAGTAGCAAAATGTCAGAGAAAGATAGTGAGAGTAAAAGAAAAAGAAATCAAACTTACAAATTAAGCATACTAAAAATTATTTAAGGATGTGGTAGTGCACAATCTACTTCTGCATAAAGATTTAGTGACACAGAGCAAGACCCACTGCAAGACAGAATTATGAGTTCAATACAAAAGTTTTCAAGAAATAGCCCTGAAACCTGAATGACAAACACTGTGTGAAATCAGTGATTATTGGAAATGGACAATAAGCAGAAATTAAACAAACCTGTATGTTGGTTCCACTTCTGTCTTATGTTAGGGAATGTATTGCTAACCAGAATACCTCAGTCAGTCAATGATATCTACATAATCAGTATTCCAAGTTTTTTAAAAATCTATCTATCTATCTACTACTTGTACTAGCAGAAATAAATTCCAAGTATTAGATTCTGAGCCACAAAGGAAAATTATCAGGATTTAAAAGGATTGCAAATGAACTGTGATTTTGAAAATACTTAGTATGAGAAGGAAAAATTAGCAAACATTCACTGATCTACTAATTCAGAATGCAAGAAAGCAACATATGGCTGAGACTGGTGAACTGAACTTGAACAGAAAGAAAAGCGTGATTAATTATTAAGCAAACAGGATGTAGATAATGAAGAGTAAAGCAAAATTTAAAAACTCTAAAAAGCAGTGAAAAATGAAATTGCATAAAGGTGTAACAGTAAAATAGGTATCATTACCATAAACACATTTTAAAAAAATAGTAGTAACATATCTTAAATTTGAAATATATATATATATATATATATATATATATATATATATATATATAATATTTGTTTAAATTATTCAGTCATGCAAAGCCAAAAAGAAATAAAAGGATTAAAAATAAGATTTTAGAAACCAGCTACAACCTAAAATATTTTTTTTTAAAGTAAACCTTTTAAGAGGGAATCAGGTACACCACAAAAGAAGTCAATGCCAGAAGTTGATAAAGCCTCGTAGAAAGTGGCTGGGTCAAGCTGGGCACTTGACATTGCTTTACCCAAAAGTTTACTCTGTCCAAATCCCTGAAAGCAAACAAAAAGTTGAGTTAAAAGACTTTAGCAATTCAAAATAGATTGCCCATAGATAAATGTCTTTGATGACCACCCGCAAGCAGTTAAATATGCTTTTCCATTACTCAGAAAAGCAATTCCAAAGTGATTTGTCAATACTGATTAATAAACAGTGGTGTCTGATGGTATAAAAGTATCAAAAAATTGCTAATGATTAGGTATTTGGTTCTGAGTTTATGTAAATTGCTTACTATGTGTGATGCTGAAACATTAAACTTTAAAATAAAAGGATGATTTGATGCTAATAATATAAGATTTCATAAATTACTTCTAATGTTAGATGCTGGAGTAAGAAACATAGACAAACTTTTAGCAGTGTGTGATGCTGGATTAATTTTAAGAAATCCACACTAACTGTAGTTACTGGAGTAAAAAACTTAACAGTAACTGTTACTAGTGTTAGCAGATGCTGGAGTAAGAAACTTACACAAACTCTTAGCAGTGATTGATGCTGGATCAAGACAATTCTGCGCAGTGACACCATTCGAGAAAGCATCACTGAAATATGAAATAATGCCTTTTCCAACAGACCCAAGAGAATTTTTATTATGCAACTACTTCAAATGATGATGTTTTAGCAGCCCTAATAAGACTCTCTTTTCAAAACACAGTGTCCTGCTTGAGCTAGACTGCAAAATATAATATATATATATATACATTATTATTTTGTTAAATATATCAGTTGTTTCTGCGTGTGAGACACAGAGGGGAGTGTGTGTGTGTGTGCGCGCGCGTGTGAGAGAGAGAGAATTTAGATTTCAATAAGTTAATAATGTAATTGATGTTAACACGCGCATAGCAGTAAACGTGATCTTCACAGTATGACAAAAGTAAAATGGTTTAAAGATTCTGTATACTGATATTTATCATTAAAATTATTCATTTATGTGCACACAAATATTTAGTAGTTTACAAGGTGCAGAAAATATGTATACGTGGCTGATTGGTTTGACCTTTGCGAACAGCAAATTTGTAGCAAGTAAATTCTAATTTTAGTATAAACTACAGAGTTATTCTCTTTCTTGACTGAATTCGTAATGTTTATTAATACAATAATATCATGCGCGCGCACACACACAAACACTTGAATAAATATTAATATACATCTCGATCTGTAGAAAAAGAGCACTTAGTTCACTCTGCGGCAACTTAAATTGAGTGTAAGAGTAATCTCCCGTAAAGTCATATTTTAGACAATAGTGTAATGTTTTTGTTTTTGTTAAAACATAGCTAGTTTATGTTTATGGCATACTTTATTTTGTTTTCTCATAACTAATTACGTATAATCTAGCGGTTGCCTGTAATCGTCAGGACATGACGTCATACGATTCCGAGAAAAGAATGACAGATTGTTATTTTAGCGAGGGCTGACGGGATTTAATCTGAAGCATCCAAGCTGAAATAATGCAAACATTATTTTTATTTCTTTGTCCGCGGCGATGGAGGTGGGAATGAGGAAAAAAAAAAATTATAAGGCACCACTTTCTGAAAAATTAAGTCTATTGAAAAGGAGAAATAAAGTAGTCTGCACCGATAACATGTAACCAAATGCAGTAACCGCACATGAAACCAACGAAGATTGCAGTGAACTTTAAAGAAGGAAATCAACCAGTCAATGCAAATTTTGTAACTCACTTATAGCCTAGATGCTACTTATACTACTTGTACATGACAGTTCCCAAGCTTTGAGATGACTACATATGCAGGCTTGCAGACACAGCGAAATCAGCTCAATAGTTACACATACACTCGTAAAAATAATATGATAGATTTCTGAAATTAGTCAAATTTATTGTCGATGAGCTTGAAGCTTTGGTTAAGTTGACACCCAATAAATAAGTAAGATTCTGTCTGCAGGAATCTTGTTTCCATACTACCCGTAACTGTCTATTAAACCTCTTCTATACTGGCCAGCAGATCACTACAGTTCGTAGAATCGGGTGCACTTTGAATTTAAATGAAATATTTGTATGTGTATGTCAAAATATATTACCTGGCCAGTCATTCAAAAGAAAGCATCGAGGTCAAATAAATTTTAATCAATTTGCACACAAGAGTTTAGAGTGTATGGACATTATACTGAATAAACTAGGGCATTTTACATACACCACAATTGTCAAATACTAAGACTTCGTCAACTTATAGTAATTGACATTGCAGTACATATTATATTTTGACAAGGTAGTGGGGTGCCAAAATGAGGCTTACAACGTTACATTATAATAAGTGAACAAGGGTAATAAAGGGTGATTAAACGGGAGGGGGTCGCGCCAATTTTATAGTTCTCCCCGGGCGCAAAAATATCCTAGCTATGCCTCTAACAATGAGTGGGCATAATGCTGAACGCACCTTTGATTGGACATTATGCTGACTGCAGCAATGCTTAGGCATTTCACAGATTGTAATAAGCGGAGATTGTTATCAATGACTTGATATTACATAATATGTAGATCTGAATCAGTGTCTGGACGGTTTACAAATTACACCAGTGGATGGACTTGCACCGACTGCATCAAATATTATCATGGCAGACCGGGCCAATGACATGACATTAGCAGTCTGCACCAGTACTAATCAGGACACTTCACAGACTGCACCAAAGACATGGCATTATAAAGACTACAACACTACTAACCCGGACACTTCATAGATTGTACCAATATAAAGACGACAACACTACTAACCCGGACACTTCATAGTCTGTACCAATATAAAGACTACACCACTACTAGCCCGGACACTTCATAGTCTGTACCAATATAAAGACTACAACACTACTAGCCCGGACACTTCATAGTCTGTACCAATATAAAGACTACAACACTACTAACCCGGACACTTCATAGACACTTATACGGTGACAACTTGGTATTAATATCATTTCTCTCGATTCTCAAAAACTTCAATAAAACAGTGCAACAAGAAATTCAAAACGTGTATACATACACCAAGAAAGACTACAAAATCGATATGTTTCGGCTAAAGAGTGTAAATTAAGACACTTGACAACAGTCGCATGCGAGGCAAAAGAGAGAAATATAGAAAGAATTGACTACAGTTGATTGCATATGAGAGAGGGAAAAAGAATTGACTACAGTTGAGATCAGAGTGCACCGTCCTGGCCGGACACATTTAATTTTAAATAACATTTAATTTTAAAATGTATTGTTATTTGCCCTTTGCACAGCAAAACCCTAAACAGTATGATATTGTGTACCATAATGACTGGACATTCATTTGTATGCAGATTTGTAACAATAAGTTGATATATGTCTTCATTGATGAGTTAACAATGTAGTACATAAACAAGGACTGAATATTATCGTGTCAAGCTGCATGTGACATTATAAATGTCAGAAACGTTTTTTTTAAATAGAAGCAGTAAAAAATTAAAATGGAATAAATCTTTTTTTTTAATTAAAAGAACTCAACTAAGCTTATTTATTTTCTTAAAATATTTTTTTAAAAAAAACCCTACAGCTCTATATGTTAAAAATATTTGATCTCGTTTCATCATGCATATATGCGCATGCCCAACACACACACACACACACACACACACACACACACACACACACACACACACACACACACACACACACGCACACACACACCTCACTTGGTAATATCTTTACTAATTTTTAATCAGTAGTAACCTCTTTTTCACTTCTGATCCAGCGCTGAAACTCAGTCCTAAATGATCAATCAAGTTTTATCTATTTTGAACGAGGTAGTTTCTATTCTCACTTGAGACTGTATTCTTGAAAAGGAAAACTTTTATTCTCTAAACAGTAACTCTCAAGTTGGTGACATATTTCGCAATTTGATTTTACCTATTTGTATGCCATCGCCACACAAGATCAAAACCACCCAACGCCATTACCTGAGGTCAAATTAACAGTAGGTCATAGTCGAGGTCACGCGAAATATTCGCACAAGTTATCTCTGAAAGGTTACATTTTGCACACGGTTCTAATCTCCTAAAACCACGAGTCAAATAAATGTCGTCTGCTGTGCCTGACGTAGATTTAATTCTTTTTATGAATACAAAAGTTGGGATCTCGCTTGGAGAGAGCAATTGTTGCTAGAGGTACAATAAAATGTGATTCAGTTGTTTACAAATTACAGGTCATAGCTAAAAATCAATCATTGCCGAAGGGTTTTGAATACCCAACAGTCTATCTCTGCTGACGGTCAATCTATCTATGCTGACCAATCTATCTTCAATGTATGTCATTACTGCCCGATCAGTGTAATCGAACGCTAAATAGAGTCGATGTCTGGCGAATCTGTCTATTAATATCAATTAATCTATCCTTTGAAACTAGTTCTAGTGTGTTCTCGGTGCTTCATATGTTAGAAGAGTTGAAGGGTTTACAGTTATTTCAATTTGTCTCCCCTCGTTGCCTCATATGTCAAAAAGGTATGTGTTTAATATCTACTTCAAAATTATTTGTTGCGCTTTTTACTTTACTACGTCACAGTTATTTGTTGTGTTTGGCGTTTTCACAGTTATTTGTTGTGTTTGGCGTTACTACTTCACAGTTATTTGTTGTGTTTGGCGTTTACTATTTCACAGTTATTTGTTGTGTTTGGCGTTTACTACTTCACAGTTATTTGTTGTGTTTGGCGTTTACTATTTCACAGTTATTTGTTGTGTTTGGCGTTTACTATTTCACAGTTATTTGTTGTGTGATAATATATTCATCCTCAACACTCTCAAAACGACAAGAGGAAAGTGGGGAGAAGTCACATATGCTGACCAATTAGCATCGACATCATTCATCTACTCAATCATAGATTATGGTTTAATTAAGTGGCATAATTACTGCCCCTGCAGCCCCAGCAGTGCTTGTGAGCCTTTCAACAGACGGTGCCAAAATTTTGCTCCTTCAAATTAATAATTACTTGAAATTAAATATATATATATATACATATGATCAATTTCTCAAGGCACACGGCAAATTGATTTTCTGTGGAGCAGAGAGAGTGTGTTTGTGTGTTTTTTGGTGTGTATATGTGTGCATGGAAAATAGTGGGGAGGGGGGGAGCATTCCAAGCTTTGCTACTGGTCTCAGTATATGCTCATCAACAATCAACCCCAAACAGAAAAGAACTACAAGCTATAAGCCATCTAAAGCAATCAGAACCAACACTCATGCACTACCAGACAAAAAAAACAAACAACAAAAACCCATTGAGCTCTACAAACAAATAGGCTAGCAAGATAAAAAGACAAGACAAATAAATAGGCTAGCTCAGCAGGATAGAAAGACGAGATAAATAGGCTAGCTCAGCGCGATAGAAAGACGAGACAAATAGGCTAGCTCAGCACGATAGAAAGACGAGACAAATAGGCTAGCTCAGCACGATAGAAAGACGAGACAAATAGGCTAGCTCAGCACGATAGAAAGACGAGACAAATAGGCTAGCTCAGCACGATAGAAAGACGAGACAAATAGGCTAGCTCAGCGCGATAGAAAAACAAGCAAACAAGCCATTACACACTGGGCAAACAGAACCCAACAACTACCAATCAACACAACTACTAAACATCAGATAGGACAAACGAGGATTCTACCAAAATTAAATCTACAAGATGGACAGACAATGAGACGAATATAACAATTTAAACTTAACGATATACAAATTGAACGCCGATCCCCCTCTCAAAAACTCCCTGGAAGGATAAATCCTACTGTCACCACTCTCCGAGAATCTCAAAACACTCCCACTCACACCCACTCATCAAAAGCAAATAGCATTAGAACACATCAACAAACATTACAAATCACACACAGAGAGACAGTTCTAAAACAAATAGCATTAGAACACGTCAATAAACATTACAAATCACACACACACACACACACAGACACACACACACAGACACACACACACACACACACACACACACACACACACACACACACACAGAGGTAAAAAACCAAATAGCATAAGAACACATCAATAATCATTACAAAGTACACACTCAAATCTTTACAGACAGGTCAAAAACAAATAGCATTACAACATATCCACATATTACAAATCACAAGCAAAATAATCTATACAGTCGTGTCAAAAACAAATAGCATTAGGCCATATCCACATATCCAGAGATTGGTAAAAATATAATATCATTAGAACACATCGGTAAATATTACAAAGCACACACACACAAATCTATAAATACGAGTCAAAACCAAATAGCATTAGAAACACATCCATAAACATTACAAAGTACACGCACAAATCTATTCAGAGGGGTCCAAAAGAAATGGCATTAGTGCATATCAATAAAGATTACACACACACACACACACACACACACACACACACACACACACACACACACACACACACACACACACACACACACACACACACACACACAAATCTATACTGACGAGTCAAAAACAAATAGCATTAGTACACATCCATAAACATTACAACACACACATAATCTATACAAACGTGTAAAAAAAACAAATAGCAGTGAAACACATCCATTAACATTACAAATCACACACACAAATCTCTACAGACGGGTCAAAAACAATCAACAGGTACATGTGCACTAGCTTCTACACTTTCAAATTGTTAATCCCCGTACACTCACTAATGAAACAGAAATAGTTGCCCTCTAAATGGCACTTACCAAGACCCTGTTCACCAACCCTACACCACCTAGACTTCTGATATTAACCGGGTATCTCTCAGCTCTACAAACAATCAAATCTCCCCACAACCAGAAATGACACAGGACACAACAGATATTAGATACTTTCTCAACCACCTTTACAAATGAAATAAAAAGTCACCTAAAACAGCTTTTTTTTTATCCCTAGCCAAACAGGCAAACAAAACTAGTATTTTGCCTACAATTCAACAGCCCATACCGCTATTTTAGCGATACTGCTATCTTCAGACTGAAGAAGTTCCCTATGGGACACCATCTTGACTCAGATCAAGAGTTCTTATCGCTTTGACGATGGAGTGTATCGCTTATTGTTTTGTTTTTTTTTACACATAATTTACCTGTTCTTCAACTGTCAAGTCAGATTGATATCTACTTGGCGAATCATTCAAAGAAATGATAGCCACACATTTTGCAATGTCCACGAATTAAGACTATTATGTTTTACGAGAAATATAATGAATTGAAATGGGGGTGGGGTGGGGCTATAACTAATAATATTTACTCAAGTAAACCAAGGAGATCTGTCATTTTGGCTGTATATGTATAAAGTCCGATATTTGTAAGTCCACTTGAGCCAATGAAGAGCTTACAGCGCCTGCACAATTTTCCGCCTTAAACGCAGTTAGCTTTATTTTATCAGCTATTATTTTTTCTTTTCACAATAAGGAAAGAAAGTGTAAAATATGGCCTAATAAAACCATTGTAACATTGCAAAAATTTCAAATATTCATTAAGTCAACAGCAGGTCTTGTATTCTGATAAGTTCTTGTTCAATATATTATTTTTTTTTTTGCCAGTAACAGTTCAATTGACAAGCACAATTCAGCAGAGTCGTCGAAAAAGAATTGTAGCCTAAGTTCTAATTCAGGTACTGGATAGCTGGCTTGTGTACATTATGTTCTAATTCATTTTCTGAATAAATGGTTTGAGTATATTAAGTTCTAATTCAGGTACTGGATAGCTGGCTTGTGTACATTATGTTCTAATTCATTTTCTGAATAAATGGTTTGAGTATATTAAGTTCTAATTCGTGTACTGGATAGCTGGCTTGTGTACATAATGTTCTAATTCATTTTCTGAATAAATGGTTTGAGTATATTAAGTTCTAATTCGTGTACTGGATAGCTGGCTTGTGTACATTATGTTCTAATTCATTTTCTGAATAAATGGTTTGAGTATATTAAGTTCTAATTCGTGTACTGGATAGCTGCTTGTGTAGTTTAATTATAATTCGTGTAATGGATAGTTACTTGTGTAGTTTTAATTATAATTCGTGTAATGGATAGCTGCTTGTGTAGTTTTAATTATAATTCGTGTAATGGATAGCTGCTTGTGTAGTTTTAATTATAATTCGTGTACTGGATAGCTGCTTGTGTAGTTTTAAAATTAATTCGTCTGGTCATAAAGGCGATCGTTAGTATATGGTAAATGTAGATGATGTAGTGAAGGAGATTTTCATAATTTGGTTGGTACCATGACAGAGAGGGCTAGTACAATGAAAGTGTATGATAAAAGCTCTTCAGAAGTGCAAATGTATTTTAGAGATTGATTCTGGTTTAGAATTTTTATTTTGTAATGTTCACTTTCTTTTAGGTCTCAGTTCAGAAATGGAGACAGTACTGACAAATTTTGAAGAGACACTAGGGTAGAGAAAGAAGCTGTCACGTGACAAGAGCGCTGTATTTCAAAAGTAGTGCAAATGAAGCTGCTGCTTGTAGACTCATCAGGACTGCAAATGAAGCTGCGGCTTGTAGACTCATCAGGACTACCTGTGATGTCTTAGGTCCTTGTGTCTTCTTGCTCAGTGCCGCAAAGTCCCCCAAAAGACAGGACGGCCAATGTCACAAAGTCCCCCAAAAGACAGGACGGCCAGTCACAAAGTCCCCCCAAAAGACAGGACGGCCAATGTCACAAAGTCTTCAAAATAGACAGGACGGCCAATGTCACAAAGTCTTCAAAATAGACAGGACGGCCAATGTCACAAAGTCTTCAAAAGAGACAGGACGGCCAATGTCACATAGTCTCTAAGAGACAGGACGGGCAATGTCACAAAGTCCCCCAAAAGACAGGACGACCAATGTCACAAAGTTCCCCAAAAGACAGGACGGCCAGTCACAAAGTCCCCCAAAAGACAGGACGGCCAGTCACAAAGTCCCCCAAAAGACAGGACGGCCAATGTCACAAAGTCCCCCAAAAGACAGGACGGCCAGTCACAAAGTCCCCCAAAAGACAGGACGGCCAATGTCACAAAGTCTCTAAAAAGACAGGACGGCCAGTCACAAAGTCTCTAAAAAGACAGGACGGCCAGTCACAAAGTCTCTAAAAAGACAGGGCGGACAATGTCACAAAGTCTCCAAAAAGAGACAAGACCATCAACATTCACAAGCAGAAGAAATGGGTAAATGATGGACTCTTCACTCTTCTATTTATACACATTTCTTTCACTAAGCTGGTTGTGGTCTTTATTGTTTCCTTAACTCAATGAGTCAATGGAGACAACTCAACGGCGAGACTTAACTCAATAAATCCATTCAACGGCGAGACTTAACTCAATGGAGAAACTTACCTCAATGGTAACACTTAGCTCAGTTGTGACACTTAACTCAACGGCGATATTTAACTCAATGGAGACACTTCAATGCAGACACTCAATAGCGACACTTAACTCAATAGAGACACTCAGATTTAACTCAATGGAGAAACAACTCAATAGAGACACTAAACTCAAAGGAGACACGTAAATGAATGTGTAGAATGGCCTTGAGAAAAATTCCTATTGTTGAAACTCTATTATACGAATGTAGAGACATTGATTGGCTAAACTCTATTATACGAATGTAGAGACATTGATTGGCTAAACTCTATTATACGAATGTAGAGACATTGATTGGCTAAACTCTATTATACGAATGTAGAGATATTGATTGGCTAAACTCTATTATACGAATGTAGAGACATTGATTGGCTAAACTCTATGATACGAATGTAGAGACATTGATTGGCTAAACTCTATTATACGAATGTAGAGACATTGATTGGCTAAACTCTATTATACGAATGTAGAGACATTGATTGGCTAAACTCTATGATACGAATGTAAAGACATTGATTGGCTAAACTCTAAGATAGGTAGAGACGTTGATTGGCTAAACTCTAAGATAGGTAGAGACGTTGATTGGCTAAACTCTAAGATAGGTAGAGACATTGATTGGCTAAACTCTAAGATAGGTAGAGACGTTGATTGGCTAAACTCTATGATATGAACTGTCACAAAAAGATAAGAGATGAGAAACATTGATAAAGACAGAGAAAACGAAGCCCAGCGAACAACAACATCAACGCCACCGCCAGGAACAACAATAACATCGACTTCAACCCACGGACCACCGGGTTTGGAGCCCGCCTTTGCCGGCCAGACATGTTTTCTCAACGGGCACACGCAGCAGCAGAAAGGCACCCCCCTCCCTCTCCAAACGCGAAAGCGGCGGAAGCCGGAAGCGTTCCCCACATTAACAACAACAACAACAACAAGCCCAGCGAACCAACGGCTTGCTACCCTTTCGTGAGTTGTCAATACAAACGTAGGAACTGTTAGGATGACCGTCACAGGCACACCACCATTGATGTCTGTTTGGCTCTCTTTATTGCGCATGCAAGGGTTACGTTTTTATTGACGTGTCTGTTGTGAGAGTGCATATGAAATGAAAAGAAAATGTAAACAATACAGGCGAAAAACAAACACAAACAGCTGCACTTACCCCTCTCAAAACGATAGCAGGTTTATCTTCTGATGAGTGTGAATAAAATTTATTGTTTTACAATCTCTCTCATGCTGAGACTACAAATCGTCCATCATAAACAGGGATAATTTCTAGACAATGGGAATGATGATTATAACGAGTTCAGAATACACGACAATGCAATAACTTCCACTATCAGTACATGCAAGATTATATAATGAATGTCAACAAAAGTCCCAGTAACTTTGTGGGGTACTCAAGAAGGCAATAAAAAAGATACACAAGGAAATAAATTCAGTTTACTCCCTTCTCTAACTGTTTCTTCTGGTCTCTCCAGCTGTCTGTTTCTTCTCGTGTTGAAAAACAAATTACATTCTCCAAATGAATAAATTTATAACACTGACTGTTTCTTTCTATAAGTAAAGTCTCCGACCGTCAAAATCTCCATTATTTCTTTCAGAGACAAATCCTCAAGTGTCTTACTGAACTATCTTTAAAAGTAAATTCTCAACTCCACTGTCTGAAAAGCAAACTCTGAACTACGTGCTGTAAATTCTCAACTGTCTTTCATTTCTCAAAGCCAATTCTGAACTGTTTTCTGTCTCAAAGGTAAAATATCAACTATCTTTCTTTCTATATTCCTTCTATCTCTGCTTCAAGTTCATAGTCCTTTTTCACCCGTTGTCGGAGGACTACGTGAGGAAATCTACAAACTGGCAATAACGCCACACTGCAAAACTTTTTCCATGCAGAGCAGGTAATTCTCAAAAAATGTCCCTTTGTTCTCAGTCTCTCGTACACAGACAGTACCAGCTAGTTCCTAAAAAATGTCCCTTTGTTCTCAGTCTCTCGTACACAGTACCAGCTAGTTCCTAAACAATGCGTACAAATACAAAATAATATTCGCGGCAAAAACCATTGTCACACAGAACCAATGCAAACATTTAAAAGTGCTTCACAATTTACACGTTTAGAAAGTATTTCAAAAAATCATATCCCCAAATCAGCATTTCTAAATATCACAACTTTTTGCATTAATACATTGTTTTAAAATATATCACAATAGCAAAAACAGTGCGAGTGAAACTGCACGCATGCACAAACGCGCGCGAATTTGAACCTTGGTTTTATATGCATATTAACAAGCATTTGATTTATTAGTAACCCTTATGACTTAACTCTTAAATTATAATTTGCTGTAAAGAAATATACTGTGTGTTTGTTAGTCGTGTGTTTGTTAGTGACACTTTCGAATTTAACATTTAGAAAGTTTTTAGACTTATCGTTGTGGTGCGACACTAATGTGAAATTTCGCGGTAATCAGATAGCTGAAAAAGTGATTTGGGGAAGAATCATATGTGATTCGGCAAACAGAAACAACAAAGATTTTTTCTCGGCAAGTCCATTCCCCTTTTCCGTAACACGAACGTAGAGACATTAATTGGCTAAACTTTAACATAGGTAGAGATGCTCATTGGCTAAACTCTAAGACAGGTAGAGACATTGATTGGCTAAACTCTAAGATAGGTAGAGACATTGATTGGCTAAACTCTATGATAGGTAGAGACATTGATTGGCTAAACTCTAAGACAGGTAGAGACATTGATTGGCTAAACTCTAAGATACGAATGTAGAGACATTGATTGGCTAAACTCTAAGATAGGTAGAGACATTGATTGGCTAAACTCTAAGATAGTAGAGACATTGATTGGCTAAACTCTAAGATAGGTAGAGACATTGATTGGTTTACAGTAGCAAGGGAGAACAAAGTCATTGATGCATGGCAAATCATCTGTAGAAAACTAAAGGAGATTCTTTCGGCCATTAGGGATCATTTCTGACCTAGGTTGACGCTAAGAGTACCTTACCATTCAGTACATGTGCCCATCTACGTTCATACGACTGACACATAAAAGAGTTGGGCTGTCTCTATTATAGTTACCATGGCAAATTCTTCACCTTACAACTCAATCTTTTCTCGTACCATTTTATATCTGCCTCCCCCCAAAAGTAGCAAACGAAATTACAAATTTTGCAATTAATTAAAAAGATAAACTAATTAATAAACCAATTATCTCATTTACGTTAATATTTACATACACATTCTCTCTCTCTCTCTGATATAAGAGGTCAGTATTGGGACCTAAGCAATACAGACTATTACAATTACTCTAAGCTTTCTGATATATCGCTAAAATACAATTACAGTTAACAGTACACTAACAATTATGTGATAAAAGAATTTAAGAATTAATAATTAAAATTTAAAAAATTACAAAAGAGAGCCTACAGTAAGCATCATGTTGTCACTTGTGTTTGTCCGTTATAGATTAGGGTGACCAAACAATGATCTCTTCTCGACAACTTTTGATCGGTAATTGTTCTCAAACTGTGCATAGTTCACAGCCCTAGAACTTGTGCCCGGTCAAGGTTCGTCGGTTTTTCTACCATAGACTTAACAGTCATCACAGTCGTTGGTAACTGCGGATCCGTTATGCGCGATATAATCTCACGTTGACTAACTGTCGCTACAACATCCACACCTGTTGGATTCGACTCCATTGCATTACTTCAATAAAATGGCTAAACCTTAATTAGTTAAATTAATTAACTTTTAAAATGACCCGACCAGGAAACTAGGACCAGGGACCCTATATGACAGAACGATTATGTCCCCTGACTTTCTTTATTGCTCAGTTATTTTTAATAACTCCTCGTCGATCTCTGAAATTAAATTATCATTAGAAATACAACTTACAGCAATTAATTCTTATTCTCCATTACTCATTTCAACAACGAAGACGACAGGCCACAAACAGTCTAGTCCTAGGGTAAAACGTCATAATAACTAGCTCTAAGCCCCCAGACTGTCTAGTCCTAGGGTAAACACGTCATAATAACTAGCTCTAAGCCCCCAGACTGTCTAGTCCTAGGGTAAACACGTAATAATAACTAGCACTAAGGCCCCAGACTGTCTAGTCCTAGGGTAAACACGTCATAATAACTAGCACTAAGCCCCTAGACCATCGTGGTGAATGCAGTCCCTATAACTAATACTCTAGTCCTAGGGTAAACACGTCATAATAACTAGCACTAAGCCCCCAGACCATCGTGGTGAATGCAGTCCCTATAACTAATACTCTAGTCCTAGGGTAAACACGTCATAATAACTAGCACTAAGCCCCCAGACCATCGTGGTGAATGCAGTCCCTATAACTAATACTCTAGTCCTAGGGTAAACACGTAATAATAACTAGCACTAAGCCCCCAGACCATCGTGGTGAATGCAGTCCCTATAACTAATACACAATTGACATAAAGGGAAGATATATAGAGAGTGAAGATTATAAATTTAAAAGAATTTAATAAAGAAAATGATAAAGAGGAAAGAGGAAACGATGAAGTAAATATCTAAGCAATAAAAATAAAACGAATCTCTTTAGTGTTATTACTATTAGGAGTTTCATGCAGTGCTAATGTCTTTAGTGTCATTACTATTAGGAGTTTCATGCAGTGCTAATGTCTTTTGAAACTTTCTCATTTGATCTAACCTCACTAGAGGAGAATCAAGTCTTCAGCTTGAGAACAGTATCAGATTGACGGACAAGATAGGGCTGTAAAATCTGTTATTCTAAGACAAGTAACGCTTGAGAGGGGAGGTAACCAGTGGGTAGAACTTTCAAGGTCTGACTTAGTCACTCTCAAACGCAAGACCAAGACCCTGTCGGTGACTGATTAATTGGTTGAATGGAAGAATCTTATCTGTGTGTAAATTTAAGGATATTTATTCAGATAGAGATTGACAGTTAATTAATCAGGAACTTGGAACGTGCCAGACATGGTTAACCTCATTTATAAAATAAATAATTTGTATTAATATTGTGAAAAATATAATTGGATTCAAATGCAAAGTAATATTTAGTAACGAATATTGCACTGTATCTTACTGGAAATTTATTATGCAACAACTTAAACTAAATAGCTTAAGGGCTAATTAGCCTCTGTGTCATCTGTTTTAAATCCAATTTTACGTCATCTGGCTTTTTAATCCACTCTCTGCCATCTATATATTAAAACTTTATTCTAGCCTAATTCATTCTGTCTGGGGGATTAAGATAATATTTAATTTTTTAAATTGTAATTAATGTCAGGTGAATGTCCGATCACTCACTATTTGTAACACTAGCCTATTTCTAGGTCACAGACAATTTGTAACATTAGCCTATTTCTAAGTCATAGACAATTTGTGACACTGGCCAGTTCATAGGTCATGCACATTTCTGATACTGGAACATTTCTGGCATGGCCCTTTCCTAGGCTTTGGGGTACGAGAATTATAAGTGCTACCGCCATTCATTGTTGCATTCATAACCACTATTACGCCATGAGTTCCAAATCAGAGTTGTTTTGACAAATTGACATTTTAACAGTACATTACCTATTTCGGAAGTTTGGGAGACTATTAATAGCACGAAGGAACTAATCCACCTCGAACGTCAGACCATCGTTCACTTCCTGGGTAAGGGAGAAAGCTATTTGTAGTATGTTGTCATAATAAGTGAATTACACATCGATACATTTAGCTCATGCCCGGTTTAAAAAAATTATAAAACGCAGTTCATCAACCTTTTAGTTTATGTCAAATGAAACTGATCGTCGCTTTTAAACTACTCCGCATGAATAGATTTAGTGGAAAAATCTCTCAAAGGCTAGTAGTTGCTTGTCATTTACGGAGAGAGAGAGAGAGAGAGAGAGAGAGAGAGAGAGAGAGAGAGAGAGAGAGAGAGAGAGAGAGAGAGAGAGAGAGAGAGAGAGAAAATAATGTCGAGAAATTTAAGTAGAATATTTATCTACAGTTACAGAACCAGTGAAAATATCAAGCAGTAATAGGCTCCACTGACCGTTCCAACAATCAGTGATTTTGCAGACAGGCTCAAATGCATAAGTAATGGGTGGGTGGGAATAATTTATACAGATCCCTGACAGATGAGAGATATTAGTGTCATTAGTTGAGAAAGTGTGAAAGTTCCTCTTTGCGGGGTAGGTGGGCGGAGGAATATTTTCCTTTGCAAATTTGCCCAAGCAGGGGTCGACAATACTTGTTCTCGCCACCATATTTCTACTATAATCTCCAAGCAACACGAACACCGCTTTATCATGCTTGTCTACTTGACTATCACCTAGTTACAGACCGAAAGAGAGTCGTTCTATGTATCCCAGTCACCCCAAGCAAGACTCGAACCACAGACCTTTCTGAGCGAGAGCTCGACTGTGCCACAGCTCGCCCCTAAACTTGAATGCCAAAACAAAGTTGCACCCACCCGTACCTGAGCCGTAAACAAAATTTACTGGAATTACAGATCAAGTTGCTATCTGTGCTCTGATGGAATGATATTCGTCTGCTCTAAAACTTGTCGCGAGATAGTAGGTCACTCCTCGCGTGATTACGTGACCGAACTGAAACACGCGCCACTATGCTGGGGAATCCCCGTACACTTCCCGAAAGCAGCTTTGCGAAACCCACTTTCTAATTTATACATACCAATTCAGTTGCATTCTGTCAGATCAACGCGTGCGCAGTGCTGAGCAGGTGGCTGCTGAAAAAATATCATCTTAAGTAAACACCGTGAAGGAGTTTTGAAACACTAACAACGCCCTTAACCTTCATTCCCCGAGTGACCTAGCTTCTTTTTTTTTTTAACCGTTCCCTGAAATGTCCTCAGTGACTCTACGTATGTACAGTAGCAGTCGCCCTTTCTGTCTGTCACATGAACTATGAATAAAATTACAATAGATAGATATAGAGAGACTGTATGTTTGTCTGTGCGTTTGATAGCTTGATGAAAGAATATGTGGTCTTGGGAAAAGTGTGTGCACGTTGGACTTTGAGATAATGATAGGCATCTCCACAGAGAATTAACTTTCTTTCATTTTCTTACAGATAGATAGATGCACTAGACAGAGAAGAGGAGGAGGGAGGGAGAGAGAGAGTGGAGGGTAGAGAGAGAGTGGAGGGTAGAGAGAGAGTGGAGGGTAGAGAGAGAGTGGAGGGTAGGGAGAAAGGTGTCCCTAGTGGAGGAGCGCATCGCAGCCTTGAAACAATCAGCAAGAGCGGAGATGCTTCTCCCTGGCAACGTCAGACTCTGACTATATACTTTCGACCTCTTGACAGAGAACAGCAAAGGAGATATTTTAGATTTGATTGACAGCCTCTCAAAGACAACTGGCTTTGAAAAAAAAAAAAGAAAGAAAAGGCATAAAACTTTGATACACGAAGGATTAAATTGCTTCAGCGCACGGGACAATGGTTAACTACATATCAGCATGCACTGACGTTTTACAGTGCGGACTTACACGAGAACATATGAAAGCCAGTGTAAAGTCCTAAAAATGTTCGAAACACTCATTTGTTGACGCAATACTTTGAGAAAAGGAAAAACCACGCGTACTGACGTCATTACAGAAAAAGACTTCTGCTCCCTGGGCATCAGATGTCGGCTTAGAGTTGGTGTAAATTCCTTCAACAAAGGGGAAATCGCCAACTGATATATACTATGATTCATCGAATAAATTGTATAAAAGGAAAAAGTCCTCCTCCATCAAATAATGTCTCTCAAGCGTGATAACAATAGATATATAAATTAACATAGATCTAAACTAAATGAATTACCTAACTGAAACATTACAATGACGCGATCATGCCAGAGGTTTTGTGACAAACCTTTGCCAGAATTATGCGCAGTGACACATGAACCGATCGCATCACCAGCCTGGCGGTCCGTGTGTTTACGTCTTTGACAAGTACTTCTCAGCAGAATATGCGTAGTACCTGCTGTCCAGCTTTAGACTGGGACCTCGCAGAAAGTGACACTGCTGAGTGTTGTGCTAAGAACCAAATCTTTTTCCATACTCGATCAAACTCTTCGATGAACGCCAAAGCAAGGCGAAGTACAGAAATGTCATTTGCGCTTTGACATCTGCACTGGAGAGTTTCAATTTGAAAAGAGCAGATCATCTGCACTGGTCCAACTCCACTTTGTCCTGAAACTTTCCTTCTTCTTGAATCGTCCAACTCCCTGGAATCTTTCGTGCTTCTCGAATGGTCCAACTTCATTTTGTCTGGAAACTTTCGTGGAATGGTCCAACTTCATTTTGTCTGGAAACTTTCGTGCTTCTCGAATGGTCCAAATTCATTTTGTCTGGAAACTTTCGTGGAATGGTCTAACTTCATTTTGTCTGGAAACTTTCGTGGAATGGTCCAGCTTTAATTTGTCTGGAAACTTTCGTGGAATGGTCCAACTTCATTTTGTCTGGAAACTTTCGTGGAATGGTCCAACTTCATTTCGTCTGGAAACTTTCGTGGAATGGTCCAACTTCATTTTGATTGGTCACGCTCCACTTTGGTTCAGAATATGCCGAGTTCTGCCGAAGCGGACTCCAGTTTTATGTTAGTGAATTCGGAAAGTCAGATGACATGTGACACAGCAAGAGTAAAATTCATTTAAGATTTGTTTTAACATCCAATATTGCAACTGTCAAGTATGCGAGCACCATCATAAATCGACTGGGCCTATGCAAACAAATGTGAAGTCATATAATGATCAGTTAAGCGTGTACTTTGGGGATGTGGAAACTTTCAATTAACTTTAAAAGACTCTCGAATTGGAAACTAGAAAGCAAAACAAAAGTCCAATTCGGAAAATCTTTCAGAAAAATTAGAAGAATTCTCGATGTTAAAGATTTAAAAGGAAAGGGGATATCATGTTACAATCTTTACATACAGTATTTCCAACAAGAAAAGTAACATGAATCAGTAGGAATTACTATTAATCACCTTTGCAAAACTGCATGAGTGAACACCAAGGAGGAATTTTAGAAGAGTTCTGCATCTCAAAATACGCCTCTGTTTCTCTTGACTGAGACATGCTGACGTCACAGTTTTACGTGCTACTTGACTTGTCATGCCCTTCGTCATCTGACGAACCAGTTGAATCACCTATTAAAAAATAATTCTAAATCGGTGTAAACTTTATGATGATCCTATCACTCATAAAATCAAAGCTCAATGGTTTCCTAAAGCTTTCGAAAGTATTATTTCGAGAATGCTAAAGTATTTTGAAAACAAAAGTCACTATTGCAGTCAACATAACGAACTTTTCTATCCACGAAAAGAACATAAGAATAACAAAATAACATGTGTAATATTTTTCGCTAGCCATCCATCTATCCATCCATACATACATCTGTCTATCTAGCGAGCTTTAACATTATGCCAAACTGACAAAATAGATCCTGATATAACCAATGCATTCCCTGTGGTAACGTATTTCCGAGTTAGACGGACAGATGTGAACTTATAGTTTAGTCGGCATTGGTTGTTGACTTGAAGAATATATCTCAGTTATGTAAACTGTTATGATAATGACAACGTTATTTGTCTGTGAGTAGAATGAACGGTTCTATAGCGGACTATGGGTTAAAAAGATGAATGTTTATTACCTACTTCTACATCAGTTACTGTTCAGCATAACGAGATTGATAAATATTACGCTTATTCCAATACTTCATCAAATTATTAGGAGTAATTGTTTAAGTATATGAATTACTGGGGTTTTTCCTTATCTATTTATCTTAATTTATAAAACACACAATTGAACGATATCAATATCATGAATTATGGACCTTTGCATTCAAAACCTAATCTAAATGTCCCAAAGCTGTTGCAAAAAAAACATTTGGGAAGGTTGGAGAGAAAGCCCTACGATTATACTTTAAAACGAACACTGCCATCAGTCATCATTAATCACTCGTTTGATCATCCAAATCAATCGGTAAATAATGAAGGTGACAGCTGATCTGTGAGGTAATATCCACCCCAACACTTCTTTGGACACACGCCTGACAGATGATAACAGCTATGGCGTGTCGACTGCATTTATCAGTAACAGGTAATTATAAGTGATAGCAATTATCTTCTATAGTTTTTCCTCGATAAATTAGCAAAAGACAGACGCAGTTACAACAAAAAGACTATCAGTTTCCTACAAAATCAAAAACTGTTTAGCTCCGTCAATGAATATTTCGGGAGACAATAAAAGTGATTAGTTTTTATAAGGAGCTCATGCAAAAGATATGTCATTAACAGATCCGGAATCAATCAATCAATCAATCAATCAATCAATCAGTCTACAAACCAAGAAATCGATCAATCAATCAAATTAATAATAAATCAATCACTCTTGTGATTAAAATAGTTGTACGCCGGTTGAATATTATTGCTATTTCTTATAAGACCACGTTTCTGACATTGTCTAAGAACTATGAGCAGTTCTTTTCATTAAAAAATAGCAATCCTTGAAACGAAAATAGTCATATTTCACTAGAACATATTTATCTGTGAAGTTACAAGTTTTAAACTTGCAATTACAACGTTTACATGTATGATTTAACATTTTATTTTTAATATTATAACAATTCATTTTAAGGTTGTAACATTTTATTTTTAATATTATAACAATTCATTTTAAGGTTGTAACATTTGCCTTTGAGGATTTTGCAATTACCTAGAGCTGTATCCAGTCATCTGAAACTGGTTAGTAATAAAAGGAATGCATTTATGTCGTAGATTAAGGACATAGCAAATAATTTGAAGGTTGTAACATTTGTCTTAGAAGCTCTACCAGTTAGCTGTAACTTTATCTAGTCATCTGAAACTGGCAGTTATCCAAGTCTGCATTTGTGATGTTGATTTCTTGCGCTGTTGTACGGGCATGCTAAGTGTTGTGATAGTTGTATTTTTATGATGCGTTTGTAAAGTCATACCAAAACATTTACTATTTAATAAGTTTGTTAAATAATGAAAAATGGTTGCTATTTTATGAGTTTCTAAAAGTGATGCAAAAAGTGTTAGCAATTTTATGTTTGTTAAATGATATACAAGATCTTGCTATTTTAGATTTTTGTAAAAAGATGTACAAGTGTTAGCTATATAATAAGTTTGTAAAGTTATGACAGTTTGTTCTTTCGGAAGTCTGATAGTGATATGTAACAGTTATTTCATTACTACTAATGAATTAGGGTGAAAATGTAATCCTTCCCAGAGGTTTCCATGTGAGTTTGTAAAGTGATGAATTATTCTTTCGGAAGTCTGAAAGTAATGTAGAAGCTATTTCATGATTACGCACAAGTTAGGGTGAACATTATGATGTCACAGAGGTTTCTATAGTTTGTAAAGTGACTATTACTATATATATAGCTGTTGTTGAATTTGCCAAGTGATGTGAAAAATTATTCTATTATGAGTTTGTTAAAATGTATAAACTTGTTCTATTAATGAGTTTGTGAACATACATTAGCTGTTCAGCGATACATGTGAAAGCTATTATTCTATTTAGATTTGTACTGATACAATCATGTAACTTGTTGGTATATTATGTGTTTACAAATTAATGTGAAGAAGATGTCCTTGTACGAGTTTCTAAAGTGATGTGAAGAAGATGTCCTTGCTTGTGTTTCTAAAGTGGTGTGCAAAAGGTGTTCTTGTATTATTTTGTAAAGTGACGTGAAAGAAAAAGGTGTTCTTGTATTATTTTGTAAAGTGACGTGAAAGAAAAAAGTGTTCTTGTATTATTTTGTAAAGTGACGTGAAAGAAAAAGGTATTCTTGTATTATTTTGTAAAGTGACGTGAAAGAAAAAGGTATTCTTGTATTATTTTGTAAAGTGACGTGAAAGAAAAAGGTGTTTTTTATGATTTAGTATAGTGATGTAAAGAAAACAGATGTCCTTGTAGCCCTTAACGAGTTTTTAAAGTGATAGTAAAACAAAAGTATGTCCTTGTACTGAGTTTGCAATGTGATGTGAAAAAATACTCTTATATGACTTTCTGAAGAGATTTTTTTAAATCTACTATGTGGAAATAATTTGTTGCGTGAGTTTGTGACATAATGAGAATAAGTGCGCTTTGAAAGGAATTTAAGTGATGTCCTTTATGAAGATGGTCTGAAAGTTGTTCTTGTATTACTGCAACTCTTTCGTAACTTTCGGCGTGCTGGTAAGCTAATGCACTCAGTGACCTCGAGTATAGAAATCCAGTCTTGCAATGCTGATTCATGTCGCAGTGTTGGGAAGTAGACGGAAGTCTTCCTCCCTCTCTTCGATAACGGCCTTTATACGAAAAACATTTCTACCCTGGGGGGTAAATAGTGCACTCAGTGACGCTTTGTTGTGTGATCTTTCCACAACGTGCCATTGTCATAGGTGTAGAGAAGTGGCTCGAGCAGTGTCGTTTGTCATAGCAATACTGGAACAAAGACGCTTTGCCCTCGGCTAATGTCAAGGCATAAAGACTTACGTACGGCTAATGTCAAGGCATAAAGACTTACGTACGGCCATTGGCACGGCTAAACGACGCTTTCGGTAGGTCCACTGACATGACGCTTTGTGTGATTTCACTGACATGGCAAAAAGACTCTTTGTGTGGTCCCAGTCAATCGACATAAAGACATACTGTGTAGGTCCACTGACATGGCAAAAAGACTCTTTGTGTGGTCCCAGTCAATCGACATAAAGACGTATTGTGTAGGTCCACTGACATGGCAAATAGACGCTTTGCGTAGAATTATTTACTTACAATGTAAACAAAATGGCACACTGTTTATGAGCCCTTGTGACGGAAAAAGAAAGTTGACACTTTAAGGCCTCGCCTCTGACACCCACAATAAATATGCATTAACTGCTATGGATTGTTATTTGACGGTAGTTTTCTAGCACTACACTTAGTGAAGGAACTGCTATGGATTGTTACTTGACGGTAGTTTTCTAGCACTACACTTAGTGAAAGAACTGCTATGGATTGTTACTTGACGGTAGTTTTCTAGCACTACACTTAGTGAAAGAACTGCTATGGATTGTTACTTGACGGTAGTTTTCTAGCACTACACTTAGTGAAAGAACTGCTATGGATTGCTATTTGACGGTAGTTTTCTAGCACTACACTTAGTGAAAGAACTGCTATGGATTGTTATTTGACGGTAGTTTTCTAGCACTAAACTCATGTGCATGCATAGACAATCGATTAAAGCTTGATGATGTTGTTATTGTTTTAATTTTAATGTTTTTTTTATCATCGGTAAGGTTTTTTCTAAATAACAACCAGAGGTGAAACCCAATTCTTTACTTATGCAAGAGCTATCCAGTGTTCTACCTTTCGTAACACCGCTTGTCTACAGGAATTAGATGATCTTTCGCGTTGGCCGTGATCTGTTTTATCATAATATTACACTTTCATTTCAGTAGAATTTGACCTGACCTCGCAACCCACTTTCCTACCTTACATCTATGTTTAGAAGATTCATTGGTATTACTATACAAACAACGTAGACTCGCCTCTTGAATAGCATATTCAAGTTTAGTAGACGTTAGTTTTTACCAAGAAACTTTTTCAGTCATTCCTTCCTCTTTCCCCTGCTAATTATAATAAGGATCACATTCTCTTCAGCGCTTTGCATTACACAACACGGCACATGATCACAGTGACAGGCTTTGCAAAAAAACACTGCATTTAATGCCATCCAGCTCACGCGCACTCACAATTACCACTCACGCACGGTTCACCGACAAATGCGCGCCGACAAAACCGCGATGGACAAAATCGCGCCGACAAAATCGCGATCGACAAAATCGCGATGATACATGTTAAATCGTACAAGAATGTAATAATAACATACGTAGATATCAATATTACGAGACACAAAGCAATGTTAAGAGATACTGAGTGCAAATAATCCTCAAAATAAGGCAATGAAAAGAATGAAGCATACATCAAATCTTAATCATTTTATTTAAAGATCAATATTAAGAGATACTACGTGCAAATAATCCTTACACAAAGGTAATGAAAAGAATGAAGCATACATCTGCATAGTCACGGTTGAATGACGGTTCTCTAAAGGTCGGTGCCTCCTAACATACTTAGGTCTATTGAATTCTACCTTGCAGGTTCCCTCCCTCAGTCCTGCAATGCGTGCAGTTACGTAATAGAGCGAACATACATAACACTTCCTGCCATTCTTTAATTGGTGATGTTTATCGCGATTTTGTCGGTGCGCATTTGTCGGCGCGATTTTGTCGATTTCAAAGAGCGCGATTTTGTCGGCGCGCTTTTGTCCATCGCGGTTTTGTCGGCGCGCATTTGTCGTTCGCGGTTTTGACGGGTCACCCTCACGCACATACACACACTGACACAAACATTTTGCTGATGACATGGCATATTACACAAGCACACAGATGATACATTTACACACACACACACACACACACGCACTCACACACACACACACACACACACACACACAATGCACAACTATGCTCTTGATAGGCGACACACACCACACAATTACATTACATTTACGCACACATACACACATTGCATTGTCTCATGCACAACTTTGCTCTTGATATCTGTGATAGGCATACTGTATATCATAAAAGCTTACATAAGATACACATACATACACATTGCATTGACATATGCCATCTATACTCTTGATATCTGTGACGCCAACGCCACCCAGTTAATGTTTATTATTATTATTATTATTAATTAATCATCCATATATAATTACAAGTGATGAGAATTTTAATTTATGTTATTAATAATTCTCCAGAAGACACCACACGTCTCTCTCACTTGGCGGATATGCTAATCCGGGGACAGTAAACGTTTTCTCTCTTCCACAACATTGAAGACAAACATTTACCGTCACACAGTGTTTACGTAGGTGGAAAACTTCTTACTAAAGGAGAAGATAAATCTGTCTTTTAATCTATACTTAGCAAGCCCCCCTCCACTCACTTTATTCTCAAAAATAGGGTTATCAATATGAGTATTAAGGTAATTAAATTTAACAATAAATTTATTGAATCAATGAACAAATATATAACATATGAATATAACCAAACAACATTGATATTTAGTAATAATGTTCAATTAATGCTGGACAATTGTTCAGTTTATCATAGCATGGACATAAGCAGTCAATAACATAAATATATAATCAAGTTCATGAATATCATCATGGAAATGAGAGTGGAATTTTAGAGAAATATTTAAAGTCAATACACGAGTATAATGTACAACATAGTTAAATTAATATGTTGTTTATTGTTGCTTAACCTATATTTAATATTATGGAAGAAACTGAATGTAGGATAAAAGAAAGTTGCAATTCTGAAATGCAGAGTCCAAATATTAAAAAAATCAAAACTGCCAACATGTTTTTGTTTCCAACTGAAAGGATCTGCCCGGTCACCAACAATGAACAAGGCTACGCATATGAAATTTTTAAAAAATCAAAAAAGAAGAAATAAATGAAGACGGAGCCCGTCACTGTCGCCATTGTACCCTGGGGTGACATTGTAATAATGAATTATATCAAATATGTGTAGTTAGTTATGATACAAGACATCTACAAGTGCCGATGCATAGTATGGGTCTATGGTTATATATGTATATCTGCAACTGTTACACTGATATAATAGTACGCTGCCAAGTTGGCTCGGCCCCCACTCAGATTTCGCTGAGAATCAATGTTTATGAATAGATATATATGTCGATTATAATAGACAAACAGAGGACAAGACGTAATCATTAGATTATCACTTTGGACTATGAAAACAAATGACAAAAATTACTTCACTAACAGATATGCGAGGTTACAATAACTTTCAAGAAATTTAATAAAAGAAAAGTTAACAAGATTTTTAAAAAATAAGTAACTGAGTTCATCAATGGCAAGTTCGCTACACTGTAGTCACTTTCACATCACAACTCAACTTATGCACTGGAGTGACATACACAGTCTGGTAGACTCTAAATAGTCCATGACATCATACCACGTTTCAAGGTTCACAAACCAAATTAAAGTACAATCAGGTCAGGAACAAAACAGCCCAAACCCGAAACAAAATAAAGCAGAAACCAAAAACCCTTATCCAGCAAAAGTTTTCTTCTGCTCAAATACAACCCACTGTAGGGAGGGACCCAAATTTCACGTGCTCACCCAAAGAGACGATTTCAGAAACTGAGTAAACTCAGTAAAGGATAAAGTTCACCATCACCTTTATCACCCTTGAAATCACACCTGTGTCTGTTAGACACCCTCGATCTGGTCAATTAATTATTTAGCACTAATACGATTATGACTTTCTAACAACTTCTACCACCCCTGCCGATCTTGTAACAACGCATCCCATTGTATATCCAAAACCACACACATGCCAATCCAGTTAATCCCTTGCCCATTTATCGGCCATTGATCACGCAAATTTAAACAACAAACACTCGCTCACCTATCTGACGCAGGTACTAACAATAAATCTGCAACCAGACATGACTCATTTGTTCATGACCTCACTGCAGAAACAAGCATGATGCAGTGTCATTCATTCAAATTACAATAGCATTCAATTTAAATGCAACAATGAAAATTTATATAAAATATATGGGAAAATTCCCCATCTTACAACAGTCACTGTGTGGGATAGAAAGCAAATCATGCATAGCTTTGTAAATAACAGTTAATACAGAAGTTTATGTCAAGAATTTTGTTTAATTTCAAATTGTTTCTTACAAGTTCACGTGTTACACAAGACGATCTAATTAGGTCATAATAAACGTTTTTACTGGTATAAAACTATTGGCAAATTATGATTTTATACCAACAAAGTACCTGCAAGGCATACCAATCTACTTAGATCATGATGACCGTTTGCAAGAGTACTGTAGGAAAATTATGAACAAGATACACTTTTAGGATTTCTATCTAATTAAGTGGTGATAAATATTTGTATTCCTGTAGTATTGTAGGAAAATTATGAACAAGAGACACTTTTAGGATTTCTATCTAATTAAGTGGTGATAAATATTTGTATTCCTGTAGTATTGTAGGAAAATTATGAACAAGATACACTTTAGGATTTCGATCTAATTAAGTGGTGATAAATATTTGTATTCCTGTAGTATTGTATAAAAATTATGACTTTCGTGAACAAAGTACACTTTTAGGATTTCGATCTAATTAAGTGGTGATAAATATTTGTATTCCTGTAGTATTGTAGGCAAACGTTTTCGTCAAGAGAGGCAGGAGAAAATACACAACTCGTATGATTTCCTTGCAAAAAATAACTAAGCAATAATTCTTAAAATCATCATCAGCGAGGAAGACTCGATTTAAGTCGTTGTTCAGTTCACTTCCGACCATTATTTTTTGGTAATTTAAGTCTAAGTTTCAGTTCACTTCCGGCCATTATTTGATCATTTACGTCAAAGTTTCGGTTCATTTCCGATTATTATTTGGTCACTTATGTCAAAGTTTCAGTTTACTTTCGGCCATGTTTTGGTCATTCCGTAGAGACTGGCCAGTTGGAATGAGAAAGGAGTCAGAAAAACAGAAATGCCAAAGTAAACTGCAAACTAACGGCAAGGAACGCAGTCACAAAATGTTGTTAGTTCTTGACACTCTTTGGCCAGTTCTAACATTTCCGTTACTGAATTTCGCTGTGACGCTGTAAGTTGAAGCTGCGAGATATAACGATTTTCGCATACTTAACAATGGAAAAAAAATTACCTCATTACAATGGATATCAACAATGACACGAATGTGGTTTACAACATTGTTCCCACGCAAGACAGAAGAAAGTGAATGTAGTGCAGGCTGTCAAGAAGGCAAGTGGGTGATAAAGAGAAACAGGAAACACACACACACACACACACATACACAGATGCACGTGTAGAAATAGCTTATTATTGTTTTCAAACGCCATTTGGCGACTCACAACCAAGACGTATTGAACTGTGACATACAGAACTTAAATGCCTTGTGCCTGTCAACCGAAACACAAGGGTCACGTGGTCTAAGGCGGTATAAAGAACGTGTTCCTATGAAAAGCTGTATAATTTCACATGCAAATGATGTACATGATGCATATACCACTCTCTCTCTCTCTCTCTCTCTCTCTCTCTCTCTCTCTCTCTCTCTCTCTCTCTCTCTCTCTCTCTCTCTCTCTCTCTCTCTCTCTCTCTTTCTCAATGTATACCATTGATAAACGCTCAGAAACCAAATAAACACATGCAGGCACACGTACAGATTTCACACAGAGGACTCGAAGACTTACATAAGTGTATGCACATGCACACACATAAACACACACGCACTAATACACAAAAAAAAGCAGAAGTACACATGCATATTCACACACAAACACACATCATCATGTACAAGGATGCAATATACACAGAGAAAAACAAAGAAACACAAACAGAATCACATACACACACACATACCCGCTCACACATACGCATGCACATACACATTTACATACTTAATCACACTTGAAGACACACACACACACACACACACACACACAGGCACAAAGATACTCTTTTTTTTTTTAAATGTCACAAAGAAATTAAAGAATTGAGGAATTCTAGGACGGATTTTTTGTTGAGCTTTCTTTAAGTCTCTGAATGGCGTGACATGCTCCAAAGTGCATGAGCGGTGCTCTACTTTTTTTGAAATTAATACTCTGTGCTCACGTGACTGAGTTTTTCTCTCCAGAGATTTTGTTTACCATGCTAATGCATGAAGACTTTATTGATTGCTTTGCAACGGAAGTTTTATCAATGACGAAAATAGAAAGTGACGTTCTATGATTGGGGGGGGGGGGAATCTATCAATGACCATTTATTAACAACGACTGATATCATATGAAAGGAGTAAATGTATCAATGACAATGAAATAAACTGACGTTATATGACTGCGGTAAATACATTGAAAGAAATTGACATCTTATGTTTGGAGATAAATTTATTAGTGGCAATGAAAGAAATTGACGTCAAAAGACTGGAGTAAATTTATCAGTTGCAAAATGACTGTAGTAAATTTATCAACAATGAAAAAATCGACATCGTATGGCTGGGGTAAGTTTATTAGTTGCAAAGAAAGAAAATGACGTCATATGTGTGGGGTATATTTATAATTTCAATGGAAGCATTTGAAATCATATGCTTGGGGATATGTTTATTAGTTACATTGAAAGAAACTGACGTCATATGGCGGCGGGTAAATTATAATTGCAATGAACAAAATATCGAGTCGAACAACTGCATGGGGGCAAACGAATATAGCTCGGACTTCTAACTAGTCAAGTGACATGAGCACTCGCTGCACGGCTTTTTGTCAGTCTACGTTTCTAGGTGTGCACAAACATGACCTGCTCTACTAGCGAGCTACGCTTTCCGTGCACTTTCGATTTAGTGCAGAGTTACCATACAGCGCATACCCAAGTTTATCAGTGTGTGCGTGTGTGTGTATGTGTGTGTGTATACTTGCTTTAGTCTCTTTGTGAATATGTGACATATATGTCTGTGTGATTCTGACTGTATATCTATGAGTATAGTGAGTGGTGTGTATGAATGAATCTATGTGCGCGCGCGTGTGTGTATGTGTGTGTTGTGCGAGTATGTGGGTGCTTGCATGCACGTGCATTTTAGACAAGTAAAATGGACACCATTACATCTAGTACTGACACCCGAGCTGAATGACACGAACCCGAATTTTGTAGACGCGTCAGTGTTGTGAGGAATACCTCGTGTCAGAAATTACCCGACTGCCAAATATAAAACATGCAATCTACTCTTGACATTTTTTTTTTTCTAAACCGAGCGACCAATGGACGTACGGAACAGCATGTCAATCAAGTCCCTAATCTAATGTGCAAAATTTGCACCCAGTCAGAGCGCGAATTTAAAATTCAAAGAATCCACCCCTATTAAGTTTTCATTGTGTTTGAGTAGTTTCCTGGTCAGGCAAAGCCGCTGTTCGAGTATGTAACGTGAGCGTCACGAAAGCAAGAAATCATTTCGGGTGCCCCCACTCTTCAGCGTGTCTCATCAACAGGTAAGTGAAAGATCACATTCGACTAACATTTGATGTATTTTATTTTCTACTGCGAAGTAGCGTCATTATCTTCTGGCAAGTTTCTGTTGCGTGCACTCTGTCAGATTGTGACTGCAGATGTAATTAAGACAGCTGTAACTTACTTTTAATGCGTGTACATGGTGTTTAAAGTAATCTTGCCCCAGTGGTGGTCGTGGTGGTCGGAACCCCACATTACAGTGAGCGGAACCAAGTCCCTGCAGACCTATCCTAGCGTCCTAAGACGAAAGTCCCACTCATCGTCTGGGGAGAAAGGAAGCCAACGGAACCACCACCACCACCAATGTTGACTGACTGTGATTTTCTCTATGATGCTAAAATAATAATAATACTAAAATAATAATACTACTAAAATAATACTACTACTAAAATAATAATACTACTAAAATAATACTACTACTAAAATAATAATAATACTAAAATAATAATAATACTAAATTACTTCGACCAGTAAAAGGATGTCCAAGCTGGAAGTGATCTTTTGTAGAGGTCAATATTTGTTGATTGCATAGGGTTGTTATTTAAATATTTTTTTAAAGTTTGTTACATATGTGCGTGCATAATTTTGTCGCTCATTGATTATTATTATTATTACTATTATTATTATTGAAGATGTTAACGAAATATAAATTTATATTGCGTTTGTTTAGTTAAATAGATGGATTTATAGATAGATAGATAGATAGATAGATAGATAGATAGATAGATAGATAGATGGATGGATGGATGGACGGACGGACGGGCAGGCAGACAGACAGAGAGACAGACAGATTGACAGACAGACAGACAGACAGATAGATAGATAGATAGATAGTTTTGGATGGACGAAACAATACCTATACATAAGAATGAAAGGATAAATATAAATATATATATTAACGGAAATGATAATAAACTCGAATGTACACTTGAACTCTCGCAGATACACTCTGGCATATACACACATACACACATACATACATAAAGAAATATCACGAATTGCAACAACAAATATCTTAAGTGCGTTTTTTGTAAATATGTATTTCAGTTTCAATTTCCCCATTAAATTTACGTTATTTTTTAATTTTTATATTATTGTCTAAATAATTTTCTTCCATTCAGATTACTCTCTCACACTCTCTCTTGTATTTCGTTTCTATGTTTGTGTTGGTTGTTGCTCTCTGTATTATATGCAGGATTTTACTGAATTTTTAGTTATTCGCTATCTGTATTCTTGTTCGATTCTCTTAAGTTCAAACAGAATGAACGAAATGGACTATAACAATAATGGGACAGAGTGGAGTACACAAACGAAGCATAAAGTTTGAAAATAAAAATAAAATTAAATGACAATTTTAAAATTAAAATAAATAATAAAATAAATAAATAAAAATAAATTAAAATAAAAAACAAGCAAATCGGTACTTTAAAAAATCAAATGATTCGTTTGATGTTGGGGAGAGAGGGGGAGAGAGAGAGTTTTGTCTAATTTATTTTTCCATGAACACACACACACACACACACACACACACACACACACACACACACACACACACAGAGAGAGACACACATACAAAAGCACATAACACATACATACTTATATACATACAAAATAGCATCTACATACACAAATACATACAAAGTCACACTTACTTAACTATATTTTTGACCATTTAAAAAAAAAACTCATACTCTTCAAGTCCTGCCGCGTCCAATTGCTGTACTTCTCACGAACTACTCACTTGACAAAGTGCAAAATAATACTTTTAAACTGACATTTTATTATAAAAAAAATAACAAAACACTATATCATTATTACTTCCGAAGGCAGAGAGCATTAGGTTAGTACAATCAGTTTTCTCCCTGTTTTATTTTATTTTTTTGTATTTCCAAATATTCCTCTTTAACAAAATATATTCTTGTAAAGCAATGCGCACATACTTATTTTAAAAGTGAAATAAACATTTCTGAGCGCTTGTTTAGATACATTATTACAAAATCTGACTTTTAAACAATAGATCTAAATTGTTAAACATTATTTTATTTTCAAAATGACTTTAGAAATAGTATGTCATATTTTTAAAAATGCAATTAACAGTATATCTTTAAATGTAATTTAACAAATATATTTAATTACGAAATAACTGCCAAAGTAACAGAACAGCATTTAAAAAATAAAACAATGATACTATAACCTTAAAATATCATCAAAATAAATTTATAATTATTCAATATTGCAAATATATTAAAATAATATAAAAATTACTTTAACATTAACTCAACCTAATGCTTTTAAAAACAAATTTAAATAGCATGAAAGCAAAACACCAAACAAAACAATCGTAAATACAAATGACACTTAATGACACTTACAAACTTTAAAATTAACTTCTCTTTTTAAAACTATAAATTACTTAAAAATTGATAGATAAAATAATTACTTAATAAAATGGTTTCGAAAAATAACTTAGCACAATATATATTTTTAATTACTTTACATAATTACTTTAACGTTTTCTTTTAATTAATATTATAAAAATTATCAAAAGTTTCATAACAATACGAAAATCATATTTAATAAAACTATAACAGCATTATAAATATTCAGCGCATTAGCAAGCATCAGTGATAAACCTTAAAGGTCACTATTAATAGACTGTGAATTCCTTCCCCCACCCCCTTTAAGTCTTTCTCAAACTTCCTTCATATTTTCTGACATAAATGAACGAGTCCTAATATTATTATCATTAAAGTTATCCAACATTAATCACATGTATGTTTGAATTAACGCTTCTCTTATATATAGGAAAATAATGTTATTTCTGGGACAAGCAATTCTGCCGAGTTGTCGCGTCAATTTCTATCAGATCGTGTTCGCTGGGCTGTTGTCAATAAACCACCTCCAAAAGTTTATACATTTATATACTGCCATGACATTTACATGTAGAGAACGAAATATTGCATGACCTTTACACATATAGAAAGAAATATGCCATGACATTTACACGTATAGAAAGAAATATGCCATGATATTTACACGTATAGAAAGAAATATGCCATGACATTTATACGTAGAAAAGAATTGTGTTTGGACCATGGTGTGACAGAATACTAGATAATGAGACTGATGTATTATACGACTGATCTCATTGAAAAGCAGTTAATAATAATAAATTTCTTACAGTGCAATATTCGGGGAATAAATGCACTCTACTCAAGTTTGCGGTGACATAACAATGCTGATATGTAGTACAAAGTTCTCGTATAAAGGATATCGCTGCTGGTATACGGAATATTCACATCTTTAGGGTTTGAAGCAGTAACATAAAATTTTTCCATATTCACAAAATTTAAAAACTGTTTAATAAAGCGTGTGTAAATCTTTGTGAGACGTCTTGTATTTGTTTCTTTTACCTTCCTACCATCGTCCCTTTCAATTTTCGTACAGCTACAACAATTGCAGTGTGCTCTGAAGCAATTATAATGTTCACTTTATTTTATCTCCTATAGACTTGCACAGAAATTAATGTTATTGTGTAATGACAAATATAGGTCAAGATGGCTGACAATGGTCATGTGACTATGGCGACGGACTGGACAGAAGAACAGTCAGTGTACGGTTTCGGCTTTGGTGAGTTGATGCAACGTGTGACAACAAAACACAAAGTCAAGCACTGAACAGTTATTATTTGCATTAAAATTATACTGAAGGTCGTATCTGAAGGTCGTATAATTCAGACACATAATTAACTAGCTGTGAAATTAATGACAAAACCATGCTATAAATTAATAGGGAGTAAAATGGACGCCAAAAATGACGTGAGTGTATGAAACTAATCAAATAATGTAATTCGCAAAGCCAGAAAACACACTAAATTAGGTGAAAATTATACTTTAGTATAATTATAATATATAATGTTTGCAACAGTTATGGAATTTAATAGCGGATTGTAGCAATTACCAAATCAAACATTAAAAAATAATTTCCTTCAATTTTGTACTTCTAAATATTTATACTTATAATTGTATCTATGAGATATTGGATGTTTATTTTACATTTTGTAACTGTGATTAGTCTAATGGGCGGTGACTAAATTTTCGTTTGTAATTCTATAATAACTGCATAAATATGTAGATCTAAGAGACAGTGATTGAAGTTTTGTTTTTTAATTGTTTGAAAACTATGTAAGTTTAATGGACTGTTTTACTTACCTGTATGGTGTCTGGCCTGTGTATGGTAACTTACCTGTATGATGATTTACTTATATATGACTTACCTATATTGTGTCTTACTTATATGTGACTTTCCTCTATGATGACTACCTATATGTGATTTATCTACACGCTATTTGCCTGTGTTACTTACCTGTACGGTGACTTACCTATACGTGATTTGTGTGTATGTGACTTATCTGTACGGTGACTTACTTGTATGATGACTTACCTGTAGTACTATGACTTAACATATAAGTGACTTACCCATATATGACTTACCTGTATAGTGACATATGTAGTTTACCTGTATGATTACTCACATATGCGTTACTTGCCTGCATGTGACACCTATATGTGACTTGCCTGTATGTGACTTATCTGTGTGGTGATTTATATATGCTTAAATTATTTATATTGCGACTTACCTGTTCTTGACTCACCTGCACAATAAGTTCATTTCACATGCTGTCCCCTTGCGTTTATTGTACACTTGATCATGGACAAATGTCCAGCAGCGTGTTCATATTGACCATTCGCTTGTACCGGTAGGTAATATTCTGTGCCCTTCAGCCCAGAGATCACCAGATGCAGACCAGCCGTCCCCGGACAACCAGCTGTACATCATGAAATCGTTTACGTGCCCGCCGTGGCCCGAGAGTAGCAGTTACGCTGATTTCTCGCCTTCGGGTAAGCGTTACTTCAAGAGTACAACGTAAGAAATGTTGTTTGTTCGTTAAGGCGAAATATGTTTATTACTGAGTTATCTGTCAATTATATCTAACTTGGTATAACAGCGACTAATTGTAAGAAGCTTGAGTTGTTAATTTGAAATAAATATTCTAAATAGCTAACAATGGAAGCAAGTTCTTAGTTCGTTAAATGTTTAAATAGCTAACAATGGAAGCAAGTTCTTGGTTCATTAAATGTTTAAATAGCTAACAATGGAAGCAAGTTCTTGGTTCGTTAAATGTTTAAATAGCTAACAATGGAAGCAAGTTCTTGGTTCGTTAAATATTCTAAATAGCTAATAATAAATGCAAGTTTAGGGTTAATTAAATTTTTTAAAATAAAAACAAAGTAATTGAATGCAAGTTCTAGATTAATAAATTTTCTAAATAACTAAAAATATGTATCTTGGTTATATATTATACGCTTAACGTATAGCTTATTAGCAATATATATCTGGGTTGTCTGGTAAATGTTTTCAACATTAGTAATGAATACAAAATCTGGAAGGCGTACGTGTGTATCGAGTTAATTTATTATGAAGTCAAAAATAGTGTTTAGTCCTTATGTATGTGTGTGTGTATTATATTGGTCAGTTGTTTCTCTCACATTTTCTTTTCAAGATTATAGTGAAGAATTAGTCATGAATATATACCATATATGTCAAGAATATTTTTCTTTCAATTGATAAACAATTATTCATACAAGAATAGTGTGTGTGTGTGTCTGTGTGTGCGTGTGTATGTACTCTGCGTCGGTTTAAAATAAATAAATTTAAAATACTTTTTTTCGTACATCAATACAAACAGGTACTGCATGTAGTGCACATATCAGTGTGGTTATTTCATCACTTTGCTTCACTGATTTCTTGCACAGGTGTCTCTCGAGCAGACTGCTTCACGTCGGACAGCGAGCCCCCATCCCCTGAAAAAGAGTACCACAACCTCATTCCTGCGGTAAACAAAACTCAAAGAGACAGCGTCAAGAAGCCCTTGGAGAACTTTTTAGGTAAGAAGAGCCAGTGTCAGTCTGTGTATCCATGTTTGCGCTTGAAAGGGGTGGGGAATGAGAGAAGGTTAGGTGTGTGGGATTTGTGCACAATCGAAATATAATGAAATTGAAGATTTTAATAAATATTTTTAAATAATTCTTTTAAATTATGATTTTTCCCGGTCAAACAGTAAATAAAATCACAGCACTGTATTCTTGAAAATCGTCATCAATATTAGCAATGTCGTTTTAAATATTATATTGGGAATACAATCCCTTGAACAGATTTAAAAACACAGATCATGTGAAACAAGTCTGAGTAACTGAAGCTATTCAGAACAAAACATGTCATTAACATAAATGACATCTAGAAAACTGAGCGAATCTAAAGAGAAATTATAACAAATATCATCATCATTAACAGTAACATCATCGTCATCATCATCAACAGCAAAGCAAGGACTAACAATGGTATATGATTGTTCCTACCGGTAATGTCTTTTAATTTGTTTCCAGTTGATGATTGGCAGATGACCAAAGCTGGGATACCCATGCTTTTGCAAGAAAACGGTACCGCCATGTTCAGACTTGGCTCTAAAATATATGACGTCGACATTGACATCAACATCGGGTCGCCCTATAACCAGTCAAGTTTGCCAACTTTGCCTGCAGGTAATAAATGATGCTGTTGTCCCTTTTTGTCAATTTCGGGTTATCATTCAAATAAGTGTATATAAAATGATCCAGAAAAGTGCGTATAAAATCATCCAATAAGTGTATACAAAATTGTGACGTCTATGCCACATTAGTTATTGGTTATGACTATTATTATTAATTAATCATCCATAATTAATTACAAGTGATGAGAATCTTAATTTATGTTATTAATAATTCTCCAGAAGACACCAACTTGTCTCTCTTAATTGGCGGATATACGAGCACTGTAAATGTTTTCTCTCTTCCACAACATTAAAGACAAACATTTACCGTTTTTAATCTATATTTAGCAAGCTTCCATCCACCCACTTTCTTCTCCAAAATACGGTTATCAATATGTGTAAGAAGGTCAATAAATTTAAATAAATGTCAATAAAAGTCTTATTAGGGCAGCACTAAATTTCAGGCATATTTCATATCTAAAACTCCCTTCTCTTTTACATACGTTCTCAACTTATAAATCCTGCAACAATTTCATTAGCCTGATACACAACAGCATAAGAAATACAGCATCAATCAAAATTCGCAAGTATAATGTACAATGTAATCAAATTAATGGATAAAAAAATAATGGTTCAATTATATAAGCATTCTCCAATTCAAACCATTGATCAATAGAAACATGTACAAAATATTTCTAACTTTACTAGTTAGTTAACTTATCATAAACTAACGATCGCCTTTATAACTGGACTCGAGTTAATTCAAAGTGATTCGAATAGAGCATTTTTCAACAAAGAAACTTCCGGTCCATCTCCACTGGATGAATTTGTTATGAACATGTGTGTAAGTATTAGTCAGAAAAATTACTCATCCAATTGGAACTGGGTTGGATTGCGTCAGCAATTTTCTAGCATATTCTCAACTCTGGCACTTACAAAAATCCATCATAAGGAGTTCCCAAGGTGTGATCACTTTGACAATTTAACACTTTATATAACAATTATGTCTAGAAATATGCATAGGCAAATTTACTGCACCATAAAAATCATCCAAAAAAGTGTATGTAAAATCATCCAAAAACTGTACATAAAATCATCCAAAAAGTGTACATAAAATCATCCAAAAATGTGTATGTAAAATCATCCAAAAACTGTACATAAAATCATCCAAAAGTGTACATAAAACCATCCAAAAAGTGTACATAAAATCATCCAAAAAAAGTGTATGTAAAATCATCCAAAAACTGTACATGAAATCATCCAAAAACTGTACATGAAATCATCCAAAAAGTGTACATAAAATCATCCAAAAAGTGTACATAAAACCATCCAAAAAGTGTACATAAAACCATCCAAAAAGTGTACATAAAATCATCCAAAAAGTGTACATAAAACCATCCAAAAAGTGTACATTAAATCATCCAAAAACTGTACATGAAATCATCCAAAAAGTGTACATAAAATCATCCAAAAAGTGTACATAAAATCATCCAAAAAGTGTACATAAAATCATCCAAAAAGTGTACATAAAACCATCCAAAAAGTGTACATAAAATCATCCAAAAAGTGTGTATAAAACATTGAAATAAGTGCGTATAAAATCTTCCAATAAGTCTATATAAAATCTTCCAATAAGTCTATATAAAATCTTCCAATACGTCTATATAAAATCTTCCAATAAGTGTATATAAAATCTTCCAATAAGTCTATATAAAATCTTCCAATAAGTCTATATAAAATCTTCCAATAAGTCTATATAAAATCATAATAAGTCTATATAAAATCTTCCAATAAGTCTATATAAAATCTTCCAATAAGTCTATATAAAATCTTCCAATAAGTGTATATAAAATCTTATATCATCCATTGTGATACTCCTGCACATTGAGTATATTTTACACACGACTCGCTCAACATGTTGTCAACGGCATCATAGTTCCAGACCCAGACTTATTTTGGAACTACATCTGCCACATTATGGTGTGTACTTGCATGAGTGAGTGTGTACAAAAAGATAGACAGACAGACAGACAGACAGATAGATAGATAGATAGATAGATAGATAGATAGATAGATAGATAGATAGATACATACATACATACATACATACTGCATACTCACTTTCATCATAATCTAATCATGCTTAGTCAGGCATCAAGGGTGCTGGTAGCCTTTATATAAATTCTACAGTCCAGATGTTATAAACTTCTCGCGAAAGCGGCGGAAGCCGGAAGCGCCCCCTACACTCAATCAATCAAAATCAAATTATAAACTTCTGCCTATGTAAGACATTCCATTAATAAAGACGATTAATATGTACACGTTACAGTGCTTCTATGTGCATAACGGAGTGACGGTATTAATTTTGTACCTGTTATAGAGTTCCAGTGTCTAGTAATGATTTTCGTTAATTCTTAAGATTATAATTTAAATCTTCCATAGAAGTTTCATTACATGTTGACGGTTATATAGGTTCAATGTCTACTTATGGTTATAATTTATACCTGTTATTTTATATCTGCTGTAGAGATACCATTGTCTCATGACAGTTATAACTTGCATTATTCTAGATGTCCCAGTGTTTATTGACGGTTACACTTTATACCTGTTACAGAAGTGCCTGTTATAAAGATTCTAATATGCACTGAAGAATGCTATTCTTTTACTGTTGAAGAATTTCCAATGTACGCTAACGGTACCTGCGCATATCCAGACGCTAACAACAACACTGATGAAGCTATTGACTGTAAACCCAACATTAGCTCTCTCGTCAACGGCAACGTAGTTCCAGACCCAGTCTTATTTCAGAACGACACCTGTCATTCGTGCCACAGTAACAGGCGACCAGGTACGATTCTATCATGTGCATTAGTGCAAAAACAAAAATATTTATTTTGAAATACATGAATCACATACAGGATATAGAACGGGAGCAAAACGCACACTGTAATAAATGTTAGTTGTAATATTAGCAAGGATGGGTTGAGAAATGAAGGGAGGATTTTTTTTAACCTTTGTAAACTTTGATTGATGTATGATGTGCGATATTTTATTTTGTAAACCATTTGTCGTAAACAGAGCTAGTGATAGGACATTCTCTGTTTTGTTCTTCGTGTTTATTTCTTGTTTGTTTGGATGCACAGTATCAATTGTCACACACTAGTTTGTTTTATAAATAAAAGTATTGTTTGCGGGGGGTTTGTAGGTTTTGTTTATTTGTTTGCTATTTTAAAGGTAGAGGCGGGTTTGTTTGCCGGATAGCTTTGTTATTATTAATAAATACACACACACACACCTTCTGTTTTTAAAACTAGGAAGTAAAGGAAGGCAAACTGGAGGGTTTTTTGGTTAACTATTTGTTTTCACAAAAAAAGTCTTTCAGAGAGAAAGGGTCTAGATAGTACAAGTGGAGGGTTTTTTGGTTAATTGTTTGTTTTCACAAAAAAGAAAGTCTTTCAGAGAGAAAGGGTCTTGATAGTACGATGTGACTATGAATATGTGCTGTGTATTAATAGATGAGTTTTCAAATTATCGTTTCTAGGAAATTAGTTTAGATATTATAGTTTGATATACATACATGCATACATGCATAATGTGTGTGTGCGTTTGTGTGTATGTGCGCGCGAATATATTATATCTTATCCGCAGATTATTCCAGAAAGAACGCCAATTACAGAAGCTCCTCCGACAGATCGGAGGGTGTCGATGACAATTACCGCGCATCTAGACGGAGGCCAGGTAAGGGTTGTGGTTGATTGGTTGGTCACGTGATGAGCTCATGTACTGGTCATTTGTGTGCGACTGAAATTGTAATCAAGAAATTTAAAGAAATGTCAGTGTGTGAATGTGTATATATGTACATGTTTACCTCTGTCTGTCTCTCTCTGTCTCTGTCTCTCTCTCTCTCTATATATATATATATATATATGTGTGTGTGTGTGTGTGTGTGTGTGTGCGATGCGTGCGCGTGAGTGAATGAGTTTGCATATGTGTGTAATTTTAACGAAATCCTCAGAGGGACTCAAACATCAGATACCATAGATTTTCTATTAGAGCAATTGTTGTTTGGACTATCGCGTAAGGCGTAAAGTTTGAATATATTATGACTACCCTCACGAAAACACTGACAGAGTGAGTGCACATAAATGCAATGCTTGAATGACTAGTCTGAATTTGTGTAGAATCAGAATAAGGTAATATCACGGAGGCAGGACACGGTTAAATGAAAACGGTTAAATTTTCGTTCCAGGTTAGAAACTTAGCGATCGATGACTCTTGACCGAACTTAGCTCGAAGTCGGCCTTGTGTTTTAGACCACCGTCCAACTGGACACACAATACATTTCAATGTGTTGTAGACCGAACACTAAACAACTGTTTGCAGTGAAATACACGGAAGAGTTGGTCCTGACAGTTACCGGGTCAAATTGCGCAGAAAATCCCACCCCTAAACATATACACACTTCTCCACCCATAGCACAGTCTCTCTCTTTCCAGAACTTCTCAAAACATTAAAACGATCTCTACCCATGGCTCAGAATCTCTCCACCCAGAATCCCTCAAAACTATTCACTTCACTCACGCACATTATTTTTCTGTCCGGAGCTAAAATCTCTCATTCATCCTAATTAGTCCTAAAGTATCTTCCAGGTAATGAATGACAAAACAAAAAAGCTACAAAACGACATTGAGACCTGTTGTACTAAAATAGCGGGGCACATTGCCTGTTTGCATCCATGTGCGAAATCAGCAAAAATTGAAGCGAGGGTGGGGGATGGGAATGAATAATAATGTTTTTGCACATTTCAGCCAAGTCCACATGATTTTTTCCTCACCCCACCCCACCAAGCTGCTTCACGACTCCTTGGGGAGGGGTTGAGTGTTTGGGTGGATGTAAGGGTGGTGGTATGACGTATTGCAAGCTCCTCTCAGTGTCGCAGATTTGTGCACTCTGACCTAAATTTTCAAGTATTATCGGTCTGGCTACTCTTCCATGGTTTCGGCACAACACGCGCTACTAATTTTATTTGAGAACGCTCACTTTAAAGAAAATAAAACTACCCGGATGTAAACGTAAACTGTAGCACGCTTAGATCGCGAGTTGTCAAATAAGTGCAGACGCTAACATCACCTTGACCTCTTGCGAGACGTTCGATGCACTAAAAAGAATAATTTTGTTCCGGTTTCAGTTTCGAGTGTGGGCTAAATATAAACCGGGAAATCTTTCCTTCCGAATCATAGATCTAGTTCCTCTTGGGTCACCTAAAGAAATTAAAAAATTATTGATAGATTAGGTTTTTACGGAATTTATTTTACTTTGTGGTAGTTGTTTTGTTTTATAAAGACAAACAACTCTGATACCCATTTTCTTCTTTTATATATAAAAAAAAGCAGGTGATAAATTTAATATTCTTTAAAAACATTAAGTAATTATATTTTTATGAAGAAAGAAGATAATATTATTTCGATTTTCGATCAAGAATTGAAGAGAAGAAAAAAGAAAAGGAACAGCAGCGTAAAGAAACAACTGACAGGACCGGTGTGAGACTTGTACAAACAACTGACAGGACCGGTGTGCGACTTGTACAAACAACTGACAGGACCGGTGTGCTACTTGTACAAACAACTGACAGGACCGGTGTGAGACTTGTACAAACAACTGACAGGACCGGTGTGCGACTTGTACAAACAACTGACAGGACCCGTGTGAGATTTGTACAAACAACAGACAGGACCCGTGTAAGACTTACACCATCGAAAGACTAGTAACACAAACATCTAATCTGCTAATTTCTAAAGTTACTTTATATTGTTTTTGCTTTCTAAAAAAATATTTCGTTACCTTTTAGTGGGTGGGTGGTATTAGTTTATTATTTGAGGCGAATTCTGGAACTTCGATTTCTGAGGAAACAATTCTGGCTGGGGTCACAAGATAAACTGAATTTTGTGTAGTTTTCCTCAGATCTCCGTAACTTTCGCTTTGGCTCGCGCATTTCTTTGTACTGCCACTCACCTGTTACAAACGCCCACACCATTTTAAAGAATTCTTACACGTGACGCTTATTAAAAAGTGATTTGCTTACACTACAGGATGTATCGCAACTGCCAACTTGAATGCTTGGAACTGAATGATTGACATATCTGCACATTCCCACGTTGACGCAAGCCGGGTTTTCTTAGGATGATATTTTAACAAAATAATATAAAAAAAAGAACAAGTAAATACACAGGAAATGATGAATTAGCTATTTCCAAGGTCTTCTACGTAAGGAGACCGCAATTCTTTGAAAGTACTGTGCAGTGCACCCAAATGAACCATTCTTATGCATGTGTTTGTTAAATAACTATTGCAAGTGTGACAGTTCGTGCTGGTGAGTCCTGATGTATTCTGTGTGAACTAGAACTGGTGTTCTAGTGTATTCTAGTGCACAGTGAGCTCTGGAACGTCCTAGATTTCCTGGTGTATTGTAACGTGAAGTAGTGTGGTCTGGTGTCCGGTGCGTTATAGAGCAGGGGTCTCCAAACTTTTCAGCCCGAGGGTCGCATTAATTATCAAACAGCAGTTCAGGGGCCGACTACACACTCGAGGTCCAAATAAAAAAGAATCAAAACATGGATGTTGTTTTTAATTATTTACAGTAGTACCTCGCATAACGAACACAATTCATTCCAGCAGTACTTTCGTTATGCGAAACACGATAATCCATAGACTTCTACAGGAAATCGTGCAATCCGTTCCACATCACCGCGAAAAATCAAAGAATTAGGAGAAAATGAAGACAGGGCAGTGTTCAGGTGTGTGTGTGTGTGGGGGGGGGGGGAAACACAAGTAACGACACTCACCAAAGCAGGGTATGATGTTAGGTGTTGATGAGGTAAGATGTTAGACGTTGAAAATGGAGATGTGATGAGGAGGACATACACACACACTTATGTACAGTTCACACAGATGGCAAAAACACATCAAAGCAAGGAAAAAAGGACAATCAACTGGGGACAAACACGCCCTGCCTTCATCTGAGCCGCGCAAGACATGACTGGCCGGATTCGGCCATTTATTCCCGGGAAATACGATGTTTTCACGGCGTATGTATGGTTCGTTATGTGAAACAAGTTCGTTCTGCGAGTCACGCGGGCATTTGCAGCGGCGTTCATTATGCGAATCGTTCATTCTGTGAGGCGTTCGTTATGCGAGGTACCACTGTATTTAATATTATTTTATTCAATTATTATTTAAGAACACATTGATACACTACATATGAACACCTGTATTAGTGGGAATGGTGAAATTGTTTCCTGGATGTCAAAATAGCAGACATTTCTGGGTTTAGATTTTATGTCCCTAACATCAACAGTGACCTGAGATTATCATCGGACAAGTTTGTTCTCAAATTGTTCTTCACATATTTTCATTCTTCAAAATGTTTGTTCACACAGGTATGTTGTTCCAAAGATTGAAAGGTACCTTGATGCAAAGGTTTTGACATTAGGAAAGTCTTCCTTGGGCAAAAACTGGTAAAAACCCACCAGTTTTTTCTTTGAACTTGTCCCTAAGGAGGTCATTTGCTTGCAACTCAATGGCTTTGTCTAATAGTCACGGTTGACTGCTCGTATACTATAGACTGGGTGGACTGGATACTAAGAATATGTCCGACTTAATTAACAATCTGTGACCCATATCTATAACGCTCCTTTATTCCGAATCTGGGTCAGAGTTCTTTGTTCCCTCTCAACTCTCAGAGATTAGAGATAGAAAAATTTAGCGGCGGCTGATCTTGGCAGGATACACGTAAATTTCCGTAATTTTTTCCCATAGACAAAAAGTCTCCACGGGCAGCAAGAGAGGGCCGCGGGCAGTAGTTTAGAGAACCCTGTTATAGAGTAACACGGTGTATGCTGACATAAACAAGTGTCGCCTGCAGGGTAACTTTTGGTGTGTTCTGGTGAGTTAAAGAGTATCCTGGTGTATTCTGGCGAGGACAAGTGCTGCTTGCATGGTGAGCCCTGGTGTGTACTAGTATCAGATCTATTCTAGCATGAACTAGTGTGATCCACATGGTGAGTCCTAGCGTGTATTTGTGTGTCAGAGTATATTATTGTTTCTTAATAGGTCACGGCATGTTCTGGTGTGTTTTAGTGTATCAACGTATCTGGGTGTATCCTAGTGTGTTTTTGTATATCCTCAAGTGTCCAACTATGTCCTAGCTTGCTCTGATGCTTCATAGCATGTCCTAGTGTTTCCTGGAAAGCCTCAGTGTTCTACCATGTGTGTCTTAGTATGTTCCGGCAGGGTCTAATTCATCCTAACGTATCCGAATGTGTCTGACATATTATAATATGTCCTCGCGTGCTAAGGTGACAAAACATGTTCTGGGATGTCAAAGTGTGTCCCTAGTACGTCATATTATTTTCTAGCGTAACACATAATGTCCTGGCATGTCCCATTTAGTCCAGACTGGTTCTAGTGTGTCTAGCATGTTCGTATGTGTCGAGTGTATTTTATCGTGTCCTATCTTGTTGTTTTGCCGTAGAGGCGTAGACGGATGTGACTGACTGTCCTAGTTATTCTGGTTTGCCGAAGTGTCTTTGTGTGTGCCTTGGTGCTGTAGGCATCAAAGCGCGTTCTAATGTGTCTCAATCTGTTCTACTGTCAGTTCTATCGCTGGTGTAAAAGGGAAGTGTTCCTGTTGACAGTCATGGCCATTTACTGATGAAAAAGATGAAAGATGAGTGTGAGTTTCGGGTATGGACGATCTATCTGCTAATGAAAGACTGTCGGAATTTCATTTTTTTTTTTAAAAAACAAAAAAAACCCAACCCAGCAGATATGAAGTTTGTTGTGTTGAGTTTACCAGGAAAATAGAAAACGGTGAAATTACAAAAGATGTACTGTCTGCTCCAAAGAAACGCATCTGTGACGTAGTTTTCCCAAGAGCCGAGTATTCGTGACCTAATTTTGAATCCTAGTCTAGTGAAAAGTAGTATTGATATCGTGAAATGGAACGGCTATCGGTAAAACATTGTGTGATAGCAGCGTTTTCCGCTTCCCATCTTTACACGTATGCGCACACTCGCTCAAACACACGACCTACGTCGTTCAGCGGTGAACGAATTGCAGTTATGATTTGGGGATTTCCCCTACTTTCTCAGTCTGCGGGTTTCACAATTTATCGGAAAACTACGCTCACGCCGACACACGCAATGTATTAAATGAACAGGCATAAAAAGTACATGATCAAAAGTTGCATGATCGGGAGGATGAGTCGTACGGGACACCCTTGCACGCGCGGATTATGCAAATACATTAACACACCCTAATTCCAACGGAATAGAGCAGGGGGTGCACAAACTGCGGCCCGAGACAGGGGCTCTATGCGGCCCCCGGAGGACTTTTGGATGTTACCATTATTACGAATGTAAAACACATTATTTCATTATTTGTGTTGTTTTTTCTACTGAGCCATCCATGTGGCAGCCCTCCACGCACTATTTGGAAATTTGGCCCTCTGGCCTAAAACGTTTGTGAACCCCTGGAATAGAGACTCTTCTGACGTCATAAGGGATTGGAACCGGTCGGAATCAGGGTCAGTAGTCCTGTGTGAGTTCGGAACTATAGACCATAAGTGATTCGATCCCTGTAGGAGTGTAATCAATAAGAGTGAATGGATGTAAAAAAAAAAAAAAGAAGAAGAAGAATAAATTGGTGTGGAGTAGCCGTCAAAAGAACAGGGCTGTCTTAACAGCATTATAGGCCCTTGGGGCTCTTAGTACCAAGTATTTAAACTTTTTAAAAATTTGTTGTAAAGCTCGTGAGGCCCCGGGCAATTGCCTAGCGTGCTGACGCGTTCAGACGACACTGCAAAGGAAAGAGAAGAAGAAATTTAATGAGATAAACGTTGTGACCGATTCATTTCAGTTGCAGCAAGTCAATTTGAGATCGAAATCTGAGAGGTGTATTAAACACATACACACACACACACACACACACGTAAAAGAAAAACTACATAAACATACACCAGAACTCTGATGAGTTGCTGCTCTTTAGAGTTAAAAATAGTTGTTATTACATTATACTGCATGTATTATTATTATTATGCCATTACAATTTAACATTGACAGGCCTATTTAAGGAATAGGGAAAACTGTGGATCAGTTTAAAGTTGTTAATTTATCAAAAACCAGCTTGTTCACTTCTTGGGCTATAGGCTTTATCCTTTTCCAAGCAGTCTGCCACCCTTATTATTAAATTGAGTCCCTTTTGAAAGAATAAACAGTCCTGCAGCAATTCTTCGTCAATGCAAACTAATAATGACTAAATGTGCAAATTAAATAATTCCTATGCAACAATCTGTTCAAATTCGCATAAAACTATTTTAGTGTTCGAAATGTTTTTCCCGACCTGCACCAGTTACAAATGAAGTTCGTAATGACGTCATCGTCGTACCTGAACTGAAAACGAGCTAGACGTGAAGAACGAGTCCACTTTAACTGATTTTAAACGAGAAATTGTAGTGTTTTGTCAGTCATTCCGGACACTAGCGCTGAAGTAAAATAAACTAGCAGAAATTTTATCTCTCTCATGGCAAAGCCGGTATCTAACTAATTAGAATCTATCTATCTATCTATCTATCTATCTATCTATCTATCTATCTATCTATCTATCTATCTATCTATCTATCTATCTATCTATCTATCTATCTATCTATCTATCTATCTATCTATCTATCTATCTATCTATCTATCTATCTATCTGCCTAATAACTATACTCACTCCCATATTAAACAAAGTCTTAGGTAAGTAGAAAACCTGTATACATGAATATCACAGACAAACACGCCTCTTTTTTCTTTTTGTTTGATTTGCTGAACGCAAGCCGCCCATTTAGTTGGAGAAACCAAAGACTTAATAAGATTTCCAAGAAGACCATTTATGGTGGTACTATAACTCAACAGAATAACATGAAACATAAATGGACAGCATCTTCCTGCCGTACTAAAGCGTTGTATGCAAGCAGTTTCTGATTTTGCAGGAAAGACGTGATACAGTTTTCGACAGAATCCTGCCGGAGGATCTTAAAAATAATAGTGCAACTACCGCCAAGTTTGAGTCCAGCCTGGGTGGACGCCGGCTAGCTAGCTGTCCAGTTTATTTATGTAGGCATTTTCACACTTAATGCTGACATAAACATTTGCATCATTTATGTATTGAGAGACACGCATATGTGTGCAGAGAAAGACTCTTGCACAATTATTCACGTAAAGACGACACTGAAGTTCGCAAATATGTGCAAGGACTGCTGTTTTACGTACTCGACTGACTGTTTCCTTTCTTGTCCACAGGCACACGCACAGAGAAACTATGGGAGTTCATCTTGCGGCTCCTGACCGACAACCGACACAACCCCAGCCTCATCGAGTGGGTGGACCGCAGTGAAGGCACGTTCCGCCTGAACAACTCCAGAGCCATCGCCCACATGTGGGGCATGCGCAAAAACAATGAGCAGATGACGTACGAAAAGTTGAGCCGAGCACTCAGGTCAGTGGGCATACCATGACGTAGTTAGGTTAAGATCACTAACGTTACCCTGACAAAGCCCAACTTTAAGATCACTAACGTTACCCTGACAAAGCCCAAAGTTAAGATCACTAACGTTACCCTGACAAAGCCCAACGTTAAGATCACTAACGTTACCCTGACAAAGCCCAACGTTAAGATCACTAACGTTACCTTGACAAAGCCCAACGTTAAGATCACTAACGTTACCCTGACAAAGCCCAACGTTAAGATCACTAACGTTACCCTGACAAAGACCTACGCTCAAATCAGTTTGGTTATCTTGATGAAAGTCTATGTTCGATCAGTATACTTATCCTGGCGAATAAGTTGTATATGTTTAGATTAATACAGTTATCCTAACGAAGGCTAGTTTAGATAGTATAGTATCCTGACAAGACTATGTTTAGATCAGCATAGTTATCCTGTGACAGTATATTTGTTTTAGATAGGTATAGTTACCCTGACAAAGGTCTATGTTTAGATCAACAAAATTCTCCTGACGAAGGGATACGTTTAGATCAGCAGAGTTACCCCGAGAAAGGTCTACGTTGCATCAAAATCAAGCACTAAGATAAAATCAAGCACTAAGATCAGTACAGTTACTAGATATTAAAGCTGTATATTTTTTTTAAAGATCTATTATCCAATGCTAAGTTACCATAATTACGCCATGTGTCCAAGATAAGTTTTAAGATTACATGTAAAATCAGTGTACAGATAACACTACTGAGATATGAATAATTACTATGCTAACTAACAGGGTACATTATGAGATCTATAAACGAAAGTGGAACACACAACTTGGGTAAATTTTTCATGATGTATTAGTTGGGCATTAAGATAATTAAATCTGTTAAGATGCTAAGTAAATCTGTTACGCAGTATTAGTTAGGCACTGAGATAAGTAAATCTGTTACGCAGTATTAGTTAGGCACTAAGAAAAGTAAATCTGTTACGCAATATTAGTTAGGCACAAAGATAAGTAAATATGTCACGAAGTTTAGTTAGGCACTAAGATAAGTAAATCTGTTACGCAGTATTAGTTAGGCACTAAGTAAATCTGTCACGAAGTGTGGTAAGGCAAGAACTACCTCAAGTAAAAATGTCACGAAGTGTGGTAAGGCAAGAACTACCTCAAGTAAAAATGTCACGATTGATGAGTCAGTCAAGTTTGGACTGCATAGGAAAAAATAATTGCAACAATGTCCGTGGCCAATTCTAAGTATCTACAGAAGAAGCTAGTATATGCAAAAAGACCTTGACCTTGTATACTGTAAGTCATTTGGATAGGATTTATCATTGGTCAATAGAGTTTTGGAAACAAAAAGTTGCGCCTCAAATTGAAACAAGCTAAATAATCAACATCAACTGTAATATTTGATAAGTGACATTTTTTTACACGCTATTGACTGTTATCTTTAAACGATAGTTGAACCCTCACGCTTCCCACGAGAATTGTCCTTAACTGTCATCTTTATCTTCATAATTCAGTTACAGCGCTGGCTATTGCAGGAATAAGTCGACTTTTGCCAACCAGTGCCATGCAGGCAGCAAAACATATATTGGATAATGTATGCAATATGCCATGATAATAGCAAAATTTGAAGTATATGAAGCGTCATGTATAAAGTAAAACAGGTCAGAACATGAATATTAAATGTCATTACGTTAGTGAATCAGAAGTGGGACAGGTAGGTTAAACACCGTGTAGACAGAAAATTATGTTGGAACGTAGGTCTATTTTAAACGTCATATAAATAGCAGGTCATATGTCGGAACATTTATGTTAAAATTATGAAGGCAGTAGATGTCAGAACACGTATGTTAAGCATCTTGAAGATAGGAAATCGGTAGTAGGAATATTTATAAATGATATGAATGTAGCAAATCAAATGTAAGAACAAGTATACTAAACGTCACAAGGGTAGCAAATGAAATGTCGGAGGAAATATGGTAAACGTTCGAAGGTAGCAAATTAAATGTCGGAACAAGTGTGCTAAACGTCACGAAGGTAGCAAATTAAATGTTAGAAGAAGTGTGCTAAACGTTCGAAGGTAGCAAATGAAATGTCAGAACAAGTGTGGTAAATGTCACGAAGGTGGCAAATTACATGACAGGACAAATATGTTAAACGTTCGATGTTAGCAAATTAAATGTCGGAGGAAATATGTTAAACGTTCGAAGGTAGCAAAATAAATGTCAGAGCAAATATACTAAATGTTATGAAGATAGCAAATTAAATGTCAGAGCAAATATACTAAATATTATGGAAGGTAGCAAATTAAATCTCGGAACGCGTATATTGAACAGTATGTAGGTAGCGTTTCATATGTTGGAAACGTAATATTTAACTGACGCTATGTATAATTAGCACATCATATGTTGGAAACGTAATATTTAACTGACGCTATGTATAATTAGCACATCATATGTTGGAAACGTAATATTTAACTGACGCTATGTATAATTAGCACATCATATGTTGAAAACGTAATATTTAACTTTCCCTATATAGATAGGTAGCACATCTTATGTTGGAAAAACTGAATGTTTAGCTTGCACTTCATATGATGGAACCTGAACGTTTAACTATCGGTATTTAAGCAGCAAATCATATCGGAATATATATGCTAAATGCCATGAATGCAGCAAATCAAAATGGCAGAACAATTATATTGAATGGCATGTAGGCAGCATATCATGTGTTTTAAACTCAGTATTTAACTATCGCTATATAGATGGCAAATCATGTGTTTTAAACTCAGTATTTAACTATCACTATGTAGATGGCAAATCATGTGTTTTATTTAAACTCAGTATTTAACTATCGCTATATAAATGGCAAATCATGTGTTTTAAACTCATTATTTAACTATCACTATGTAGATGGCAAATCATGTGTTTTAAACTCAGTATTTAACTAGCTATGTAGATGGCAAATCATGTGTTTTATTTGAACTCGGTATTTAACTAGCTATGTAGATGGCAAATCATGTGTTTTAAACTCAGTATTTAACTATCGCTATATAGATGGCAAATCATGTGTTTTAAACTCAGTATTTAACTATCACTATGTAGATGGCAAATCATGTGTTTTATTTAAACTCAGTATTTAACTATCGCTATATAAATGGCAAATCATGTGTTTTAAACTCAGTATTTAACTATCACTATGTAAATGGCAAATCATGTGACTCAGTATTTAACTATCGCTATGTAGATGGCAAATCATGTTGATATGTATGTTAAGTATCGTAAACGTAATGATAGATGGGATAATACTTAATAATGAGTGCAAAAACAATGTCGGTTCTGACTCTTATTTCCTGCAGGTTCACCATTATGTATGTTGTAGTTATGGCTGTAATGCATGGCAACTGTTCTCAAAATTTGTTCTAGTAGGGTCCGCCTTTAAGTCAGGGTATATCTTTTCCTTCTTTTGGTGGGGGTGGGGGGTGGGGGCAGGGAAGAAACTGCCATTGTTACATTACAGTGGCGGTACACTACCAGTTCTACTTATAAGTGTACCTCCAGTCTCACACAGTGCAGCAGCGCGAAAGCGGCGGAAGCCGGAAGCGCCCCCTACACTCAATCAATCAATCAAACACAGTGCTGCATGGCGGTACAATCCACTCTTACACTGTTGCATGGCGGTACACCCCCACAGTGTTGCGTGGCGGAACATAGTTAACGTTTTCAAGTTCTGAACATCAGTTTCATGCCTACAGTAATATAGTACGAGTAATATTTGTGTGTGTGTGTGTGTGTGGAAACACCTCAGTAATTTAATAGCACAACCCCACCTCCACCCCTGCCCATTCTCAGTTTCACATCTCCCAGCCTCGAATGGGTGGAGCTGAAGACCAATAAGGAATGTCTCACTTGCTGCACACACACACACACACACACACACACACCATTCAAGCAGAGCAACACAGTATTGTATTGATAATGTTCACGCATTTCACAACTCATCACCCCATCCACCCACAACCACCCTTACCATAATAGGCGAAGAGTAGCCAGACGTGATCACCAGCACGCACAACCACCCTTACCATAATAGGCGAAGAGTAGCCAGACGTGATCACCAGCACGCACAACCACCCTTACCATAATAGGCGAAGAGTAGCCAGACGTGATCACCAGCACGTACACTTAATATTTAATTGAGCACTGTACATTTCCTTCCTTTCTTTGCCTTACAGGTACTACTACCACAGACACATTCTGGAGCCCGTCTATAGCAAGAAGTTAGTGTACAGATTTGGACCGAAAGCGGAACATGTTTGGGATGATTACCCTTACCATCCCCAAGGCGACCGTTGCAACTCTTCCTGAGGCTAAGAACTGTTTCTAGAGAATTTAAGCGTGCATTTGTCTTCTTCTGAGTTTATCCAATGACTGAGCTCGTAGCATGTGACTGCCATGTCGATTGTGGTAAAATTCTTTTTGAAAGAAATGCCGTGCTATTTTCGTTCTGCACAGCCACACAAAAGCCTATTGACTTAATAGCACAAACTGTCGCAGCGATACATGGGAAAAAGACAATTGAACTGAACCCTTTATCTAATCAATCAATTAAACTGATTATGCTGTAAGTGCATTAATTAAGCTGATTTGTTTCACTTGGCATTATTGTATTAACTGATGTTAGTTGACCCAGCATGTCTCCGGTGATTTTATCTGAACTGTATTGCATAAACTAGAAGTCATTGATGTCATTTTTTTTATTTTGTTTTTTGGAGACCAGTCAGTGACAATAGTCAAGCCCTCATATAGTGAAAGTCATAATTATAATAGAAATGGAGAGCACAGCAATCAAGATGGCAACGTTATATGTCATAATTATGGTGGAGTCTTTAGAAAAACTGTCAAATCCTGACGTAGTGCCACAGCTCACTAAAACAGGAATAACAGATGTTCACTAGTGTTTAGTTCAGAATGTTTCCCTGAAGTTTCAGTCAAGACAAGGCTGCAAATGGTGAAAATACTTACTGTCTGTAAGAGCATGTTCGCGATCTTTTAAAAAGTTTTAAATTTAACTTTTATTTACGTATATAGACGAAGCATCACCAACTGTTCGTACTTATTATACAAACATATGCAATCAGTTGAATTTAAGATCGCTATAGTTACCCTGTTTATCTTTACATCTGTAGAGGAACTATATGTTTTAATTCCAAGATCGGTAAAATGGCCGTTCCGTTAATTTCCCTACAGGCCTATAGGATATTCCTCTGTTAAATTAATGGTGGTGAAATTATTTTTGAAAGCCATTTTTTTGCATCACGATCATAACTGTTCGAGTTTTAAGTTGATTTTATAAAAATAAAACTAACTGGAACTTTTGAGTAACATGTCCATTTAAGATTGTGATAGGCAATAAAGAAGAGTAACAATAACAGCTAGTGAAAAGACATAATTGTGCACGCATGCAAAAAGTGTAGACTCCATTTAAAATATAAATATACCGGAAGTTTAGTTTTATGACTGTAAATCCAAAGTCCAAAATGTTCTGGAATAGCATTTAATGTCTGGAAAATTTTACTTTGCTGATTCGATTTTCTTTCCTTTTTTTTCCTCACTGACAAAGCAATTGTGTTGCAAGGGGTCTCTTAGTTTTTTTTTGTTTTTTTTTTAATGTTGCGAATAGATGTAATCGCCTTTGAATAACAAATAACACGGTGGTCAGTGACGCAATTCGCCCTGTTGCAAGAGCCTTGTCTTGGTTTGCCGTCCTAGGGATAGAATTATTCGCTTTATGATTATTTTCCCACAGTTTATTAAAATAAATTCCCGTCCACACTGTTAACCTTTTCCATCTAAAATGTGCGTAATAGTTAGGGTAACTTTTATTATGCAATTTTATTCCAGTAGAGATAATGTGCTTTCAGCTTAAATCTGTGTCTTTGTGTATATAGCTTCCATGTTTTTCTTTTTAAAAAAAGCAAACTTTTCCTCATTTTTATTATTGAAATATCATAAACTGACAGTCCATATGTGTTTGGGGGCGGGTGGGGGCCACTATTCTATTCCGCACAAAGACAAATTTGCACATGGCAGTAACTACTTTGCCCACAGGACTGAGATTTGATCACTGCGAGAAATACGTTTGTAAAATTTGCTTCACAAGATATTAAATTTACAATTCTGTTGTTTGTTTTTCTTTCTTTTATTAACCTAGGTAATGATGTCTATTTTTTATTTTCGCTGCAATGTAACTATTTTTTTTTTAGAGGGGGGGGGGGAAGTCGGCGAAGTAGTAACTAGCATAGGCTTTATCGATTTAATTTTGTTGCAATAGTTAAATGCATGAAATTATATCACTACTTAAAATTAGATTATTCTCTCTCTCCCGTGAGTGTTGAGCTTATAAAAGAAAACGTTTTAAGTGCAAACAAATACATTTTGTAAATTTTAAATTTATCACGTTACCTCTAGCGCCAGTCTGAAAATCTCAAGCAGCAAAATTAATTTAAATGGTATTAATTAATTATTAGCTCACCCCCGAAAAATTCGAGTACAGTGTATAATAAAAAAAAAAATCACGATGTTTGAAAAAGATTAAAGCCACCTTAAAACAATCTGCTCATTATAAAATTTTGAAAAGTGAAAAAAGAACAACTGGATCCTTGTGTAGATTTATTTAATGAAACTCGTACCTAGTTTTGCTGATCTACTACTTATTACTAAGACATAGTGAGCGCTTTACTCATTAGCCAGTATGTTTAGTTCAGATTTCATCAGTGTCCTTTAAAAAGTATAACTAAGTCCGTCCGGTTTCTCGTCCATTTCATAGACAAGCGGACAGTACATAATAATTTCTTTTATTGTGCAGGCAGTAGTTATGAACGCTTCATGGATTATTGCTCACTTTTTTAATTGCTCGTCTAGTTAGAACTTTTGTTCAGTGTGTTTTTGCATACATGCTTGTAATTTACTTATTTATTAGAAAATTTATGTATGTAATAACTTTCGCTGTCATAATCCTAACCTATATAACCGCCAGTGTGTTCATAACTTATTAATAACTACATATTCATAATCTGTAACCACCTAAGTGTTTCATAAATTGTGTAACATCTGCATGTTATAATCTATATAACATCTTAATGTTCATAAGCTGCACTAACTTCAGTCAGTTCATAACCTGTGTAAATCTGTGTTTATAATCTATGTAAATTCTGTGCTTATAATGTGTACAATATTAATGGTCATACTCTGTGTAACACCTATGTGTTCATAATGATATAACCATCTAATTGTTTATAATCTATACCTTACTAACATATTTAAATTTAGTATCTGCATAGTCATAATCTGCTTAATCATCTAAGTTAAAAATTATGTAATACCTGTGTTCATTATATATGCCTATATGTTTTAAATCTATAACCACCTAAGTGTTCATAATCTATGTACCACCTAAGTGTTCATAATCTTTGTACCACCTAAGTGTTCATAATCTTTGTAGCATCCATGACTTTCCAAAGGCTATAAATGAGATAAATAAAAGTGTTCAAAGTGTATGCTATGCTAACTTGACCACTCAAAATGTGTTCTTTTGTTTCTTTTAAGGGTAGGGAAGGGGGAGGGACCTACCCATCTTCTATTTCTCTTGATTCAGCATTATATGGACTATTCAGCAGGCCATATTCCCACACATCATACCTACTTGTAGAAATTAACACAATAAGCACCTGTATGACATTAATTTTTAGTGCAGTGAGATCTTGTAGATAATACACATATTTAGCACCATAAACACACATATGCATCATCTGACAAAAATCAAGAGACTGGACTTCAGAATTAAGCATTATTTCTTTTAACTCTACTCCAGACTTAGCTGCTAGTATGACAAACATGGCTTGCAATCAAAGCAGTTGCAACTAGAATTTAGGCTTAGCTAATTACTAAGTTATTTTATTTAGTGTATTGCTAGCATGTAAGTTCTTTAAAGGACAGCTCTTGCAAAAGGCTTTGCTGAAGGGAAGTAAAGTAGAAATTGGCATTGCAGTTATTGGGTATCTAAAAGATTAAGAGGGTGAGTATTGTTCTGAACAGTCCTGCCACCTCACTGAAACTATAACTGACATAACTAAGAGTACAGAGGCTGAAAGTTACATGCCCTAAAGCACAGAATTGAGTCAGTGACGTTTCAGCTCACATTTTTTTCTAAAACATAATTTCACTACATGTACATCATCCTTATTTTTCTACTTTATTTTCATGTACTTTTCAGCAAGTGCCTATATGATCAAATGATGACATTGTCTTTTATAATTTCTGCATTTAACTTTACTGCCACTCAAAACAACTTGCATTTTTTACTGTATTGCACATTTTTTTCTATTTTACAATTTTGATAAAGTTTACAACCGTATCATAAATATGAACATTATACTGAAAATTTTACTAACTTATTTGTTAGAAAATTTTTCAAAAAAGATGCTGCATTTGTAACTGCTTTAAGCTTTTATTTAAAATTTTTAATGTACATATAAAGAGTTTTCTATTGTTTCATTGTTTTAATTTTTTATATAATAAACCCGTCCGTAATATTAAAAAACACCCTAGAGGTTGTGCATTGTTGATTTGATATTCCTGTTTTTTTCCATGCCCCAAACTTTCCACAGATTGAATTCTGTATGTGTTCAGTAAATACAAATATTCATATCAATTATTCATAACATTCTTATAGCTTTGGAAAACTTATTTCATGAGATGCAAATATTCATTTTATTATGCATTAAATTTTTTAACGTTCTATTAAATTTACTGTTATCAAATATCAATTATATATGAGATTAGGTTTGTCAGAATAAAAATATACTGAAAAAGAAAATAATTTCAGAACATAATTATTTGAAAAAAAAATATAATGAAAGGCAAATTTATAGTTTTAAAAATATAACTTGAGACAAATACTTTTAACAATAAAAGACTGCTGCAGATCTTCCTGCACTGAGTGTGTTTCTGGTATGTTAAACCTATGTTTTCTTCATACTGTACAATATAACTACTTCAGCTAGTGCTCCATTGAAGAAACAATGGTCTATTCCAATGTTTCAGGAACTGCTTCAGTGTGAAAAAGCAGGAAGATTAAGGGTAATTTTGACTGTATGCAATTTGGGGTATAGGCTGTCTTTAGAATTTAGCCCCTCTATAACATTTGACTCACGTGTGTAGAGATCCTTTTTAATAACATACATAGAATTCTGCCTTTCAAATGTATTAATACTATTCCAAAGAGTGTAAGTGATGAATATTATTTTAAATTACTACTAAATAATATTTATACAAATGGTAATGAGTTAATATATGCTGAAGGTTTGTTGATTTTACCAATGACCACTTGGTACCATATTAACATTACAAATATGTATTTATAATGAGCATTGATGAATGTTATGTATACAGATTTTAAGTGTTGTTTACATTCCAATTAAAAACATTTTAAAAGTTATCTTGAAGTATAGTTTATTTTTTATTTTAATTTTTATGTTGATCACAAGATGCATGCTTTTTATTATTTATCCTAATGTCGAACAAAAAGAAAACTTAAGATAATATTTGATATGGGTACATACATATATTTATACTCTAGTAAATATATGTATTGTATATTACAATTAAACACACAATTTCCAGAAAATTTGACCAAAGGGCAAGAGTGAGATTTTAAAAACGACTTTTACAACACACACACACAAACAAAAAAAGAAAAAAGTTTACTTCTTGTTTAGTTATCTGCCCATGAAAATATCAATCCATTAGATGCCTGTTCACACATAGATACTCAATTTAAAAACAATCTTTTACAGTTCTTGTAAATGACAACAAAATCCACTAAATTAGGACACCGATGTTTTTGGAAAATCTAATAAATAGAACGGGGCTATTAGGTTAATTTCTAATGTGTTCAAAAGTAGTACATTTTATTACACAACATGATTCTGTAATCATATATTAAACATTTCATTCAAATTACTATTATGTTCAGGAGACCACAAATATATTTTATTTCCTTTGTTTATTTCGGTAGTTCTTTGAAGACTTTTAATACTATAAATGTACAATTTTCTACATGACTAGATGATTGTCTTTTTTTTTTGTTTTTGAAAAGCAGTCTTTTTCTTAACAATTGCTGCCAGTCCAGCTAGAATGCATAATTCCAGCACATAATATTTGGACATAGAATACCCATTAGTGTGATCTACAGGCCTCTATACAGAGGTTAAGCTTGGTGTTTTGATCCAATTCTGGTTCAACCAAACTGTATGGCTTGTCAAATTTATCATTTTGCTTGTCAGATTATCATTGTGGTTTGTTAAAATGTTCTGTCTTTAAAATCAGTCTTTAGGTCACTAAATACACGTGTCCATTAAAAAATACTTAGTAAGTCAGAATTCACAAATTGTTTTGAGTGCAAGTTTCCAAATGTTGGCTTTAATCAAGGTAAACAGTTAAATTCCTGGTAGTTTGGATATTTCATTTTTAGCAAGGAAAATTTTAAAGGTATTTTTCTAACTAGTTTGGTTTATAATTCAGGGTTTGCTTAATATTCTGTTAAGCTAGATGTTAGTTTGGATCACAGATTGATGTCATTCACTTGTCTGTTTAATTTTTGTGAGGGACTTTAGATAAAAACATATGCTCAGACAGAAAACACACACTACTTGTAGGTGATCAGCTAGATAGATACAAATGTCGATAGATTTGGATTCAGCTATAAATATTAATTTAATGTATTCTTCCTCAAAGCAACTTGTCTTTGGATTGATGCTTTTACTGTTTGTATGTCTTTAATTTTTGTTTGTTTACAAGGTTGTGAATTTGAGTATGAGTAATGCTGAACTAGAAACATACTCACATGTACAGACTCAAAGAGAGAGAGAAACCTGTCTTATTTATGTACTTTGTTGATGACTTCTTTATCTTATCTAATCAGTGTGGTGTTTGGGGAAGTGGGAAAGATGCTGGTGTACACATTTCAAGCTAAGTCTCACCCTGAAAAAAAAACATCTCCCAACAAGCAACCAAATTGACAAACTATGCCATCCAGTGTTGCTAGCCAAATAGAATTTTGGCCTACCAAAACATTTTGATAAAATTGCTAGCTAATTTACCTGCCTAACAATGATATGGACAAGATAGTCATTTTGTGGTTGGATCCAACTTAAATTGTCCTCTTGTGCCATCTTCTTTAGAACTGTAGAAAGCACTTATTGGTTCTAGAATAGTCCTTTAGACAAACACTATTGCCTTTAAAGTGGCCATGCATTTTGGTCCTTCCCTAGATATTTGTATGTCTTCTAGATAAGCACTCTTGGCTTTAAGCTGATCAAGTATTTTTGTCTCTAGAAATGTACTGCTTTATGTTACGATGGTACCTTAATCCCTAGGCAAGCACTATTGCTTGCAAACTTGTCATATATCTTTGTCCCTAGACAAACATTACTTAGGTGTTAAATTGATCATGTATCTTTGTCCCATGACAAGCAATATTGAAGTGTTAAATTGATCATGTATCTTTGTCCCATGACAAGCAATACTGAAGTGTTAAATTGATCATGTATCTTTGTCCCATGACAAGCAATACTGAAGTGTTAAATTGATCATGTATCTTTGTCCCATGACAAGCATTACTGAAGTGTTAAATTGATCATCTATCTTTGTCCCGAGACAAGCATTACTGAAGTGTTAAATTGATCATGTATCTTTGTCCCTAGATAAACATTTCTGGTGCTATATTAACTGTGTATCTTTGTTTCTAGACAAGCAGTTACTTGTAAACTGGTCATGTATCTTTGTATTGTATCCTTGTTCTAGACAAGCAATAGTGAGGTGTTAAATTGGTATTATATCCTTGTCCCTAGACAAGCAATACTGAAGTGTTAAATTGGTCATGTATCTTTGTCCCTAGACAAACACTGTTGCGTTTAGATGGATCATGTATCTTTGTCCTTAGACAAACACAATTGCTTGTAACTGGTCAAATATTTTTGTCACTAGACAAGCATTACTTGTACTAAATGGGTTATATCTGTGTCCCTTGACAAGCATTATTACTTTAAACAGTCATGTATCTTTATCTTTCTTTAGGCAATATTAAGCCATATCTTTTACCTTCTTCTGACACAATATAATGTTATTAACTTTCACTTCATATCCATTTGCATTGTATACTAGACAAGGGACTATATACTAAACTATACAATTTAAATTGTACTCAAAGTATGCACAATTACTTTTCATGTACATTTGAAATACAAAGAGACGATAACCTCCCAAACTGTGTCTTTTACTGAAAGAAGAGTAATTAATGTATTTCAATGATAATGTGGATTTTCAGTTTGCTGGACTGTGACACTTGAAGCTGTGACAATAAGGTTAAGGGACAAAAAAAATAAAAATAACTGCAACACTGAAGTTATGGTACAGTGAAGCTGTGTGATAGCCAGACTATGTGGCAGTGTTCCTGCTTGCTAAACAAAAACTGTATTCAAACTCCCATTATTTTGATGATATAAATAAGTAAAAAGAAACAAAACATTTTTTTCACATCACTCTTTCTTTTTAAAGAAAAATTATAATTTGCTTTTTGTTGTTATTGTTTCCCCAGTACAATAAGTATTAAAACTGTCTAATATAAATCTTACTTCACAGACTACTATTTTACTACAAATCTAGCCACCATATAATACATGCTTTTGGAATATGATTAATTAATTTTAATACCATCACAATAAGCCAGAACCAGGACAATTCACTGTTTCTTATAATGTTATTACTGTTTCAAAACATTTAAGAATTGTTAACAGCCATTCAACTGAATTAATGCTATTAATCTCTTTAATATGTCATACTTTTAAAGCACTATTAAATGCTCTGTTTAAGCAATGTGTGCACAAAGCAGACATGTTCTTGTAATTTTTAAAAAAAGAAATAAACAAAAGAATGAGGAAAATGTGCACCCTTAAATGAAATGACAAAACTGAATCAGATACCGCAAGAGGAAAAGCAAATCTAGCACAAACGATTAATGTGTACACAAAACATCTGTACACCCACCCACTATTAAATTAGACTATGCCACGTCTCTTTAATCTGAAAATGTACATCATACCAGTTGCAGGGTCTAGGCTGTAAAACTTGATCTTGTAAATGGATCTTCAAATAAAATTTGTTAGCTGAGCAAGTCACTCCAACCAGTGGATTAACATGTTCGTACTATTGCATAGGAAACTTGTTAGACAAACAATAAAATTCACACACTCACACAATATCTAAAACATGGTTACAAATTCTAATACTGGGAAAACTTTAAAGTTCTTAATGTTTATGATCATCTGGTAATAAATGATTAAATGGTGTGGTTACTAGTATTTTCCTTTTCTCTCCCTCCTGAGAGTTGAATTAGGGTGAGGTTTTAAACTTGACTTATTTTAGCAAGTACAGTTTTGAAAATTGGATGAGAAATACTTAAGCTTTCAGTTGTCATAAACAATTTTTTAATTAATTATTTCAGATCAAGTTAAAATAAACAACAAGGATTTTCACTACTTTAAATGAATACATACGATAAAAGACTGAATAAATATTATTTATTTTTTAATTATTTATTTCAGACTAAGTTAAAGTAAATAATAAGAACTTTTACTACTTTAAATTAATAACTACACAGATATAAAAGACTGAAAAACATACTTTTTCAAACAACTCAAGTTGTATTTTTGAAATCTATTTTAGAGAAACAATTATTTCATAAAAACAAAATGAACATCCAACAAAATAATCCATGTAAATCTTTTCAGCATAAATTTGAAGTAAACATACAAAAACAGCTCAGCCCATCATTTGTTATTTAGCATTTGAAGAAAAGAAGAATCGTTTCTCTTAACAGAAAATGAATCTTAGTTTCCCCCCTATGAACCATGATGCCAACTCATCTCACCTTGAAACAAAAATAAAATGTGTGAAATTAAAATGCACATCAATTATAGTTGTTATTAAATATGCCTAGTGCTTTAATTAGATGCAAATGAAAAAAATATATACATTTCCTGAAAGAAAAGTGCTACAAATATGATACAAACCTTCATCTGATATTTATTAAAAATTATATCCACCCATGTTTGTCAATAATCAATCAAATCTAAGAAAATATGAATTTGAAACATATTGCCAATATAGGTAAAGTGCTCTGATATTATTTTAGAATTTACATAGAAATCATGATATTTTTAGAAGTATTTTACTTTTACTGTCTCCATAACAAACAATTTTTGCAAAAATTAAAACTCTCTCATTCATGTTTTCACACTACTCAAATATATAAATCACAGAGAAGTTGCCAATACTTTGAGCTCAAACATTTAACTTGGTATTAATTAAATATATTTTGCAATACAAAATTACCAAGAAATGTTTCTGCACGTTTTTTCAAGCTAAACAAACTCAATAAAACTGTAAACATCAAGAGGCTATGACACATTTTCTCAAAAAGCAGGATTGAGGAAAATTGCTGAACAAATTTTTCCTTGTTTGGTTCATTAGAACTACCTGTGAATAAAATCCAACAGCTATCTTAACAAACTTTATTTGCATAAAATATTAAAATATTCTCGACTAGGTCAGTGCTATAACCGATTATCAAAAACTGCATTTAAATTATGATTATGAATCAAATCAATGCTATAAATTCAGATTAGTAATCAGCAGCAACAATAAAGCAAACTGCCCTCCATTAAGACATTTCAAAATAGATAAACAATTGGTTTAAAAACAAATTAAAAAAAAATCTGTTAAAAATTGGTTTGAAAAGCAATTTAAAAAAAATTGTCTCTACTTGTACCATATCATTAATTTTAAAGAGCTGTTTGAAATTCAGTATGGAAATATACATCAGAGATGTAACCCTCCCTCTCTATATATGCTCAAGCCAAATTTTACATATCAGAATTAACTGAAATTTCAGAGTAAGGGGGCATTACCATTACTACACATTTCATACAGTAATGTGTGATTCGCAAGTAATGAAAATTGTATTCAGTAGCATAATTTCAGACTATGCACACTATCATGAAAAAAGACATTGATGTGATCAATCACTCAGATTGTCCTCATTTCTTTTTTTAAAACCCAAAATACCAGGGGAAAGGGTATATGTTAATTATGATTATTGAGGTCACACAGATTATAAGCTGAGCAATTATCAAACTGAGTTGCCACCCTGAAAACCACAGCAAACAGAAAAGTTTTGATAATACTAACTTTAAAACAATTTTGAAAGCCATTAACAGGAGCTGTCATTTCTTTATTTTAAAAAAAAAGGGATTGTTCAAATAATAAAAAAAGAAAAGAAAAATTAAGGACTTACATTTATAACAAATTACAGTCATTCCCTGTAAACACACATATATGCCAGTCTGGCTCTAGGAATAAAGAATTTCCATTTCCTTAAAGGAAATCTATTTGACAAAATTAATTAGCACAATCTTTTATAAGAAGGTACTTATCTCTTTGGATGCATGGAAAGATTTCAACGAAAATTTTTCATTGAAAAAATGAAAATATCCATTGGAAGTGGAGGAGGATGGTTTTAACTTGACCACTGAAAACTATTCTTTGCTCAAAGAAAAGCATGTGAAAAAGACACTGAATTTAGACCCTTCAGGCAATCAAAAGTAACAGATAGCTTTTTCCTTATAATGATAAAGTTGAATAGTAGGAAGAGAATGCTTGAAACATTCACTTTATTCAGCAGTAATTTCACCAGGGTAGCACAAGTATCTGTTATCTTGTGCTGGAGCAGACACTAAAAAAAAATGATGTAAACTTGTTATTGATCGGTCAGTATACATCTACATCAATTAACTTTTTCTCGCAATTTATACAAATACCAAATATTTATTCGAGCTTTATTATTAGTTATGAAAGATGGATCTATGCATTTCAGCAGTAGAAAACATTTTCTGCTGTCTGCATACCATATATGATGATAACACTTGGCTATTTGTTTTTCATGAAAAACACTTGACAAAAACAATTTTATTTTTTTCAAAATAACTACTTATCTGGAATTAACTTCTGCTGCTATATACCACAAGGATTTATGGATGTACTGTCCTACTAGAGTAACAAACTGCTGTTCTATAAGAGTAATACAAGCTTTCACTGACAGTAGGCCACAAAGATTTATGGACATGCTGTCCTGTAAGAGTAATACAAAATTTCACTGATACTAGTGATAGTAGACCGCAAGGATTTATGGACACATTGTCCTACTAGAGTAACAGAGTTTAACCGACAGCAGACTATAGGTTTTATAGTAACAAACTTTCACTTTTACTGATAGCACACCACAGGATTTATGGACACATTGTCCTACTAGAGTAATAGAGTTTAACCGACAGCAGACTATAGGTTTTATAGTAACAAACTTTCACTTTTACTGATAGCACACCACAGGATTTACAGACAATACCATCCTGCTAAAGGCAAACTTTTATTTATGGCAGATAACAAGGATTTATGAACAATGCTGCCAAAGTAATACATATTTTTACTGATGGCAGGTTAGAGAATTTGTGGGACACTTGTTATTCTGCTAGATAACACACTTCTACTGATGGCAGCCAACAAGAATTTATAGACAATACCATTCTGCTGAGTAGCACAAACTTTTGCTGATAGCAGGATTTTGCGATTTATGGACAATGTTTTCTGCTAGAGTATCAAAAGTTTTTACTAATGGCAAGTCACAGAAATGTATGGACAATGTCATTCTGCTAGAACACAATCATTTAACAAGAATTTATAAAAAATGGTGTTGTGGTCAAGTTAAACAAACTTTTACTGATGACAGACCACAAGGATTTATGATTCAAGCTGCTCTGCTCAAGTTAATCTAACTGTACTGATGATAAGAATTTATGAATATAGTTGCTCTGCTAGAGTGGAAAAAAAAACAACTTTTTGTTTTGGAAGGCCACAAGGATTAGGTCAGATCTGCTGCTTATGCCAACCACAACTTTACACCTTTACCTTTCTGGGAAGCTTTACGTTCAAATTCCAGAATATTTAAAATATACAAGAACTTACTCGGATTTATTTAATTTTATATTTTGTAAAATTTCATTAACCATATGAAGTTAATAGGCTAATGTAATAAAACATTCATGTTTTTAACAAACCCTTTATCATGATCTGTTACAATAATTAATTTATATATACTCCTTGTGACTAATACACGCTTGTGTGTGTGTGTGTGCGCGCGCGCGCGCGCGCACACAAATGCACCTTTCTGAATGACCAGACCTCCCAAACAGATGGATTGTTAAAGTTTAGTGGATCAGACTTTGGAATCTCTCCCAAAAGACACTTGAAACTGGATAATTTTCAAATCCTGGACAGACTTGATTGTTGTAGATATGGCAATGCCTTTATGAACCTTTTACTATTAAGATGAAGGATGAACTTGGTTCTGTTTTTGTAACTTATCCAACAAAAGAGAAATCTGATTGTTGAGGATAGGCTGGCCACGGCTTGTACGCTTACATAGCTTTAAAAATCGTTGTCTTTTGCGCTCCTTGTACTTTGCTAGGGCAGCTTCTCTTTCCATTTTGGTCTTCAATGACTCCTGAAGCAAACAACAAAAAGAGGCATATTCATGTCTGCTCGATATTCAATAATTATCTAATAAAATGAGAACATTTGTTTCTGTACATTTTTTAATAACAAATGACATTTACCACTAATTACATGACTGCAACATGGCAATGGATGAAAAGATTAAACATCCCTGACATCATTCACAAAACTGCACTCAGACTAAACAATATATTATAGGATAATGATACTAGATCCTAAACAGCAAAATCTATATACAATAAATTATTAATACAAATTTATTTTTATTCTATTCTCTTCAAGTCTAAGTGTCTTGAGCTGAAAATAATACAGATTAACGAATTTCAAATAAAGAATTGTTAAATATGCTAACCAGCTACTGAAATTCCAAGGAATTAGATTTATGATATATTTCATTTTTCAACAAAACAAATAATAATTGGAAGACCATCATCTGTTTTAGTTAATAATTCTTGTTGCACTCTTGCATTCTGCAACAGTTTAATGAACTTCATTAAAAAAATCATAATATGAATTTTCGGAACATCAAAATAATTATGCAAAATTATTTTTTGAATACTTCTGAGGAAAATGGAAATATTATGAGGATAAGAAGTAAAAATGTTACTGTAGATGATGGAAAAGAAGCATGACTGAATGCCTGCCTGCCTTTGCTTTAATATGCAAAATTATACATAATTATTTAACATTTAATGATGGGCAGCTTGCTTCCCAATTCAGGCATGATTCAAAATTATAAATAAATTATTTAACACTTAATGGTAGATAGCTTGCTTCCCAATTCAGATATGATTCAAAATTATAAATAATTAGTTAACACTTAATGGTAGGTAGCTTGCTTCTCAATTCAGGCAAGATTTAAAGACTAAGATAAACCTAGACAATTCCAAGAGAAGCAACAAGATCATGAACCACTATGCTAAGATTACAAGATTTATCTCTATGGCAGAGCAAATTTGCTTGTCCCTATTTTTAAACTTAATTATTATATAGTTCATTAAATGTCAATGTGACATGACCTTTGGGTACTGCACATGATGATATTTCTGTAAGTACAAGAGTTTTAAAATAACTCAGGTAAAGAATATGTTAGAACTTGCTGATGTAATCCAAACCAGTCCAGAGTGAATGAGTAATTTTTGCTATCCGATAGTTTAAGGTTTACAAATAATGAACTAGTCAAAGGGTAGAGACCGAAACTTACCTACTGAAAATAGTTCTATACTCTAATGACTTTGATTATGATGTAACTCAAAGTCCAGGCTTGAAAAGGTGATCATTAGCTTAATGGTAAGTTAACTGATTGATTGATAGAGAATGGACTTTGAAATATTTCATACACATGGCTACTGATATATTATATTTGTAATTTAATGTAAAGATGTATTATGTGAAAGACTAGTATTTCTATAGTGTGAATTATGATACTTGTATGTAATATGTTAAACACATGGCAGTGTTTCTAGCAGAAACATGTTCGTAATTGATTCAGTTGTATTTATTATGTTGGTAGGGTGTACTGGGCTAATAAATACTACAGGAATTGTAAGTTGAGAATGATTGTAAGAAAGAATGGAGAATAGGGATGATTAAACTTGGAACTTAGCTTTGCTCTCTAATATGATGTTTCAGAAAGGAGCAAGCTCTTTTGTTTTCTTTGTAAGCTCATGGTAGATTCGAGAAGTTTCCATCCTAGAGGCAGCAGTTGTGATGATTCATTGCACCCTGTTTGTGTGCGTCAGCAAGTGTGCCAGATGACACTGGAACTTTCTAGCAAAAGGAGTGTTATTGAGATTGTTTACTTGAGAAGCTAATATGGCTAATGTGTGCCTTGATTAGTCTTGAGGAATCTACAGTGTTGGAACATTTTACAAGGTGTTTAGCAGAGCACATGGAAGAGTGACTATTCTCTTGTGAACAATAAACTTGTGATGTTGTTATGAAAGTGTGCAAAGGACTGTTGCAGCTTATGTCAATGAACAGGTTATGTACAAACTATTATCATATCAATTATATAATAACTCAATTTCTTCTATGATAAAAATAGACTTGTGATTAATTTTTGATACGAATCTGATTGCTAAATTATGTGTAAGAATATAAGACTAAATAAATATTGGAATTACCTGAACATCGTTCGTGAAATATTGATGTCAAATAACCTTCTCATTATATTTGTATATTGATTGTTGATTTAATAAATTTAAATTTATTAACTGTCTTACACATATTATTAAACTATATGTTGAAATAATAGTGGGTGGATGGGGGCTCGTTAAAAATAAATAAAGATGGATTTTTTATTACTCCTTTAGTATGCAGAAACATTAGGTGATAGTAAAATGTCTATCTTATTCTTGTGTAGAGTTTTATGACACCCTTATAATCTGCCAAGTGAGGGACATTTTGGTCTTGTGGGAGAATTATTAATAACTATAAATTAAGATTTTCAATCACTTGTAATTAGTTGTGTTATTAATTAATAAATAATAATCGTAACAAGTAACGAAGGGGTGCATGTTCAACTGGTTCACTGTAAACAAAACATGTTGTTCATTTGAAATATGCACATTCACCTATGGGATGGATGAAAGGAGATGATGAATAACATTTTTAATCATTGCCATTTGAACATCTGAGTTTATCATTTATTAACTTTTAAAAAATGTTTGAAAAAAAGGAAATTTCTTACTTAACTAAAATTAATTATTCTTTATTTTTCAAAAAGTTAACTATTAAAAAAATATAAACGTTACCAGCCCTTCTTATGATATTTCATAATGAGCATTAATGTTATTTTATACATACATCAAGTATGGTTTAAACTGTCTCAAAAGCAATAATAAACAATAATAAAAGTACAAATCCTTACATGATATTAAAGAGTTAACTAGAAAGCAAATCAGTGTATAATTCTTCTTCAAATTAACTGAAGGATGCTTCTGGCTTATGCTTGTTTGTGCCCAGAGTAAATCAAGGTCAGATGGAGTGCTGTAAGTCATAGTGAGGGTAGAATTAGTCATATTTTACATCAGGTAATGGGGTTTATTCAATTTTGTATTTATTTATTTTAATTTTGGGTAAGGTAAAATGCTATATATTTTTCTTTTACTTTTTTTTTATTGTTATTATATATTTTTTCCTTAATCATTATATTACTATTATTATTACCATGCTGTCACAATTACTATCATAAGTACTGTTGACATTTTGTCATATAATACATTTTCCTTACCTATTTCACCTCTTATTATTCTATATTATTTTAATCTTGTCATTATAATGTTTTTTATTATTAATAATAATTAATAAAATTAATTAAACTGAATTAAGTGGAATGAGTGAAATTCTCACTTTTCTTAGTTCAAAGTAAAATGATTCTCATGCAACCATCTAACATCTTAGTTTAACTGGATTCCCTTCCTTTGTCTACCAATGACTTACTAATTTTGTGCAGTGGGTGTGCAATTATCAGTTTATTTAGCCTATTCAGATATGCCAGTACTACCCAGAGGGTTAAGTACCCTTAGTATAATTGCTGGAATGTTGTTTTTATTTAGAAATCAGTTTATTTCTTCTTTCTAATAACATGTTCTACTGTTAGAATGTATAATTATGTGTCATAAGTATTTTAAAATTTTTAGTGGTTCTCTTGAAAAAGTACAGCATAATTATAAAAAGTAATAGCAAATAATGTTTATTTCTATTTTCAAAGAAATGATATTGTCTTTCGATACAAAGTTTGAACTGACATTAATTCAAATGTGAGAGGCATAAAGCATACATTCATTCTAACACATTATGTCAAAGTTATACAATCTTTTACCTAATAATAATAACATACTTTTTATTCATGAGACTACATTTTGTTTTTCCTCAATAAGTTTATTATACAGTTAGTGACTTCATCATTGTTAGATGGGCTGAACCCTTATTTATGTGATTGCTGATCAACATGCACAGACATCAATGTTCAACAGAGTTTATCCTATTTCTAACTGTGAATAATGTACTGTAAACTTGTTATACCTCACCAATGAAAAATTTGGTAGGTAATACACAGCAACATGCTACCAACACATTTCACCACAAAATCTGTAAAATGATCTTTTTCATCTCTAGTGAAAATGTCTACATGAGAGTCTTTCACCCCTTCAGTGCATTCACTCAGAGGTTGGATGTATTTTTGTGATTCTCTAAGCTTATGTTTCAAATCTGCAACTGTTTTGATACTTTGACTTAGATTTTGTTGTGTTTGCTGAAGAATTTCTTAACCTTTCTCAACTCTGTCAGCTGAGTGCTCTCATTTTTAAGTCTTTGCTATAAAAGCTTTTCTTTGAATTTTAATGCTTCTTTTGATCTGTTTAGATTATTTTCTGTTGGCATATAACAGCACTATTCCTTATTTTCTTTTTAAATTTGTCACTTATACATGCTAGCTCTTTTGACAAGCAATTTTTTTCTGCCTGGCAAAATGAAAGGTTTGCTGAGAGTTCTTCTATCTTTTCAGACAGCATCTTTTGTTCTGAGTCAACTTTACTTTTAATACGAGTTTCTTTCAGAGTCTGTAACTCAGTTTATCTCTAACTAGAGTGCTACTAGTACTAGCTTTATTTAAAGACTGATTCTTTTTGAAATTGAAGAACCTTTCATTGAAAAATAAATCAAGATTAATTTTACCATCTGACTCTGAAACACCACTGAAGAAGAGCATTGTATTGCTTGCGTATTGTACTAATTCTGTACATATTTGTGCATGCTCCGAGCAAGGGGCAAAGTTGTACAAGCCAGTCATTCAGAATGTGATCTTTCAAACTTAATTTCTTAGCAAAACTTTCAAGTTCTAAACAAAGACCATTAGAAACTTCAACAGGTGTTAAAGAATCATATGCATTCAATAGTGAGTCATGACTAATGCCATACATATCACAGAAGAGTCCAATATATTTAAGTTTAAATAGTATAGAAAGAACATTTTCCCAGTTGTCAAAAGAGGTACTTTGGAGCCGTCATAACATTTTCCAAGTTGTCAAAAGAGGTACTTTGGAGCTGTGGCTATCGAAACACGCCAACCATACCTAATTTAATGCGATTGTACACGCTTCCACTCACTCTCTCACAAATAAAAAATACATTAATGAAAAGTTGGAAGATAGTTTTATTCAACAAACTATTTCACAAGCATGATAAATATGGAACATAAACACAGCACTTATGACAAAATGGTAAATTTTTCGGAATTTAGTAGTTGTCGGCTATCATCATATAGAGGCTGGTTCAACCTACTGTTATGAACCCAATACAAAAATAAAGAGAATAATTTAATAAAAAAAAAAAACCCACAAAAAAAGCAAACAACACATTCTGACTAAACTTACAGCAGAAAGAACAGCTAAGCAGTGGTGGACAGATATGAAATAAGGAAAAAAGAGCAAAGATGAACTTTTCTGAAAGATAATATACTGTAAAGGTGCCTGAGTTCTAAAGTTGCAGGTAAGAAAAATCTGATATGAAAAAGAATGCTGACTATAAGTTTTGGTTTTCATGTTGGTTACACTAAGAATATGAGTACCACAAGAACACTAGTGTTTAGACAGTATAAACAAGGGTGAGTTCCAGGAGTCAGTCAGTGAAACACATCAGAGAGTGATGAAATGTAATTAGTAAATTGTTATTTGCCATGGGGAAAAAAATTGTACTTTTCTGTGTTTATGCTTCTCATTCAACAAATAAAGAATGTTCTATATCTGTGTGTTTTTACTTCCATTACAGATAAAATATGTTTCCTAATTTATGTCTGTGATCAACACTTGGAGTGGATTGCCATTTTTGCAAAAAAATAATGTTAGAGATTGGGTAAAGAGCAATAAGCTGCCTTTTTGAAATTTAGTGACAACATTCGAATCTGACAAATTTCTCTTGCAAGCCAAAGTAAGCCAAGAGATGCTGTCCTGATTTAAAAAAAAAAATCTTCACACAAAATATTTTCATTGTTCCAAATATGGTTCAAGCAACTCATATTTAACAACATCCAGGTCATCAATCTAGGTGATCAGGTCATCAGCACAGATTCTAAAAATGGACTGATAATACAATTAGTTTATCACAATCAATATTGAAAGGTGAAGAAAAGAGTGCTGGGATGAATCAGAAAATTAATGATCTAAACTGAGATATTTCACTGTAGCCATATTTTGTCTTAAGAAATTATTAATTGCTGGGTTTTTAAAAATATAAAATAAAATAAACGTACATTTTAAAAAATGATTTGGATAAAATGATTTAAAAAAAATTATAGTAAATAAAACACTTTCATACTTTATATTTGTCCTGTTTCTCGTCTGCCTTCTTCGTGTATTCCCACTCAGCTTTGCTGAACTTTGTTTTTTTCTTTCCTGGTTTAGGTCTGCAAGAAAGCATTCAAACTGCAGTCAACAAAATAAAGTACAAATTAATACAACTACAATATACATATTTCTTGCATATTGCAGAATATTGCAAAATTAGGTGATAAATTCAAGGTTAAACTTGTCAAGAATTAAAATATATGAAATATATGTAAAAACTAATATTGAAATAAAGCACTGCTACAATGATTACCAATGATATGTATAGCAAGGTGTTACTCAACCTTTAGAACAAGCAAATTTCAATGCAGATGAATTAAATTAGGCAGATCACATGCACTACAAAATTCAGAGAGCTGCTAAGGCACAAGTTCAAAGTAATAAAACATTCATCAAGAATGATGACTATTATTAAGTGCCGAGAATTTATGAAAACTCCTAATTGTATAAAAAAGAAATTTTAGTTGAAATATTTTACTCTGATGGTTACTTAAAAAAAGAAAAGAAAGGATTCACAAAAACCAATAACAAAAAAAACCAACTCGACTAAAAAATCTAGCATTAATCAGCATCAAGGATGACTAACTCTCCTGTTCAATGGAACAGCAAAAACAGTAAAACTAAAAGACATCAGAACTTATCAAATTCCAGAACACAGTTATAGCTGAAACAATAAAAAAGACAAGATCCTATCAACTTTTTAGATAGGACTAGGAAAAAAGTATAACAAACATACATAATAATATCACTGAATGAATGATAAAGCATAAGCAACCCCCTCTCACCCATGCACACGTGTGCGCACACACACACATATGATATTTATACAGATCACCATAATAATTATTTGTAAGTGGAAGTTTTCTATAGTGGACGTCATTCAGATGAATTATACTAGAGTTAGCAATAAAGCAAGTCATTTCAAATTTCTAAGCTGGATAAAAGGGCACCCTGACCCCTCTCTATAAAGTATGGAAAACAATTTCATGTTTTAAGCCTATCGGGAGCAGTACTATGCATCTCTCTCATGAGTTCCTTGTTGGCTATGTTCCAGTTAGGCTATTTTTAGTATTCTGAATACGAGTCTATCAGTAAAACAAATTTATTTATGACTACTAAACTATGCCAGAATATGTTTGTGAATAGGGCTTTATATCATGTCATGGTAAATGGGAGATAATCCAACCAAAATTTATTTTCCATTAGTTATTTCCCTTAGTATGATCACAGAAGGATATTTTTATTTTGTCAAAAGAGAGCTGTTTATTTATATGTTTGTATGTGTGAATGGATATATATATAAATATGTGTGTTTGTATGCGTGCATATATTATACTGAAATACCATGAGATTGTGAATAAATAAATACTATCTGATAAAAGTTTAGCTCAGAGGGTTGCTGTTAGATGCGTCAGGGAATAGGATAGACAGTGCGCCATGAATTCTCGTGTGAGTTACGAAATTGTAACCTTGTGTGTGTCCATGTGTTTGTTGATGGTTTGAGAGCTTTGGAAGCGTTTTGGAAGCTTCTAGAAGTGTAGTATATAAAGGGAAACAGAAATTTTCCTTCCCAGAGTTCAACATAAAGATCCACCCATCAAAATCTATGCAATGTTTCCTGGACATCTTTTTATTTCTGTTTTCAAGATACATGTATTTGAAGGAAAATCTTGAACCTGGATAATTGTGAATTTAATTTCTTCCCTGTGAACTTGATTTTTGTCAACAAGAATTTTGGTACAGAATGAGATGAAATAATTTGATAATTATTTCTGGTCTGAAGTTCCTGAATTTTATCTATTCCACTTTTGTCCGTCAGCCACTTGGGCAGTGAAATTTGTCCACTTGGGCGACAGCAACACGGTCATATAAGAGACCAATTTTACACTTCAGTTTATTAACTGGAAGTTTGACGCACACATTCGCTATCAGATTTTTAAGGAAGACAGATGACGTCAACTCTACTTGTTTTCATCTCCCTGCAGTGGAGTAACAAGCTAAATTGTTGATGTATCTCCAATATGTTTTTCATGTTGGATTATGTATTTCGTATTGGATTATCGTGTCATTTGCAATTAGATAACTGTGATTTTTTGTATTGGATTTATGTGTTCATAATTGGATTTAATGTGAAATTCATTTGTTGGATATGTGATAATTCATAATGGGATTACATGAACTTGATTTTTTTTCTATTGGATTTATATGAAGTTTTTCTGTATGTTATTGTGCTATTCCTCATACTGGGACCTTTCCTATGTCTGAATTATTCATCCTGAAATTCTTTGTATTTTTGTCATCGACATTCAACTCTGAATAAGTACTGTATAAATTAACTTTGCGCATTTAGTGAGGTTATATTTAGATTTATAAATATTAGAACTCATTGAACACTGACTCTAAATATATTTCTTCAAGAAATTGAGAACATTTTGAATAAGTATTCTTTATTGTAATTATATATAATTGTATGCATACTGTATGAGTGACATAGCTATCGCTTGAATTGTTTACTATTTATCTTTTGTTTATATTTTATTGTTGGCATCACCATTCATTACTCTTGTTCATCATCCCATGCTTGTGTGAGTGGAAAGATATGAGTGACTGACTGTCAACAACATAAAAGGACTCCCCATCATTGAATAAATTCATTGTTAAACTTGTTAAGCAAGTCTTTGCCTCTGTGGTTTTCAGATGAGAGCGAGCGCGGATTGTTTATTTGTTGTTCTGTCTTTCATACACTTCATTTCCATCTTACATTTGTACACACACGCTGCCCGATTCATACCTTACACACAGAATAAAAATAGCAAACCAAATAAACATCTTGGTTCATTCTGTTGTGTGAGTAAGCGTCAAAACATCTACACAAAAATCGGTGCATCGGACGGCTAGCTACCATTCTTCACTTTCCACCTGGTGTGCAGAGACTGGCGGTGACATATCACAAATAAATCAAACTACACTCCTTGTAAACTTCTGAATAATTCTTATTTGTTTTTAAAATCAATGCACTGTTTTGTTCCCCTCCACCCCCAAAACAATGAATAGCTAAGATCCTAAATAGTACTTTACTCTGAAGGAAAGAAAATAATATTTCAGCCACCTGTGATTCTTGCCTACATCTAAAGCTTTAAAAGATGTCAATTTTATTTTTAATGCCATAAACTCTTGCTAAAAATACAACATTAAATCAAACACCAATTGCCAAATCTATGAAAAGTGTTACCATGGACTTGTAACATTATCTTAGCTTGTATGGTACCCTTAGCTAAGAGACAGATGGATGTCCTAAAGGGATTACTGCATCTTAGTTATAACAGTCATATAATAATAATGGCATATTAATGCATCTTAGTTATGATAATTATGTAATAATATTGGGATATTAATGCATCATAGTTACAATAATTAAATAATAGTAGGATATGATAGTCACAGAATACTAATAGGATGTTAATGCATCTTAGTTAGGATAGTCACATAATAATGGTATATTAATTAATGTATCTTAGTTACGATAGCAACATAATAATGAGATATTAATGAATCTTAGTTACAATAATTAAATAACACTTTTTAATAGTAGGACGTTAATGCATCTTAGTTACGATAGTCACATAATACTAATAGGATATTAACGCATCATAGTTATGATAGTCACTTAATAATGGGATATTTTTTATGTGTCTTAGTTACAATAATTAAATAATAATAGTAAGATATTAATGCATCTTAGTTATGATAGTTATAAAATAACAATAGGATATTGAAGTATCTTAGTTATGATGGTCACAAAATAATAATGGGATATTAAAGCATCATAGTTATGATGGTTACTTAATAATAATGGGGTATTAATATATCTTAGTTATAATAATCACATTAAAAAATAATAAATAGGATTTATTTTGTACTCTTTTCTCCATCTCTATCATAAGAGAAAGATCAAAATGCATTACAAATTATTGTATATAACTGGATTAATGTGCAAGCATAAAAAAAAGAATGCATGTACTGATGTAGAAAACAAATTAGTCTGTGCATGCAATACAGTTGAAACTACCTGTTCTGCAAATATTCTGCAAATATATTGTACTTTTTGTAGATAATGAATATTTAATCTCCAAATCAGGATTATGTATAAAGAATTATTCATCAAACTAAAAAAATCCACAGTACACAATACTTCTCTAATTTGATCACAACCTCTGTTTCATCAGTCTTACACTTTCCTATTTTATTTATTTGAGTCATCAGTACTTGATCTCCTACTTGATCAAGATTAATCATTATTTTTTCATTAATATCATCTCTAAGAACATAATTATAAGAAAATGGAGTGATGCGATCTAACAAAGTTGGATGGGTTGTATTTATTTTATGACAGTTTAATAAAAAATTACTTCAAAAGGGGTACTGGATGTGTCCTTGTGTTTGATCTCTTCTTAGACTCCTGCTCATCCTTGTAGAGTTTTTGGACTCCTTCATTTCTGGCTGTCTCCTTCCTCTTTAGTTTATTGTAGTCATAGATGATTTTCTGTTTAATTCTACTGCTATATCCTTGTCCTGAAAATATTAAAAATCAAATTTGTTAATATACAGAAAGAGTGAAATCTTTACATTTATCTGTTAATCACATTCAATAATAATGAAAATAATATAACTTATGTTAAAAAAAAATCAATACCAAAAAAATATACTCAGTTTTAAGAAAAGTATAATTAAAGTTTCCAAACAAGTCAAATTAAAGAAAATTAATAAGTTTCAAAATTTACCATTATTTAGTAATTAAAATGTAATCTGAAAACTTATTTCAAACACAACCAAATTTACTCTCCAAATATAACCTACAGTGTGTATCTAGGGCTATGGAGTCAGAAAAAATAATGAGTCAGTTGTTTATAGTGGAGGTGGGGTCAGTAAATATGTCCTAATTCCAATTCCAATTTTTTTTACAAGATATAGGTCATGGATATCCACAACTGATTTTATACTAGGCAGTAAAGAACTATTAAAAATACAAATAACATTTTCAGGTAGTTGTTTATTATTAATTAAGTACATTTTAAGCAACAGAAGTAAACAGTACTTTGCAAAATTTTAAAATAGTGAGATAAAAACAAAATATCTTCTTTTGCATAAATTAGAAGTTTTATAATGCTTTGGTATAACATAGATCATGACCCCGGGACAAGAATTCTGCAAATCATTAGTAATAAACAACAGTTGCTGTCAGAATTGGGAGACAGATTTGGAAATTTTGGGGGGCCAACTCCACAATCTTAGTTGTATCTCTCAGACTTTTCTAAACCCACTATAATTTACAAGAAGATATTCCAGGCAGGTTTTCTGACTTAGGATGAGTGAGTAACAGTTAGGTCTTGGATGAGGTAACCATAAACCAATAATAAAAGAACATGGCTGGAATACAGCAGAGAACCTTTTACCAGAACTAGACCAAGCAGAAGTCAAACTCTGTACATACTAACTAACAGCATTTTGGTAGAAAAATCTCTAGCTCAGAAACTGCTCTTGATGAGGTAAAATTACTGCTCAGGATAATTAACAGCTCAAGCATTCCACAAATCTTCTATTAATTGTAAACTTGACTTCCATGTCTGGGTATTTAGAATGTCTCAAGTAAAAATTCCAAAGATTTTACTATCTTCTTTATATATAACATGATTTGGAAACAAGAAGCAAATAAGAAGCCTACAATAGTGACAGGCTGAACATGTTTGCAACATCCTATAAATGTTTCCAGCCTTCCAAGAATGTGTCTAGGCCCAGCATATTGTGTATCAATACAGCCAAAGAACACAGATCACTGGTCTACAACAATTGTTGACCACATAAAGAAGGGACAAGGAAGCTTCTAGAAGCTATATTTCATGATTAACTCTCTCTCACTTATAGTTATAATCCAGAAAAGTTTTTTCTTTTCAGATTTTGACAATGCTAAGTATTGGTTATATTACAATAATATTTTCACAGATCTGTAATTCCATTCTGACAGCAGGACTATCAATATAATTATTACAGACAGAAATTGTGTTTTCTTTTGAGATATTCTCAGAAGCTATCTTTCACATGACTACAAGCCTGCAATTTAAAGATATTGTTACAATGGAACAGAAGAAATATGACATAGTATCTTAATACATGAATGTATTTATTAGTTTTATATACTGGTACAGTATTTTTTTAATGTAGAAAGTATTAGTGATGTGAGTCTGTAAATAAATCAGAAATCAGCACAAAAGAAAACTTTCTTACAGTTACAATAACAGACGTCATACCTTTAGTTTACTTACAATGCAAGCATGCAACCACAGTGATTTAGGCTCTGATTTAAAAATAATACACTATTTAGTGTGCACTTAAAATTATGATCAAATACAGATCACAACAGAAGATATAAATTTTTATAATTCATGGTTGCATCTCACCACCTTCACTTGCTTAAAGTTAAAGCAAATAGAGAACATCCTGCTGCAATTCAAGTGGTGTATAGTGTATTATTTTTAAATCAGCACCAACAGTAAGAATGCAATAACACTAGGCTTAAAAAAAACAACAACGAAAAAGTAATAAAATGGCAAAGGTTGACTCTGTTGAGTCTGTTGATGAGCATGTCACCACCAAAAATCCCCTTAAGGGCAAGGAAAGTGCTGAAAATAATAACGTAAATATTATTTAAAAGTGCAGTATTAACTTAATAACTATTAATGAAACACTTTAAATACTTGTAAATAGAAATAAAAATACAAGAAAAAAATACATATTTTGAAAGCTCCTTTTACAATTTACATGCTAGCTGATAAACATAAGTAAAAATAATATGGGGAAGAGCAAAGCTAAATTTGTGAAACAAACTGGATGGGGGAAATGGTAAACATAAATTGGGTCATCATGATCAAGATAGTAAAGTACATTTTGGCTTGACAATCGACATAAAACTCAACATTATTTTTTCTTTATTAGCATTGTATTTTCACATTTATACAATCAACTGCACTAGTATAACTAAGTAATAAGGCTGTGAGTATGACAGTATAGAAATTAGAATGCAATCGTAGTTCTTAGAAGCAGATGCTTTCAATTTTATTTTTAAGGAAAGAGTTAAGTAATATATAACTAATAACTATGTCGGTTTTCCTACCACCATCCATTAATTTAAAAATAATTTCGATAAAACCATCTATTAAAAAGTGGGCCTATAAATTAAATATTGTAAAAAATTAACTTAATCATCAAAGCTTAAAAAAGCGTAGAATGGAAGATTAAGAAGAAAAAATAAAACAAAATTTTGAAGTTTTAATGATTTTGTAAAAACTACTTTAGAAACATTCACGATTATCGATTTGTGATCAGCAACAATCCGTTTTTTGGAAAAAAATATTATCTCTGTTAAACAACTGCAACATATAATGATGGAAAACGCCATTCGAACCTAAAGAGTGATGATAACAGCTTATAATTTGTGCAAAAGGCGTCTACCTTGTCATAATAATTTTAAATTTTCAAAATATCTGTGAAACTGAGATCATGTTATTAATAGTGTTTGAAAGAGAATTGATACACTTTTAAATCGTGCTATTTGCATTTCTGTTAGCATAATTAATTTTTGTATAACTGCAATTTAAGGCTTTAATTTAAATATTTTTTTTCTCGAATGTTAGTTTTGTTACTCATCAGTCATCAGATATGAGATACACGAGTGTTCGTAGTGGATGTAGAATTTTTTTTAAAGGAAAAAGGTAATTTCATGGAGATGGATAAATTATAACATAAACAATTACTAAAAATATATATATTGTGATACATTACCTTCTGATTTATTTCCAGGGACATATTTATATTTATTTCTATGTTTATGTTTAAATCCCTGACTAGTGTTCATGTGTTCCATGTTGTCCTCCTTTACTAGTTACGCACTTCAGAAAAACAAAATATATATAAAATTAAATAATATAAAATATTAAGGCAACTTAACTTTTATGAGAAAATATAAAGTAAATGAGTGATTTGATTATTTAGAAGTTGTATAATTATATAATATATATTATAATTTTAATTTGCAAACAGTTGCTCCTGCTCTTTAGGGAAATGACGTCACATTTAGGTGCATCAGCAGAAAAATGTTCATTGACAATTAATTAGTGTATTGTCGTGTAATATATAAAGAAAAAGATATTTTAAAAAATAATTATTAATAATAGATTGTTACTTATCGACTGGATGGTAAGAACCCCCAAACTTGTTAAATTTTCTTGTGCTTCGTTTTGTGTAGCTACTCTCTGCAAATTAGCCTATATTTTAAAAGTTCTTCAGACGTGAAAGATTTCACACATTTAAAAACGTAATTACATAAAAGTTCTTCAGACGTGAAAGATTTCACACATTTAAAAACGTAATTACAAAAGCTTCTAGTTCTATAGGTACTCTAGATGAGTATTAGTGTAATTCATCAATTTATATTTCTAAAGTTTTCTTCAAATGTCTTTGAGTACTATATTTTTACTTACGCTTTAAACCTAACTAGTGAATACCTTTATTTATTGCTATAGCCTATATCATATATGATTATTAACTTTTACTATTTTTCTTTCAAACTGAAGTCACTACTATTACTAGTACTATTGCATAAAATCATGTACATTTAGCCTTTTAAAGTTAATCATGTATAAAAATCGTTACTGCTTAATGTTATTGTTAGCATTGAACCATACAAGCAGACCACCTCAACAATATAAATATAATTATATATATGCAATTCTCTTTAAAATTTGGTATAAATATGAAAATAGTATATATTTTTAATATATTGTTATTTAACTGTTGGACTGATTTTTGCAAAACTGGTTTAAAGTTATAAGTCAATTATATCTGTCATATCTGATATCACCTCAATTTTTAAATAAGTGTCAGTTTTACATCTTATTTAAAATTGTTATATGTTCAGGCTGGTCATTATAAATATATAAAAACATAATAGCAATGTAAAAAAGAAATAATTTAAAAAGAACATTCCCAGGCTTATACCACTTTACAGTTAGACATCTTTATGTGCACCTTTATCAACAAAAGTCACAGTTTTGGTAGCAGACATAATTTAATATTACTAAATACTAATATAACTATAACTTTGTATAACTATAAGGCAGTTAAGATTAAACTTTCAAAAATAAAAAGCCTTCTGGATACACATCCAGCAAATATATTCCAGACAGAGCAGTATTGTATATAAATTACAAGAAAAATATATTTAGATTTAACATTTGTGATATTTTTCATTACTAACTTCCATGACTTTTTTGTGCTTAGTAATTATATTGTTGGTCTGTAATTCTTTGATTAAGAATAATTCCAGTTTGTTTGTATAGTTGTGGATAAGTTATATTAATTTTGATTTTCTAAATTGATAAATATACAATGTATTGTGAAAAAACACATTAATAAATAAAAATTATAAATAAAAATCTATGATCTAAGTAAGAATAAAAGTGCATAAAATAATGTCACATACTGACAAAACTTTTAATTGTATGATTATTTATAATTGTTTATTATTATTTTCAAGCACAGAATGACTGTTTAGAATTTCAATTACAATGGAAATTTCTAAGCTACAAATGTTTGGAGATTTAAACCAGAAAATATTTTTTTTTACAATGAATTGTTAGCATCAGCTACCTTGTTAATGTGTATTAAGCCATTGTTTAAAATTATATCTTTCTGTTTCTGGTTTGGCTAAAACAGTTAATTTAGAAAGTGATATTTAAGGATATGTCCTAATGTAGCTCATTCTCTGGACTAGTGTAGCATATACTGATATAGAGTGGGTCCATTTGAAATGTGTTATCTTAAAAATAAAGCATTGAAATGTCACGTGTTTATAGTCTATATAATCAGAATTAATATAAGATATACATAAGATTGTTCATTAGTTGTATGAATTTGTGTTTATTTGTTTTGTAATTATTTGTAATACAAATTTGTTTTGAACCGTAAAATGGCACCTATTTTGTGACATGCTAAATTGCTATATACTGCAATTTTCTTTAATTTTCATTTTTGTAAATAATCCAACAAACTTACTGTATCAGGCTTTTCTTAGAACAATAGAAGTGATAATACATTAAATCAACACTCTAGATCCCTTTTATCTTGAAATGGTCAATTTTATGAACTTACAAAGAAATAAGATTTTAAAAAGATTATTTTTTTGGTAATCACACTTCCTTTCCCCATAAATAGTATAGATCCCAAACTTTTATTCATTTACTGAACATCAACATGTCATACATAAATGCCATATGCTATTTAAACAATCAGTTCAATCAAAGTATTCATATGCTATTGCTAATGTTTTTCAGATTTATTTGTTTTATTCAGAAATGTTCAGCTTAAAAAAATAATTTGCCTTTGATTTCATTTTAGCACCTGACAAAAGAAAATAATAAATTTGTAAATATAAAATAATGACGATAATATTGCAAACTACTACTTACATTTTTCAAGGAACCATATTGCAGAAAGATAACTCTCATGTCATTTTGTCTTGGTGTGATGAGTTTAAGAACCAAATAAGAAAAATAACCTTCGGTTCCACTTAAAATCTCAGCGTTACGAAAGTAATGGTGGGAAAATTTTCAGAATCATTGACATTTTAAAACAGCCAAGATTTCTGATAATCTCGATATATTTTGATTAAATTGAATAACATCGTAAATCACTTACACATTTATGTACATATCCATGTGGTTTCTTTTGCATTTAAATTTTCACATAGCTGGTGTCTGTATTTTAAACCTCAACTATAACAAAAGTATAAGGTTAGAAAAATATGTGAATTATGTTAAGAATATAAACTTTGCAATTAGATTTATTATATATTAAAAGTGTTATATTTAAATAGACACTGTTTATTAATATTACCTTCACAGCCTGTTTTATATTGAGGAAACTAGAGCATCTTTTATGATTGATAGTTGATGATATTTTTTGTCAATGAGAGCCAGGAAAGGTTTTCATGTAAAGTTATAGTTTTATATCTTAATTCTTATTTTAAATAAATATGTATCCAGATTAAGTTAATAATTTAGGTTAAGAAAATATATTTGTAATGAGATAATTATGTTGCTTACTTAAAAATATTTTTTGGGTGAAATGCATCTCAACTTTCAAAGTTTTCAACAGAACAGGCTTTTTATATATTTCAAACTCCTATAAGTATAACAAAAACATCAACAATTTTATAATTTACATCTTTAACTTATTTATTCTTTTTATTTTTTAATGAACATTAGGCTCTGTTATAGAGTTTAATAGAGTAAAATAATTAGATTTTTTTTCCACCCACCTCATTTTACTCCTTTAGAGAATGACCCATATATCAAATTTGAAATTATTTTAATTCATGTATAGATTATTGAATTTAAATTCTTAATTAATTTTAAAGGGAAAATTGTTGAATTTGCAGATTAAATTAAATATGCAACAGCAACAAAATTATTTTAACTTCATTAATTAGAAGTCATATTCTGATTAAATAAATAACAGCTTGGGGAATATGCTATTGTGATTAATTTAGATTTTAAAAACAATGAGTGCATTATTGTAAAGTTTTAATTATGAATTATAATAATAATATTGTTTTATTAATGTCTGGGTTTTAATTTTTCATTTTTGTTTACTCTTAATATACGTACGGTTATTCTCATATTTAAAATATAATTTTTAGGTGAATTTTAATATTCTTAAATTTAGTTTGGACATTTTCATATTTATTGAAAATGTTAATGAAATCTATTGATGACAGTAGGCCTAAAATTACTATTTTTATATGTGTATATTAAAAATCAATATATATTTTATGTAATGGTTCTCAATAGACAGTCTACATTTTTATTTAAAATGTTTAGAATAAATTTGAAATATTAAATCAGTAAACTGACACAATTATTTTATGAATAGGTATTAGTACTTAAAATTGTATATTGTTATGTTTTAGTTCTAACAAATGTTGGCAATTTAGCACCAATTTAAGAAATTGTTGAGAATTATAAAGAATATAATTTTAATACAAAATAGAAATCCTGAAAATAATAAATGTAATTTTAAAATTAAACATTATTTTTGATATTTAGTAATAATGGTTTTAGGCATTTTTCTTAAAAAGAAAATTTATTCTTTCTATTTTGTAAGTTTAATATTATGAATTATATTATTATAGTACCATGATATCAGTTTTGAATTTAAAAAATCCATCAACTTGTGAATACATTTTGTTGCCAAAAGTTAGTAGCCCTTTGTCAATCCTTTTATTATTTGTTTTGGTCATTATATTTAATAATGACCTTAGCAACATGCCCTGATCATGTACATAGGGAGTACAATTCTTTTAATATATTGGATGTATTTCAGAAGATGCCAAATTGTTTAACATTTTTAATTATACTGTCCACTCTTGCCAGTATTATGTAAATCCTTTTATAAAATCTTTGGCCTATGATAATACTTTGTCAAAAGTAGATCATAACTTGCATGAGTTTAGAAAATGGCATAAGAAAGCCACTTACTAGACCAATAAAAACTAGTATTAGTAAATAAGTACCAAAGTGGAAGACTGAAAGGAACAGGATGGTGATTTCTGCTAAGACTTCATCTTCATATGTGAACTAATTTGAACCAAGGTTAGATATTTATTTATTTTATTAATTATGTTTTTTCAAATGTTCTTACAAATAAATTTTTTTATGCTCTTTTATAACGGGTTACTAGCTCATGCATGTAATTTGTATGAATGAAAAGGCTTGTTTATTTGAATAATTTAGTTGTTTGTTTTTTAAAGTTATTTTAAAAAATTAATAAATGAAACACTTTAGTGACTTTACACTAATTACAGTTTAAAACAATTAAAAACAGATGTGATCATTATCTTTAAGATACTATACTTTTACAAAGTTGATTGTGAAATACTATTAATTTTAACATGTTTCATTATCATTATACATGTAATCTTGTCTCTTTTAAAAGATGTGTCTGTTTGTGTGTATGTAAAATAACTAGTTAGTAGCAATGATTTCATAATTTAAGTTCAGGTTTTACACATTGTATTGTGATGAGATTGGGGGGAGGGGGGGTGCCTAATTTAGATAGTTTTGAAATTTAATGGATGATTGTATGTCACATGTGTATACATTTCTTGTCATCAGTGTATTCTTTAACAAGAAATATATAATTTATTTTAAAAACTGATTCACCGTCTTCTTAATTCTCATTTATTTTTAAAGTTTTTTTTATTTTACAGTAATAGTAATACCTAATATAATTCTAGTATTAGTATTAATATTAATGTTGAGAGAAATGGCAATAATGATTCTCATAGTACAGTAGTAATAATGAAAAATTAATAATACTAATAAATAATTGAAGGTGTATTGCTCATTAATATCAGTCACTTGTGAATGTGAGTGTAATTCACATGAAACACTTTCTAAACAATTCAGATTCATTTTATCTATACTTACACTTACTAATTTAGCAATGCTGAGTAATTATAAATACATTAATTAAACTTGATAATATTGAGAAACTGAGAAATACTTATAGTTATACCATTGCTGAGAACTACAGTGTCCCAAAATCTGGATTCATCAATGAGTATCTCCGCATTTTCATCCACTGTTAAGGCCATTTTCATTGGTGTAAAGGAAAATATATTTCTGTCATTGATCTGATTGATGCCAACACCACCTAGTTAATGGATATGATTATTATTAATTAATTTTAAAAATCATCCTTAACTAATTACAAGTGATGAGAATCTTAATTTCTGTTATTAATAGTTCTCTAGCAGACACCATTTGTCTATCCTCACTTGGCAGATATGTGGACGCTGTAGACGTTTTCTCTCTTCTACAACATTAAAGACAAACGTTTACCGTCACACATTATTTCCGTACATGGAAAACTTCTTACTAAAGGAGAAGACAAATCCATCTTTAATTTATACTTAGTGAGTCCCCACTTTCTTCTCCAACATAAGGTTATCAATATGTGTAAGAAGGTCAATAAATTTAACAATAAATTTATTAAATCAAAAGTCAAATATACACATAACAAATACAATGAAAAAGATTACTTGACATCAGTATTTCCACAAAACCACATGAATAATTTTTACACTACACAGTCTTATATCCTAAAATACAATTCAACAATTCAATGTCATACAAATCATGTGACATTTCTTAAAACTAAAAGAGAACAGAAATAGAGTTATTAAAGATAATGATAATAGTTTCTACATAATCTGGCTCAAGCACTGTCTCAATAGTCTTTTATGTGCTTTCGCAACAATGTCACAAGTCAAATCTCTCTTCCCATTTGAAACACTGATATGGTGCTATTCTCATGAAGCTAACCAGGGCACTTTTTTTTATTTTTTGCCATATTCTTTCGAGCAGAACAACAATTCTAGCAATTTCTAGTAATTTCCTTGTACCAGAAATTGCTTGATGTAATCAGCATACCTTGCCACAATTACATCAATGGAGTACAGTGTATTCTTACGCTTACACACTGCAATAGAGGCTTCAAGCATCTACAGTGGTCATAGTGGTTTATAATCAATAAACCAGGAGATTCAAATAATACATGGAAAGGCTGCTTTGTCCCTGAAAGTATACTAATTACTATAACCAGGGAGCAAATGCTAAGTTTCCAGTTTATCCCTTTTTAACTCTATTCATTCTTACATTTATGTCTCAACTTACAGTTTCCTGCAACAGTATTTATTAGCCTGATAGTGATACACGCATATAGCGTAATAAATACAGCATTATACTGTTATGAGTGGTTTCATTAGAACAGTGTCAGGTGTTAGCATACTATATAAACCTTTGTAGAAATAATAGTCTACTCATATAATACATTGCTATGTAAAACACAGGTCCATTCTCTCATTCAGTCGACTAACTCACCATTAAGCTAACAGCTGCCTTTCAAGACCAGACTTCTTGCACACCAATTCAAGTGATCAGACAGATCAGAATTCTCTACTGCATGTAAACTTTTTATCTCATCACATTGGTTGTCTCATTGGATAATAAAATCTTAACCATTGGATAATAAAAACTACTCATCCAGTTGGAACTGGATTGCTTTACTTTACATAAGCAATTTCTAGCATATTCTCAACTCAAGTGTTTATTCCAACTCTTAGTCTTACACTTACAAAAATACATCATAAGGAGTGCCCAAGGTCAGGTTACTTTGACAATTTAACAATTTATATAACAGTTAAGTTTAGAAATAGGGATAGGCAAATTTACTCCACCACACATTGGTTTCAGACTTTTTGGATGCCTAGAAATACTTATAGAAGTTATACTTATTAACCTGGTAATAATAGTACATGTACTAATTCTGAGAAAACATAAAACTGATGTGTATACAGTAGAGTAATGCTTAGAATTATGCTTTAATACTGAGAAAATCATAAATAGGAAGTCCACAAACACAGTACTTACCATTAAAAACATATGGTTGAAGTGCACTTAATGACTTTAAGGCCCATAATTCCTGAGCATTCTTGGGTGCACAGTGAAAATGTAATCTTAGTTTCTCTGCGTGCAACATACCATTACTTACTTCATAGACTTCTGGTATTACAGTAAAAATGAGCTGGTTATACTTGCAATATTGAATAATATTCCTCACACAACAGTAATAAACTAATACTATTAAAGTAATATTCATTGTGAACTGCAACAGAAAGAGATGCCAATGTTGACCCTAACATTTAAAGTCACTAAAATTGGGTTCATTGACTTTACTAGGAATACTATGTGTATTAATTATTAATAATTTAATTTTATTCTTTGCCATACTATTGAGGAATGATCAGTACTGCTTTTGTATAAAACTTAAGTAAAAGTAATTTTCAATCTCAGATAAATTAAACTACTTATCTGTAGTTAGTATCCAAACATTTGGGTATATTTTTTTCTAAAATTGAGTAATAATAATTTCTATTTGACCTATACTATTAGTAATTTTAGGAAAACCACTTATTTATCAATGAAAAGAATGATTTAAACAAAAAATATTACTAACTTTTTATCATTATGGTCACTATATCTGTAAAATTTTTGTTTGATTTTTTCAGATGAAAACAAACAATTTAGATACTTCCTCAATATTGGCATCTTTGATCCAGCATTCAAGAAACTGGCCCTTGGACACCCCTTCCCCAATTCCTTTATTCCCCACTCAGTCCTCCCTACTCCCTTCTGATTTTTGTTCCTTAATGGTCATCGAGAGATTGGGAATGGAATTATTAAAGCAAAAGGATGGGAAGATTTCAGGAACTGTTTGAGAAATAAAAATCTGTATGTTTCATTTGTATTTAAAACCAGAAAAAGGTAAAAAAGAAAATATAATAATCTAGGGAAAGTTGGAAATAGCCAGCGATAGATATTCACAAATCTTTTTCAAGTTTCAAGAGAGATCAAAATACTGTCCAATACTTGGATATTATTCTGTTTGGATAGAAGAAAAACATTTTGTGTCTTTTCTCTTCTGGATATCTCCTGCTTAAAATTGGTTTCAGATTACTTAATACAATAATCAATAAACTCTCAAATAAAACAATAAAAAAAAGTTTTTAATATAATTGTTGTTTTGACTGGCAGAACTGGCATGTGGACGGAGAGAAATACAATAGAAAACTTCTGCATACTTCACCTGTAGAGATTGAATAAGGAATTCATCAGTATTGATTTTGCATTAACTACAGTGTCGCTCAAGATTTGTGTGACAAGACTGAGAGAACAAACTGGACAGTATAAAATAAAATCAGGCTGTGGATTATGGAAGAAAATGTATAAAATTATTTGATTCATATTCATAGTATAAAAATGAAAAAGAGCTAACTTTTCCTGAAAATGGGGAAAAAACCAGTCTGCCAATAAAAAATTAAGTAGATAACACTCGGACCCACTTACTGACCCTGATTGCTTTCCTTTGTCCCTTCCCAAATTGTTGTAGCATCTTCTCAAATAGAGTATAAATTTACTTTTATACCAGCTCTGCATTTTGTGAATCATTTTTAACCATTTGGTTTTTTAAGAAAAGGTCTCTCGGCAGCAGTAGTTCCAATCTGAACATTACTTTTAGAATGTTCGCCATCGTTATCAGGAATATCAGGAACAGTTTTTCACTGACATTCCATGTGCATTGACATCTACAATTGATCCTTATTGCATAACAAAATTCCTTGCATTGATTTATTTCTTTTAATGTTAATTGTCTTTTCAGAAGTTAAAAATATAGAATTAGGATGTTTAAAAAATTGGAATTTGTTTGTGAACTATTCCCATACTATGACTACAGCAACAATGAAAAAAAACAGTGGTTTTCTCTTACTAAAACTCAGAATGCAAAGCAGAGATGCAGGGGAATGGATCTGTTAATATTCTAGCGGCACCAAGGAAAGTATGTGGCACCTTCATATCATTTTGACCATTGCTTTTATCTTCAGTTCCAGATTGTAATTTGCTTCTCTTTGGACAAATGGCAGAAATAAACATGAAGCTTTTATCAGTAACAGCGATATGCTAATATCAGAACTAAAAATTGTGACCTGGAGATTTTGTGCCTGTGAGTTGACTTCTCTGGGTCCATTGAAAAATCCATTGATGTCACTTTTAGCAGCTATTTTTTTCTTTCTTTTTTCCAAGAACTTGTGTTTGAAACTTTTTTTTGTTCCAAAGTAGTTGAGGTGGTTTTTTAATTGTTGTTTGTTTAACTTGGTGACTTTGGATGGATACTGTTTTAAGGAAGAAGTACTCAGAATTTCTTTGCCTGTGGAATAAAGTGTGGTGAAGCCTTGAATTCTAGCATCACAATAAAAAATATTTGCAACTGCATTAATCAAAAAGCCAGTCATCTTACTTATAAAGACTAAACATCCAGAATGGCCAGCACTGGAAATGACTGTTACTTTTTCTTCTACTCATCTTGTGCCAAGGTAAAATTTTAGTTTTGCACTTAGATCATTTACTTACAAAACATTTTAGGAAAAATGTGCATACTATTGCTAAAACTGATTTGGCTTGTGTTTGTGGATAAAACTAGTTTGATTTATAAGAAATAAAAATCAAGGGAATGATATCACCCATGTAAATAAAGATGGTTAGTTTGAATAATACAGCCATATTAGTATTATTACTAATTATTACATTTCCCAATTTTATTCCATTGAATCAAGCTTTTCTGTTAGTTGATTTTGTAATATCACCAGTTCATTTTATGATGCCACAAATTCTAGCTAATCTGATTGGTTGATGTTATCAAATATTCATTACAAAGGTGATCATTTAACATTTTATTCACAAATTTTATATATCAATATCATTAATTTGATTTGTGATATAAAAATCAACTAACCAGAATATATTGGGATATAAAATTATGAATAAAAAGTAAAACAGCCCCTCAGAAAAACCTAGAACACTAGAAGTGGAAGAGGGATAAACAGTAATTTTAATTGCCTTATGTTTACATTCATAAGGAACAGCACTTTTTTTTTTTTTTAATCTTTGATGTTAGTTAAATTGCTGATTAAATTCTACTGCACTAGTTGCAAGTGTATTGCTGATTAAAATCTCTTGCACAAATTACATCTATATTGCTGATTAAAATCTCTTGCACAATTACAAATTGCTGATTAAAATCTCTTGCACAAATTACATATGTATTGCTGATTAAAATCTCTTGCACAAATTACATATATATTGCTGATTAAAATCTCTTGCACGAGTTACATATGCATTGCTGATTAAAATCTCTTACACTTATTACAAATGTATTTGCTACTCAAACTGATTGTTTTGAGATATTGACTGAACCAACTCCCTGTATTGGATTCAATAAAATTAATTGTCTAGAACAGTACTAAACTAGACTACGTAAAGTAACATTATTTTATGTTTGTTTTCTCGAGTTTTATTAATTTTAAAATTTTATTTTAATTTTATCTCTCAATTTTTGTTTAATCACTATGCTTTGTTTAAAATTAATTATTATATTTTGCTTTTTTTAATTTTCAGGGTGATAGCTGTCCATTTCGGCACAGTGAAGCAGCACAGGGAACAGAGGTTGTTTGCCCAGCATGGGAAGCAGGAGCCTGCTTCAGGCCTAACTGTTGGTTTAGGCACATGGAAATCAAAGTGAGGAGGGAAAATGGATCTAGAGGAGTATTTGCTTCTTACTGTTATTTTTTTTTTAATATAACAGAAATATTATTTTGTACTTGTATACTTTTCAAAATTTATTTGTACCTCTTTATTTTGATAATAAATCTTTAAAATAAAAAATAAATAAAAGTTGAGATTCTTAAAATAGACACATCTGAAAATGAAATGAAAAATATTTTTCAAATATTCAGTTCTTCAATATATGTTTTTTCAAATTGGTTTATTTTGTAAACTTCCAAATGAAGTTGATTATTTTCAATGACACTTCCTTTATATATATTAAAAATAAAGAAAAATCAGAAAAGTCTCCTTTAAGTTATTTATGATATTTAAATTTATATCAAGCTAACCTTTATTAGAGTTTTAAAATTTCTAATTTTCACGGCTTTTTCTATATCGTACTTAATTTACAAAATTAGAAATGTCAGAATTAGATGGTTTGTTAAATTCTATTAGATTCACAAGTTTCATTAGAAAGTAACATGCTTTTATACAAGGAATTTCCACTGGGTTCATTTTGATGCTAATTCAAAAATGATTGTAGATTTGTGCTGAATTGAATTTGTTTGTTGTTGTGTTTGCTTCAGACAAATAGATCTGCAACTCCTTGCTACTGGGAGAATCAACCTTCTGGTTGCACTAAACCACATTGTGTCTTCAAACACTTCAAGCTAAAATCAGATCCTTTACCAGAAGCAGCAACAAGTAGGATACATTTTTTAATTTTTCTGTCAGAGATATGATCTACCACTTTTGTGGTCTCTTCTTTACCTTAAAGCACATACTTACCTATCACATTTCAAATGTAGTAAACTCTTTACATTTGCCATTCATCAGTGGCAAAATTAATAAATTTATAGTCTGCTTTTTGTTTATCTATTTTACATTTGCAATTTCTTGCCAGTGGTGTAAATATAAATTGCAGGTGCCAGCTCAAATTGTAGGTGTTATTTCTCTTAAAAACTACAAAAACCATTTATCCTTGGGTCAGCTCATGTGAGAGTTTTAACTTTTGTGATAAATTAAAGAAGTTTACTATTGGTTTGTGGTCATTAATAACATTAAAACTGTTTACTATTGGCTTATGAATATGTGAACTTGCATCTAAGCCTTGCCCCATCAGCAGAGAGCCAGCAGCGCAGTGCTTGATAGTGGCTATGTCATCTGCTTTCGCTGCGTCATCTGTTTTCGTTATGTCATACTGCAGAGCCCTGTAGCCTTATGCAGTGCTTTGTTAATACGATTAAGTGGGGATTATAAGTATTTCAATTAGGAGATTTTATTTTAACACAAAATATCCATCAGAGAATTTGTTAAACCTCCCTAGGAGACTTCATTATGGGGGAGACACCGGCTGTGGGTAGGCTCATGCACTGAGCAGCCGTTGTACCTAGATCTAATTATGGATGACATGGATCACCATAGCTCACACCCTTTCTTTCACTTATGGTTGTTGTGCTTGTTAACACGTAGCAATTTAATAAGACTTCAGTGAACAAACTTGTCAGTATTTTAACATTAGTAAATTAAATAATAATGTTCTAACATTTTTAATAGGGGTAATACATCGTCTGGTGGAGTCACGCCAAGCAATTGGATAGTGACATGGTGAAATTGCAATCTGTGGGATGAAATTCTGTTGGCGAAGTTTAGTTTATGTAATGATTGATCACATTAAAAATAAAAGTTTGTGTTGTTCACATAAAGATCCTAGTAAGTTCTAGATGCATACCATTGGCTACTGTGTAAAACAGAGTGCATACCTAATGGTTAAGTAGCTTTGTGTAGAGATCACAAGTTGCAATGGAGATTATGCTAATTTTCAAACGGGTACCCATTCAGAATCTGGACGGGCACCCAGGCAGCTTTTTAGAAAAAATTGACAGCCCTACTCATCTCTCTCACTTGGCAGATATACGGGTGCTGTAAACATGCAATATTTCTGTAGGTGGAAAACTTCTTACTAAAAGAAAAGACAAATCCATCTTTAATCAATATTTAGCAAGCCCCTATTCATCCACTTTCTTCTCCAGTATAAAGTTATCAATATGTGTAAGAAGATCAGTAATTTATTAAATCAACAATCAAATATACATTTAACAAATGCAAAATGATTAAGATTACTTACATCAATATTTCCACGAAACCACATTCAAATAATTTTTACACAGTCTTATGTCCTGAAATATAATTCAACAATTTAATACAAATCACAGGATAGTTCTTATCAGAAAACAAATATGGAGCTATTAGAGATAAGCGAAAGTAGTTTCTATATAACCTGGTTCAAGTGCTGTTTCAGTAGTCTTTCGCACACTTTTGCAACATTGTCACAAGTTATTGTCCATGTCTCCATGTCACCTCCATGTTCTCTCCCCACACTGAAACACTGATATGCTGCCATTCTCTCGAAGCTAACCTTTTTTTCACCATGTCAAGCAGAACAACAATTCTAGCAATTTCTAGTAACTTCCCTGTACCAGAAATCACTCAATGTAGTCAGCATACCTTGCCAACATCACATCAATGGAATGCAGTGTGTTCTTACAAGTCCATTCCCTCTCAATCAGTCAGTTAACTCACCATCAAGCTCACAGCCGCCTTTCAAGACAGACTTCTTGTCACACCAAATTCAAGTGATTAGACAATAGAATTCTCAACTGCATGTAAACTTTTGATCTCAGCTCATTGGCTGGTCTCATTCTCATAAATCTTAACCATTGGATAATAAAAACTACTCATCCAGTTGGAACTGATTTGAATTACATCTGCATATTCTAGCATATTCTCAACTTGAATGTTTACTCCAACTCTGACACAAAAATACCATCATAAGGAGTGCCCAAGGTTGGGTTACTTTGACAATTTAGAAATAGGATAGGCAAATTTACTCCGCCACATTGGTATACAATTATTCTTTATACATAATCATAGATATAAAAAGATTTTTAATACATGCTATTACTTGTAATTATTAAAAAATAATAAGCAAATTTTGTGATAAATAATTAAACAGTGAAAATATATTTTAAAAACTTTATCTTTAAAACTGTTCTGTACCCCTGTGTACATGAATTATATAAACAGTAGGGACATTATATTTAAGTTAATGGCAGTGTACATTATGAGTTTAAATCTCTTTATTAAAGAAATCAAGGTTTATTTGACCATCTGACCTTGAAACAATAGATGGAAGGGCATTGTAGATCCAGTGCATTTTTATTGATTCAGTATTTTATTTTCATATTTTGTGCAAGTTTTGAGATGTGCAAAATTGTACAAATCAGCCTTTCAGAATGTGATCTTTCAAACCTAATTTTTTTACACAGCTTTGAAGTTCCAAAAAACAGGTCAGAAACTTCAACAGCTGTTTAAGAATCACACACATTCAATAGTGAGTCATGACTATTGTACTCATCAGAATGGTCCAATATAATTAAGTTTAAATGATATGGGAAAAATACATTTTCCTAGTTGTTAAAGGTGCTCTTGAGCTGGGTTATTATTGCCAAACTAAATTAAAGGGAAAGATAATTCATAGCAAAAACTGAATTTCTTCAAAAGATTAAGTCACTGAAGATCCAGTTGTCCTGTAAGTCAGTTTGTAGTCTGTGTCTTCTCACAGCCAAGCGATGCGTTTTCATTACTACATTAAGGTATATTCATCAAAGTTTATAGATACTGTAATAGAGTTAAGAGAAACAACTATAACAGTTTGAAAAATGAAACATCAATCTTTATTTTCATATAAAAAAAGTTCAGATTAAATGTGAAAAAAACTGCTCATTGATAAATCTTAATAAATGTTCATGTTTTTTTGCATTTTTGCCATGTAAAGTGATAAGGTTGGGACCATCTACTATCAGCTATTTGTTAATACAGTTCTGATTTATTACGATGTCCATTGTAAAAAATTTTTCAGCTTTATGTTATCAGCCTTTTTGCCATTAAATATACATTTTTTAATAGACACAAGCACTTTTAAGATCTTTTTTTGAGAATGTTAACATTAATTAAGTTATTAACATTTTGCCAGGTGTACCAGTTGCAAAGAAACCTGCTTTGAGAGCAACAAACAGCTTGCCTCTTAATACTGTGCCTAGAGTGTCATCAGCTGTAGCAACAGAGCCAGAAGAGGGTCATTCTTCACCCAGCTGCTCTAGCCCTGTGGTGCAACCAATCATTGTCAACCCTCTGGAAGAAGGTTAATTGGTGCATTTGTCACTTAACCACAATCAGTCTTCCACAAATTCCATAGCTTTATTCACTCTCTTTATGGAAGTATAACAAGGCCTTGTAAATTTATATATTTATTGGTGGTCTTGATATTAAAGAATTAGAAAAACATTGCATAATTAATAAATATTTTTATCACTGAAGTAAGTATAATAATGCATCATTAAATGTCAACTATTCACAAGTCGCAGGAGTATTCTGCAAACTTTTCTTTATGCCTTTCCATTTGATGAGTAGTCTAAACCATTCTGATAAATGTACAAGACTTAAAATCAGAAGTTAAGTTTTTCAGAATGTTTAGAACTTTGACTTTTGCAGAATTTTACATTCATTCAAAACCATTATTTACAATTTTGTTTAATAGTGAATTGGTAATCATATCACTCAGAATCATTGGGTTTAAGTCATGTAAATTTTGCTCAAAAGTAGCATGTTATAACATATCAATAACATGCCTGACTTTGACTGAATGTTCTTACAAAACAGATTTTAAGTTCTTTTAAAAAAATATTACTAACATGCTGTTTTGTAAATGTGTGGTATCATATGGAATCCATGAAAGTTATATTAATCATACCTTAGATGGGTAAAGTTCAGACAGTTAAAATAAATATTAAAACAAAATAACTCTGACTTCTAATACTGCAAGTCCAAGAAAGTTATCAGGCCTAGAAGTTGTTCAAGGTGGTAAATAGAAATCTTCAGAACATAAGACAGCAGAGAATTCATAAGGTCATAAAAGATTAGGGGATTTACCTAAGGCCAGAAACAAAGGAGTTGAATCAGAATCAGTAAGCTTAGTCTGTCAGGGTGAATGTTTAGTACAAAAAAATAGACCTTTTGAAAGCAAGCTTTAGAGTTAGTGACAATCTTGGTCATGTTTGACAGGGTTTTGTGCACGTGTGAGAACACCTGTGCTATCCTACTCCCACTTTGTCCAGTGGAAGGTGAGCTGACAAGGGTGACAGTAGAAATTCATTATCATCTAAGAATGTCATTCTAACAAAAGAAATGCTCATTTATGTATTGATACTAAATGATAGATTTTAATATAAATTATTAATTTGGGCATTTGATGGTTTAATTGAAAAAATATGTTTGTTTTTTTTCCAGAATAGTACAGTATGATGCTTTGCATAAATATTTTTGTCATATCTCTGTATATTTCTTTAATCTGTTTCATTGTAAGAATCAAGGTATTGCATAATTGCCAAAATGACCATACAAATTTGTCACAGTTTTGGATTGTGACAGCTATTGTCAAAATTACCATATATTTTATCACAGATTCGGATCATGACAGCATTGCCAATACTCCAGTCAAAAAAGACCCAGCCATGCTTTCCAAAGTTCTTGAAAAGAAGAAACAGAATGTTACCATTCCTTCCGCTGACAGCAGACCAGATGTCTTCAGTTTAGTGCCTAGTTCTTCTGGTAGGTTGTAAAACATACAGGTTCATGCAGTGACATGCTAATTTATAATATTTTACATGTGAGTGTCCTTGTTGGTTGAGTTAATGATCAAATTACAAGTTATAGTCTGATGATTAGTAATAGTTGTGGTTTTAAGCCCTCACTTAATCTCTCATAATTTTCTATAATAGGCCAAGTGGAAGTCCAAAATTTGGAGGAAATTCAGCGAAAAAGAGCTTTAGATTCATTGAGAAGAGCTACAGGTATGGTGTGAATGAATTTTCATGTTATTATATCTCATTTGGCTTTTTTATATTTCTTGTACTGGTAATTGTACAGAAAAAGATTTACAACATAATGTTTATACTTTTTCTAAAAAGATTAAATTAATCCTGAAACCTGCTTTCAGAATTATGTTTTTAAAATCATTTAAATAAGTCTCATCAGAGTGACATTGAAGTCTCTATTTATCATAAAAGTCCATTCACTGATGTAGCAGACAGAAGCAGAAACACCCCCATGATAATTGAATCATTTTAGCAGAATAGCAAACTATTAAAATTGTTGGAATGATATAGACATTTTATTAATTTTTATATATGCTTAACAGATTATAATTTTGTGAATTTTTCCACCTATAACAAACTTTAATAGGGAAATGTGGAAGAAAAAGTTGTTAGAAACAATCAACTAAATTGAAGATACATATCACAAGCACAATTTTTTTTTCTATAAATGTATTTCAGCAAAAACGATTTTTATGGCCTTGGATGAAGTATCAAAAGATGAAGGTAATTTTTATTGGAATTTATGTGCATGATTGAGTGATGAAGATTGAGAAATCTGTTTGTAACAAGAAAAAAAATTAAGTCAGAAGTTTAAAACAATAATTATTAGCTGTCCATAGTAAAATCTAGAGAAATGATCTTGTAGTATTAAAATAGCGAAACTTAAGTCAACATTAATTTGCTAGCAAGCAGCACTTGTTTTTCAGTGATTGCTGTTTTATTGTTCATCAGGAGTATTACATTATATCTTGAAAATAATCATAAAAGGAGATTTTACTTGTATGTCAAGCTGAATTCAGATATCTTGTATTTGCATTGATAAAGGTACATCATTTATAATGGAGTGGAAAATACTGATTGATGTTTTCGCTATTATGTTTTTTATGGTGACTGTTACATCAATTTTAAATATGGATTACAGTTTTTAACATAATAAGATATTTGAAGTATTTTTAAATTTACATTTTAAAAAAATTTCTATTTCTTTGTTTTGCAGATGATCGCTTTGATGTTCGACGTGTTGTAGTGGATACTTCAGAAGATCCCAAGCCAGGTAGACATTAATTGAAGAAAATCTGTTTAATCAGGTTGCATTCTTCTTAAAATAGTTTGATCATGTTCAGTGAAACAAATCATTTATGTACATGTTTGCTGTTGGTCAGTTCTTGATGAAATTCATTGCAAAGATGTTGTATTGTTTTTATACCCTAATAGTACTGCAAGATAGGCAGATGAAATATATTTCAAATTGATTTTCAATATGTTAAAGTGTCACTTTGACAAATTATAATAATCTAGTTTAAAATTCATTGTTAGCAATGATGATTATATCAGTAGTATTTTAATTTTATCTTCAAAAACTGAATTGTACTTCTCAAGCATATACTAAATTGCAAAGTGAAAGATTGGCATTTTGTTTTTGAATAAAATTGGCATTGAAACGATCTTTGAAAAGGATGGCTAAAAGTATTTTTTCCCATAAATTATTGTAAATTGAATTTTTTTGTATTTTTATTGAATTTTATCATTGAAATAAAATTCAAGTGTAATATTTTCAGCCAAGATACCTGATGTAAACTGATCGAGAAAACATTATCCCCACCAAAATGCCCTGGATGATTGTCAGTTGGATTGGAAGCTTTGCAGTTTCATACCATACATTAATAGTCTTACTACATTCATGACAAAATATAGATATTTAATTCAACCTGTTAAATTTATACATTATAAAGGTTAATTTTCACTAGTTGTAATAATGTATTTGGTGTGCTTGGTATATTGGTAGTATCATGTAAAACTACATTATTATATTATTATTTTGTTGTACGTCCAGACATAAACTTTTAGATTTGAAATCTTCCTTAAAAGTTACTGTTCATCATTTGTTTACATATGCTCTACATCTTATAATTATTCATGGACTTGTTGAATTCAGCAATGTTGAATTGTCTGATGTTTATGGTTTTCTTTTTTTCCTGTCTCAAAGAAAGCCACCTTTATTTTACATATTACTATTTATATTTTAACTTTACTAAACTCTATTTACTGTTTTTGTTTTAGCTCGGATAAGCATCCAAGAAAGACTTGGACAGAAAACCTCAGTTAACAGTTTATTTGATGGGCAGAAGCATTCAGTTTCAAATGAGAATGGGCATCAGCAGCTTAGATTGAATTCTCCTGTAAAACCTATACTGGAAGAAGCTGATGAAGAAAATTATAGTAAGGATACACAGATTCTTTCCAGACAGAAATCTTCTGTTAAAAACAGACTGGGTCTGACGGGGCAGAAAATGACTTTGGTTGACGAAGCAGAGGAGATTGTTCCAGTCCAGAAAAGGCAAGAAAAGTTTGGACAGAAAGTTTCAATCAAGGATAGACTGACAGTCGAAGGAGATAGGCAAACATTTTTAGACGAGGCCATCTTTGAAGACAGAAAGGGGACTGTTTCAGTCAGGAAAAGACTGGGAAAGTTTGGGCAAAATGTTTCAGTCAAGGATAGACTAATAGTAAAAGAAGTTGGACAAATATGTTCAGATGAGGAAGGAGATTTTGAAGATGAGGCTGTTCCAGTTGAGCAAAGACTGGGAAAATTTGGACAGAAAGTTTCAACCAAGGATAGACTGACAGTCAAAGGAGTTGGACAATCATGTTCAGATGAGGAAAGAGATTTTGAAGAAGCTGTTTCAGTCAAACAAAGACTGGGAAAGTTTGGACAGAAAGTTTCAGTCAAGGATAGACTGACAATCAAGAGAGTTGGACAATCATGTTCAAATGTGAAAAGAGATTTTGAAGAACCTGTTCCAGTCAAGCAAAGACTGGGAAAGTTTGGACAAAAGGTTTCAATCAAGGATAGGCTGACAGTCAGAGGAGTAAATCAAACATTTTCTGATGAGGGCATCTTTGAAGATGAGGAAAGAGACTTTGAAGAAGCTGTTCTGGTAAAGAATAGGTTGGAAAAGTTTGGGGGGAAAATTCCAGTCAGGGATAGGCTGGCAGTCAAAAGAGTAAAGCAGACATTTTCAGGTGAGGACAGTTCTAAACAAGATGAGAAAGAACAGGAAGGAGACTTTAGAAAAGATGAGGCTGTTCCAGTCATAACTAGGCTGGAAAAGTTAGGGCACAAACTTTCAGTCAAAAATAGATTAGAAGGTTTAGGCCAGAAAAGGTTAATTAGGGATAGATTGGAAAGGGGTGAATTTTCAGTTGAAGATGACTTGGAACTTTATGACTTGAATAATTTGGAAAGTTTTGGTCAGACAGGATCCATTCAGAACAAAAGTAAACTGTTTGGTGAGAAGTCTGCTGTCAAGGATAGATTGGAAACATCTGGAAAGTCCGTATCCATTCAGAGATCAGAATCACTTGGGCAGATTTCAGTCAAGTCCAGGCTGGAATCATCTGAACAGTCAGCATTCAGTCAAAACATATCTGAACCACTTGGGCAGGTTTCATTGAAACCTCTGAACAGAAAATCTGATAGGAACACAGAGGACATACAACCAGGTACTGTTTAGTAATTATTATATTTGTTTTTATGAACTTTATCTTTTTACTATATTTAATTTTATGAAATTTATGAGGTGAATGGAAATTGTCAATTAAATAATTAATTTTTTTCTAGAATCTTTGACTAGAGAAAGCTTTTAGACTACCACCAACCCTTCCCCTACAAACAATATGCTGTTTTGTGAGAGGAACTATTCTGGGTATGTGAAACCAGCAATCCTTTAGATGTTTGTTTTTATTATCTCTATTCGGGTTAGATTATTGACAGTTTCAATATCAGATAAGATTTCCGATATTGAGTTTAGTAAACTGTTTTGCTAATGAGAAATACAGGGATAGAGATACAATAAGATTTTATACATGCTGCAGTATTCATGAACAGCTGATAGAGTCTTGTATAAAGCATAGCTTCCATCATAAAATGAAATATTTAAAAAGAAAACTTCAGATATAATCCTCATCAATGTTTGATATATGGCTCATTCTCTGGTAAGGGCACCATTTTGTGATGTGAAGTGCAATAAATAAAGTGGATTAAATCTAATTATTTAACAAGTTTAAAGTCTACAATGGGGTTCCTAATGCTCACATAACATAAGAAAATAAAAATTGATAGAAATGTTGATGTCATAGGAGTTTTTAAAAAAACATGTTTCTGTTGAAAACTTAGAAAGTAAGGTTGAGATATATTTTCTTTATTAGCCTAATCTGGCTATATTTTTTGTTTAAAATGGGGTATAAAACTGTAACTTTATAAGGTTGAAATCGTAAACAGAGACAAGGAATATTTCCCATTATAAAAGGTCTACTTTTCTCAATTAAAGATAAAACAGGCTAAGTTATTATGTTGCAAAAACAATATTAAGTAATAAACAAATATCTATTTAGATTTTTTAATATATAATAAGCTTAATCATGATTATATTTTTTAATGTAATTCACAGATTTTTCTATCCTTACTAGCTCAGGTAAAACTTTAAATGCAAAAGAAATCACATAGATATGTACATAATTATGTAAACTATGTATGATGTTAATCAATTTAATCAAAATATATCAAGATTATCAGAAATCTTAGCTGTTTTGAACTGTTGATTCCAAAAAATTTTCCCATTGTTACTGATGTAACAATATGATCTTATTAGAAATGAAATGAGTTATTTTTCTTATTTGTTACTTAAACTCATCACACCCAGACCAAATGACATGATAGTTATCTTTCCAGAATATGGTGCCTTTGAAAAATATAAGAAGTTATTTACACAACTATCTTATATATCTCTCACATCAATTCTGAATATTTAGAATATAAACACATGATTTTTTCACATTATTTTTAAGAAAATACATTTTGAATAGACCCACCCTTTGTGATATACACTTGTCTAGTGTGTTTATCTGTTCAGTCACAGTAACTAATCATTGTATTTTGTTGCAGAATCTTTAATTGTGTGTGTGTGTTGATATATCATCCTCACTTTCTTTTTATTTAGTTTGCAGTGTTGTACTGTCTAAACGTTACTGATAGTTGATTTAATTGTTTATTTTTTTTGTGGGAAAAACAGCTAAGACCAAACCAAGGAAAAGTGAAGATGGTTCAGATTTGGTGAAAAAGAGACGACGAATTACAGTTATTGAGGGTAATTATTGCTTAAATGATTCAATTAGTTTTATTCTGGCTTATTCTCAATGCTTGTATCATAAATATGTTGGAGTTTTATTAAATGTGGAATTTTTTTTTTTAAATACTTATTATATTTCCTGCTGTAGGATTATATTATTAAACCATTCATTCAAGCTTACCATGATATTTGGAGCTGTGTGATAATGCCCACTAAAAGCTGACCAAAGTGAAAAACTTAACCAAAGATTTATTTCCCCTTCTCATAAGTCTATGGCTGCACAGAGCCTACTTGGTAGGAGATTTGGTTATCAGAAGTATCGATGGTTAATGTGGTTCATGCACATCTGGTATGGCCTTTTGATAATCAGCCCTCATCATCTTTTTTTCTTTTTCCTGCAACCACGTGAATGCAATACCATCTTCCCCAACAGGAACCCCTCCCACTAAAAATTTGCATAGTCATCTGAATCAGAGCATTTTCTTTGTAAAGTGGTGTGGTGTGTACACTATCTTCCAAACTGTTAGACTGCTTATACCCCATAGTTTTTATACTGCTGCTATCTTACACAGACTGCAGATACCCCATAGTTTTTAGACTGCTGATACCCCATAGTTTTTAAATTACTGCTTATCCCTTATTTTTTAGACTGCTGCTATCGCACACAGACTGCTGATACTCCATAGTTTTTAGACTGCTGATACCCCATAGTTTTTATGCTGCTGCTATCTCACACAGACTGCTTATACCCCATAGTTTTTATACTGCTGCTATCTCACACAGACTGCTGATACCCCATAGTTTTTAGACTGCTGCTATCGCACACAGACTGCTGATACACCATAATTTTTAGACTGCTGCTATCGCACACAGACTGCTGATACACCATAATTTTTAGACTGCTGCTATCCCACACCGACTGCTGATACCCCAAGTTGTTCAATTGCTGGTACCCCATAGTTTTTTAGACTGGATTTCAGATGACTTCCTTTGATGTAATTGACTACTTGCATAAGGGTTGAGGAAAGTTTGGGCTGAAGAGATTTCAAAATGAGTAATAAATAATTTGTTGGCCACCACTCAGCCTGGCAGGTTGTCCCGCATTTTGTTCATTTCGTACACATTTATCAGTTGCTCTTTTTAAAAATTTCCAAATTTTTCATGGCACCCTTGAAAATTGTAGCAGCACCCAGGGTGCCATGGCACACCAGTGACTGACGCTTCACTGAGGAGTAGACAACTCCATCTTGATAAGAAGCATTCAGAAAAAAAGATTGGGGTCAGTTACAGTAAATAGAAAATGTACATTGAAGAAGCAAGAGAATACATGTTTTATTGAAAAAGTAAACAGACATAGGAGAATATGTCACTCTTGGATTCTTTTTAAGCCAAATAAATTCGTTCAAAGAAGCCAATGCCCGTGATAAAAATTGAAAGTTCCATGCAGACAAAGTTAGAAAATTACTGGATTTATGGAGACACTGTTGCATGGAAAGAGAGCTCAGTCATTGTGATGTTTTTCATTTTTATCATATACTCAAGAGATCTAGTGGAATGATCAACAAACAAGGCATACATTCCTACTAACATCATTTTTATCATATACTCAAGAGATCTAGTGGAATGATCAACAAACAAGGCATACATTCCTACTAACATCATTTTTATCATATACTCGAGAGATCTAGTGGAGTGATCAACAAACAAGGCATACATTCCTACTAACATCATTTTTATCATATACTCAAGAGATCTAGTGGAGTGATCAACAAACAAGGCATACATTCCTACTAACATCATTTTTATCATATACTCAAGAGATCTAGTGGAATGATCAACAAACAAGGCATACATTCCTACTAACATCATTTTTATCATATACTCAAGAGATCTAGTGGAATGATCAACAAACAAGGCATACATTCCTACTAACATCATTTTTATCATATACTCGAGAGATCTAGTGGAATGATCAACAAACAAGGCATACATTCCTACTAACATAATTTTTATCATATACTCGAGAGATCTAGTGGAATGATCAACAAACAAGGCATACATTCCTACTAACATCATTTTTATCATATACTCAAGAGATCTAGTGGAATGATCAACAAACAAGGCATACATTCCTACTAACATCATTTTTATCATATAATCAAGAGATCTAGTGGAATGATCAACAAACAAGGCATACATTCCTACTAACATCATTTTTATCATATACTCAAGAGATCTAGTGGAATGATCAACAAACAAGGCATACATTCCTACTAACATCATTTTTATCATATACTCAAGAGATCTAGTGGAATGATCAACAAACAAGGCATACATTCCTACTAACATCATTGATATGGTGTTTGGTGGGCAATAACCTAAATATTCATTTAAATAATTATCTTATAGTTTACTTAGTATACAGTCTCTAGCTTACATAGTATATGGTCTTTAGCCTACCTAATATACAGGGGTGCACAAACATTTTAGGCTAGCGGGACAAATTTCCAATTGATAGTGCGTGGAGGGCTGCAAGTCAGATTGCACATAGATGGCTCAGTAGAAAAAAATCAACACAAAATAATGAAATAATGTGCTCAGGGGGCCATAAAGAGCTCTGATTTAAGCCGCATGCAGCCCACAGGCTGCACCCCTGATATACATTCTCTAGCCTACATAGTATATGGTCTCAAGCCTTTTGAGTAAGTTTTCTTAACCAGGCCTCTTTTCTTTGGTTAAAGGTTAGAGTTTAGCACTTTACGAGCCCAGATATTTGGTGCAAATTGAGATAAAATTAATAGATTAATAAATCTAAGCCAACAAAAAAATAAATTTAAGCCATTGTGAGCATAATAATCTTAGATTCTCTGCATTGAATTTGAATTGGTAGAGGTGAGCAAAAGAAAGATTCAAATAATATTCTTTTGGATTTTCCAGGGGTTTCTCACCAATCAGAAAGCACAGTTCCGAAGGTTTCTATTCTCAGTTTGGATGAAATAAGAAGAAGAAAAGGTCAAGAAAGGGAACACAATGAGAATGATAGTCATATGAGTAAGTAAACATTCAGAATATTATAATAATATAGCATTCGCTTATATTTTAGCAATAGCTTAAGAGATATAAGATGTAAGAAAAAAGTCATTTTACATATGTGGGTGGGCCATCAGAATCCATTTATTCTATAGGATACATTTAGAGAACCTTTTAATAAGAGAGGCACTTATTGTATACTTGTTGAAAAAAAACAACATATTTTATATGACAAAATATTTTTAAACAAAACTATTATTTTTTTCTGCTTTCAAAGAAACAAGAGACACAGAATCAAGCCTTCAGATTTTGAGTCTTGATGAAATACGAAGAAGAAAAGCTCTCAAACAGCAGCAAGATGAACCTGTTGAAGGTACTTGGCATCCACATCATCACAATGCATGTGTAACCCCACTTAAAAATATTCTTATTTCTAAAATTGTCCTATATATATTATCTTAGCTGTTACTTTGAATTCTAATACCTCACCAATGAAAAATCCATAATAAGTCATAATAAATAGCAATGCTTGTATATCCAGCATCTTGTTTCAGTCACTTTGATAGTGGGCCGCTTGGAACATTATCTAGATCACTTGTTCTAATCACCTCCATTGCATCTGGTGTGATATGCCTAAAGTAAGTTTGTTACGGTAGCTCTATCTAGACAAGGTCCTCCAACCTTTGGTATTTTTTTGATGACATCAAGCTACTCAGCCAAATGAGAGACCTTTTCTTCTTCTTCTCTTAAAATATACAAGAAATATTCAATTTTCTAAAAATAAACAATCCAAAAAATTTAGTAGAGAACTGAACTGCACACCTTAATTAACCTACTTTTATTATTAACCCTTTAAGGGGCAGAGCGGCTCAAAACGTCTTTACTACCGAAAGGGCAAAACGTCCCAAAGCGTCCGTAGCAACCAGTGCTCTTTTCTTCTCATATCGTTCGAGAAATCGTGAGACTTCCGGTGTCTAGAGGAAGCATGACGTTTGTACAACGATTTCCGCGCCATTTTGAAGTGTTTTCATGTGGCAGCATTCATTTTTTCATAAAGTTTTCTTTGTTTTTCGCGTTCGGTGTTTCAAATGGATTTCTTAGAATCGTCGAGCGATAATGAGGAGTTTAATGGATTCAATTTATCGGATAATGAGGTAAGAGAAATTTATTTTGAATCGGATGATAGGATTAGAAGTGACATTAATGTCAGTAGCATGCACATGTTGCATCTTTCGAATTTTGGAGGAGAGTGCATCAGATTCGGCGGATATTGAAGATGAGTAGGGGGAAGGGGTATCCTGAGACGCACATGGTTGGAATAGTAGTACTTTAGCACTGAATATATCGGAATTTATAACAGAAATGGGGCCGAATGTGACTGGAACTAATGATAGTATTCAGCTGGCTAGTTTTTCAAAGTAAAAACGTTTGACAAGATATTAGAATAAACGAACAAGTACGCACGTCCAAAAATCGTGGAAAAACAAAATGGCGATCCAGGTTGGAAGGAAACTAATGCCACTGAAATTAAGGCTTATTTTGGGCTTATGATTTTGATAGAAATTCATAATATGCCGAAAAAAGAAATGTATTTGGTGTCTGATGACAGATTAGTGTTCCCGGCATCAACAAAGTGTGTGTACATAGTGTTTGTAGCGGACAATAACTGGACAATATTTTTTTTGTGTAAATATATATTTTCATGCAAGGATTCAAATTTAACACCTGAAAGTATACTTCAATTAAGGATATTAATAAATCTGCTTTCATTTCTGTTCATTTTGCATTTTATTTCATTGAAATATATGCACTAATACCTAAGATATGATGTTTTTACTAACGTAACCCTAAATCTCACTGAAACCCTGAAAAATCTTGCCCCTTCAGAGTTAGAAAAAGGAAAAACGCGTGAACCTTAAAGGGTTAATTAAATAATTTGAAGACAAAAGCATAGGCTGTTCATCAGCCAGTTTTCATTTTTTAAAAGAAAATATACAAGAATTATTAAGTTTGCTCAAATTCAGAATATTAAATAGAATAACTGTACAACTTAATGAATATGCTCTAATTAAATAATGTAATATAAAAATCCTCATGTTAACTTATTCTTCATTTATGTACCACCAAAGAAATTAAAAGATCGTAAAACCAAAGAAAAAGGCAGAAGCTAAACATAAATTTTAAAAATTAAGAGGAAAACATTATGTTCAAATTCAAAACAAAACAGGGCAAAAATATTTTTAAAGATTTCCATATAAAAACATGCACTAAATAAAATATTTTTGTATTATTGTAAATCCACTGCTTGAAGTAAACATTTCAAAGGCCCAAGTGTTTCGGTTGTTTACTATTTTTGCATCAAGAGTTATCTTTTCTTGTTTAAATTATCATTGTTTTAAAACTATTTTTCTAAATAATAAAATTACCATCATGACTAAAATTAATTCAGTAAACAAAATAATATATATATATGCACACGCGCATGCGCGCACACACACACACACACACACACACACACAATCTGCTACTTCAAAATTTGTATTGCAAGAAAAAAGCAATTAAACTTTCATGATAGAGTGATGCGCTGATTAACTTACTTTCAAATTACAGAAGTGGTATTGATGAGGACAAAATTAATCATTCTGCTTTTACAAAAATAGACATATGTCTACAGGAAAAATAATCACAGAGTAATCATTAATAATTGCTTACAAAAAGGTCTTACTGATAAGAAGTTTCAACTGTTCATACATGACAAATATCAGCATCAACAATTGTGTTAGGACATGAAAGTCATGACTTACAGGATGTGTACCATGGGGTTTTCATTTTGGGATCATTCCAGGGATCACTAATCACAGACTATGTTATATGAATGGAAAATATTGAAATTCCACAAACCATGATATTTTTTGACTAATTTGTGATAAATATTTCATCCGAAAAATATGTCCTGAATTTTTTACTTTGAAAAATTATTTGGTTATTTGCAACAAACAAAAGTGAAAAAAATGTCCTCTATTTATTGGATCGATCAGATTTGGGGTTACAAAAGATTGGAAGCCCCACTTTTTTCTTAAAAAATGGTACCCCAAAATGTGAATTTTACATGTTTGGTTTTGACTTGACATTTGACTCATTTTTGTTGCAACTCTGTGTTATTTTGTCAGAATATGTGGATACTCTAATAAAATTCAGGAAAAAACAACAAAGTTTGAAAGACAAAACATCGACTTTTATTTTCATATATAAAAATGGTTAGTTTGAGTGTAATGGAAGAAAACTGTACTGTTGTAAATTTTAACTAATTTGCGCATGTTTGTGAGGTTTTTCCTGTAAAGCGGTGGCATGTATTGTTACTATTATGTGACAGAATGATTCAAATGATAGCTTAGTTAAACATTGGGAAGTGCTACATTTCTAGCATAATGGCAGATGACTTTTTGAAACACTTAAATTTTGTGGCTGCCTTGCAGATACCTGAACTCATGGATTGATAACATTCAGACTTTCCTATACAGCACAAAATTAAAAAAAAGTATGCATCACTGCAACTTTGAAAAAGAAATTGTACTCTTATGAGTCTTTGAAAGTTGTCAGTATGTTTTACTTTTTTATTATTTTTTTAATTTTCATTAAGTAGGCACACCTGATGATGATAGCAATATGCTTGGAAAACAAAGATTTTTTTGTTTTGTCTCAGGATGATATCTGCATGTAAACTTAAATGCATACAGTCAAACATGACTTTTATAGGTAGGCTGTTTTCATTTTTCAGAAAGAAAAAATCCAATATCTTTTGCTAATGTCTGTTATTAATTATGTATTGACAGATGCATTTCATATAGTTCTAAATATGATGCAATTGACGCTCAGATATAAATTATTTTGACAGAAACCCTATCTGATGAAGACTCACTTCAACAGCAAGACATTCCTGTTCTGAGTTTAGATGAGATCCGCAAGCGAAAACTGAAGCATTCACAAAAACAGTCTGACATCACTTCCTTTGGTAAAGTATTATGGAAGTTTTCTTTTTCCACTGCACATGAAAATTAAAAACTTATGATTTCATTCTGTTATTTTATGAGTGCTTATTTAATAGAGATATAATATCTTTTATCGCTTTATAAGTGTCAATGATAATAACTTCAGTTTTTATTGATGTGTAAATGTTTGTGATCAAATCTTATAATTGAACTGTTCAGTAAACCCCCAGGTGACTGGGGGTTTCCGAACTTTTAATGATATGACCTTTCTAAAAATAGTTAGCCAATGATAAAATTTAGAGCAGATTGGCTGCTGAACCCAAACATATCTTTCTCTTTGACCTTGATTGTTATTTTTTTTAATGTAGCATCACTTACACTGAGCGAGCGCCCTTATCAGGGCTAATGATGGACGAAAACGTGACGTTGTGAGGACTTATAGGGGGCTAGTGACAGGCAACGGGTTAAGAATATCCATATTGCCTGATTTCTGTTTTTATTGCTCATCTGCTTATTCTGTTTGAGGATTTTTTATTTAATAGATAGATAGAAAGACTGACCTACTGATTGATCAGCCATTGATTGTTCAGCACACACATGATTATCCAGACTTTACATATCTTTGTCCATATAGACACATCTATTTCTCCAAATTTAATGCATCATTCTTTTTTTCCTTGCTTGATAATTACTGCAGTCATGTTTGTGTCTGTGATTCTGTTTTTGTTTTTTTGTTTTTTTTTGGGGGGATGCACAGCCATTTCCTGCCTGTTATCTTTGGTTCTTTTAATACTTTGTGTTCTGTCTTGCCAATAAATAGAGAAAATGTTCCTATTTGCATTCAATCAGTGCACAATTTTTGTTTTTTCCTGTTCTATCTTTTCTCTGGCAACTAATTTGTTGTCCAGTAGTTTTAATTAACTGGTTGTACAATGGAAAAGTAATTGATAATGATATTTATTTTGACAGAGATTCCTTCAAATGAAGACTCACTTGGACACCAAAGTTCAGATGAGATCCAGATGAGAAAATTGAAGCCACAAGGACAATCAGTCCTCACTGTCAAAAGTAGAATGCAGTTTTCTTTATTCATTTTCATATATTTATGTTTTGACTGCTTGATTTTTATTATAACACAGTCTAATTCTGATTACAGTTATCACTGGCAAAAGAAGTGTTAATGAATATGTTATGTAAGTTTCAATTTCATGCTATCTAGCTATTAAAATGGTTGCAAAAATGTTCATAGATATCATACACATCATATGAAAACAGAAGCAGATAACATTGAGCAAGGACACATATTTTTTTCAGTATTACAGATAAGAGAAAATAACATGTTGCAATTGGCTAATCAAGCACTGTGAGAGTATATATCAAAAGATCTGAGACCCAAGTTATTCTTAGATAATGTGGTGTAAAAGTTATTGGGAGGTGGTGTCAGGACTATCAATTTGCTTGATTTTATATGTACAAATTGAATCTGACATTGTCCTGACACAGTGATTGACTGAAACACTTAAATATGTGCATTGACTGGAAGTTATACAAATTGAATCTGACATTGTGGTGATGTTTGATTGGAAAAGTTACAAATTTAATCTGGCATTGTCTTGATGCATTGATTGGAAAAATATAAATTTAATCTGACAGTCTTGATAAGTCAACTGGAAGAAGTATAAATTTTGTCTGCTGCCTTTATGTGTTGACTGGAAGAAGTATAAATTGAATCTGACACTAATCATATGTTGACTGCAAGAAATATAAATTTGATTTGACAGTGATGTGGTACATTGACTAGAAGTTTCAAGATACTGATGGTATCTTACAACTGGCCCAAACTAATTGTTGTACCACATTAAAAAAATAAAGCATAATGACTGTATTTTCTTACTACAGTACAGTTGGGTCTCGATTACAGCAGTCTCAACTTGTGGCAACTATCCAGCTTGAACAAGCCCACAAAACCTATAAATTTTCAGATTTTTCAAATTCAGTTTAATTTTAGTACATGTAATTGTTGTGACGTCCATTCATTATTACTTTTGAACAAGATGAACTAGTTTAGATACAGATTAATAACAGTTGTTTGTTGGTTGTCACTGATACTGAGGTATAGGAATATGTTATTTTTGATGATGTTTCATTAATAGGCACAATATTCTCATGCATATTTTGATTTGTGTACCAAGTCGGGTTATGAGCATACTTAAGAATGGAACTCGTTTGTAACCCGAGATCCAACTGGTTTATCTGCAAGCCAACAGTGTTTGAGCTTATAAAAGCACCTAAGATAAAAATAAAGTTTAACCCCTATAATGCTTACTAATATTCCTCCTACCTTCCTACTTATGAATATTTGTTGAGCAAATAAGTAAATTGGAAAATGGAAGAATTTATAAAATTGGTTTTAAAAAGCCATCTGTTTTCATAAGCTGGGCTTCTGATATCTCTTCTATCATTTGACAGAGATGAATTCACCATTGTCACAAAATAATTGTTTCTTATTAGAAAATGAATAGAAAACCCCTAGAATTTTAGTTTTCAACAGTACTTGTGAATTTAATTCTTAAAACTTAGCATCTTACTTATTAAGAAATGTACTCTGGTGAATTTTTCCTTGTTCTGAATGCCTCATATTACAAGTTTGTGATACCTGCTTTTATTTGTAGCTACATTTTTGTTTGATGAAAAAAATCTGTTTATAATTGTCATCAAAAGTTATAAAAATTTGTGTTCATTAATTTGGCTCAAATGTTCTGTATTGCCTGTAGAGACTGATGGAAATTCTTATTTGAGTGGATATATATATTTTGCTAATTTGAAGTTTTACGTAAATAAAATCATCTAAAAAAGCAGTTTGCAAAGTAATTTTACATCACTGATTGTTTTTTATATCTTGGAGAAATACTAACTTATTGTTTGACATATTGCAGAAATACTAACTGTTTGTTTGACATGTTGCAGAAATACTAACTGATTGACATGTTGCAGAAATACTAACTGATTGTTTGACATGCTGTTGAAATACTGATTGTTTGACATGTTGCAGAAATACTAATTGATTGTTTGACATGTTACAGAAATACTAACTGATTGTTTTAAATATTGGAGAAATTCTAACTAATTGTTTGAAATGTTGCAGAAATACTGACTGATTGTTTGACATGTTGCAGAAATACTAACTGATTGTTTTATGTGTTGCAGAAATACTGATTGTTTGACATGTTGCAGAAATACTAACTGATTGTTTTATGTGTAGCAGAAATACTGATTGTTTGACTTGTTGCAGAAATACTTACTGATATATCCAGAGATGAGGTCCAGAAACACATTTCCAATATTGTTAAGCCATCTTCAGCAAAGAGGTCAAAAGTAGAAAGACAGATTTATTTACCTCCAGCAATGAAAAATTCAGGTATGAAAATATATTTTTACTTTTTTTTTCTTTTAAGAAAAAGCTATAGATTTGATTTAGACTGAATAAATGCTACTTCTAACATGTAATAGATTTGCTGTCAACAGAAGGCACAAGATTAAGCATGATTAGTTGTAGTTAAAGTTTAAGTGAGCAGGAATCTACATTTAAATACTTATAAAACCAGATATTTCAAATGCCATCATTTCTTAAATGTCCTGGCAGAGTTTAAGTATCAACAACTTATATTATTGTTATTATTAAAGTAATAAACTTGGAGGGGGACCCAAAGCTCTCATTGCCATATGACAACACTTTTTGGGTAAAATGCTCAGGACTCTTTGTTCTGTGTGTAGTTAAGGTATGCAATAGCATGAGGCATTTGTGCAAAAGTGTTTCTTCCTTTTGTAAACTGTCATACCTTCAGTATAAAAATGGAACTTATTAGCCATTTGTTTCATCATCAGGCTTGTTCATTAATAGCATCAATAATTTGGCAGAAACTACTGGGACTACAATCATAGCATTTTGCATATATTATCAGGACACCTAAGCTATTGATTGAACTTATTTGTACGGATGACCTAGATTGTTTTTCACTTGATCTTTAAGGCCAGACTACTATGTGCAAAGAATTTATTTTCATACTGCAGCCTTCAAATTTGGTGTACATCTTTGATTTATGAGAATAATCTGTTGTTAGATTTGAAATATCATGCTTAATCGTTACTTTTAATTAATTTTTAAATATTAAGTATATATTATTTTAAATATCTGAATCAAAAATTGCTAATATTAAAAATGTATAAGTCTTTTTTAATAATCATTGTAAATTTTTTGAAAGTGAAGGATGAGTTTAAAGAAATTTTTTTAATGACATATCCACGAAGCTTACAATGTACATGAAACATCTAAGTAAAGAATTTTTATTAATTAAAATAAGTAAAAATAAGTATAATATTATTAATACTATATTCAAGCTTTAATCCATCCTTGTGCAAGTATATATATCAGGGACAAATATCCCAAGATTAGTATTGTGAGTTGATGAGACCTTGAGATCAAGGTTTGCAAGCAAGAGGCATTGTGAAAGTTTTGTTCAGAGAAAAACATATTTAAAGTGTAAATTTAACCATGAAACTAAAGATATGCTTTTTCAGCACATTTTTAAATTATTCTTTATTCTTTAAAACTACTGCCTGCCATATTATCAGCATAAAATGCTGGTCTTCTTAATTTTGTCAAGTTTTGTAATTGTTAGTATTTTTTTTTATAAAATAAGAAAACATTTCATCATTTCATCACCAATGTTATGACTTAATTCTGCAAATGTCATTTCTGTATTGTCAATTTTGCATTCTGTAACTTTTCGGCTTAATTATTTGAGTGTACAAGAGTTTCTAAGTATGTGAATCACAATTTTTTGATCCAGTTCACTTTAAGTAACATAATGTATTTTATGCTGGGAAGGTGTATTTTGTTCGGTTTCTGATAACCATGATTATAACAATGAATGAATATAATTTGTGTGAACTTATTGTTTTTTAGTATTTTACCGACTCAGTCTTTTGACTGGTTTGTTAATATAGTATCTGCAGCACCAGCCACAACAACATCAAAGCTGCCTAACAAAAAACATCATGAAGAAGAGAAAAGAAACCCATTCACTGCTAATGTTCCTCAAAAGACTGGGGTGGTGAGCTTTTGGACTGGCAGAAAAAAATGTTAAATTTTTGTTAAATATCTGCATCATTTTACTTGTTTAATGGTGTGTCTGTTACATTTTTTTGTTGTTGTTTCTAATATTGACTGAATCATTTGAAGAGATTGTATTTTCTTTCTTTAATGTTTTATAATATTGACAAATTATTTGAAGGAAGGCTATGGATTGCACTACGTTTTTGCTTTTTAATATTGAATTAACAAAATCATTAACGGGATAGTAAATTTTTTTAACAGATGGAACTAGCTTACAAATATATAATTTTGGCAGTTTTCACCTAGTATACAGGTCCAATTAATAGTTAATATTTTAAATTTCTTTTGTAGGGTTTTTCATTTCATTTTTTTTCATATTTTGTGTAGAAATATGTAATTGAGCAGTATCATTATTCATTCCAGTCTTTCTAATTTTTTCCCCCACTATAAGATTCATTTTGTTACTGCTTGGACAGCTTCACAATTTTCAAGATATTTTCATTTTAATTTCCTCTGTATGACAGGGTTCAACTGTAGAAGTCAAGTCATTTAGTGAGATAATGGCTGAAAAACGACGACGACGAATGGAACTACAACAGCAAAAATCTTATAATAAAGAAGAAACTGGAGCTGAAGCAGACACTAAGCCCAAGTTTTCTTTCAGGCCAATTGCTTTTGATTCCAATTGTAAGTCAAGTTTTCTTTTTAGGCAGATTGATTTTGATTCTAGCAGTAAATCTAGTGTTTAATGACAACTCTTTGGATGCAATACCATTCCTTTGATAACTTTTGTTTGCTTAAATAAGAATAATTATAGAACTTAGCACATAACATAAGGTTGATTTTCATTTATCAGGAAATAATTGGAATCAATTTTTTCATTAGATTGCACAAAATGCTAAACGATAGTGAAAATCTTACTTCTGTTATTTCTTCTCCGAGCAGATGTAAAGTCACATTTACTTAATAAGTTCAACAAAGTGATAAATGACATAGACATCATTTCACCAAGCTAATTACGATTCTAATTTTACACCAAACAAAGGATTATTCCATATATCACATCCAAATTTTACACCAAGCTATGGATATTCCTTATTTTACACCAAGCTATGGATATTCCTTATTTTGCACAGTCTAAGGGTTATTCCATATTTTGCACCATTCTGAAGTTAATTCATAATTTACAAAATCATTCACAATTGGAAATGTTATTTTGCAATTTTTAAAAGGCATTTTCTGTTGAAGACTTTCTGCAGGACTTCTTTTATCTTTCCTATCTATCTATGACATTTTTTTCATAAACATCTAACTCAGTACTTTTCTATAAGATATTTAATAAAACACTTCTCCCTCATAAACATCTATTACTGATCTTTCCTTTATAAATAAAACTTTATAAACGTCGATTACTGTTCTTTCCTTTTTTAATAAGATACTACTTTCATAAATATATATTACTGTTCTTTTAACAAAATGCAACCTTCAGTCAGACAATTTTTTAAAAATATATAATTTTTCTTACTATTTTCTTTGTTAACAATCTTTTGTATGTTTCAGACAAGAAAACCACTTCTAGCCCAGTATTCAATGAAGATGGCAGTGATTCTAATAATGTCCATAGAAAGTCACATAAACTAGTTAATGCTCAATCAGAGGAAGAATTTACTCTCTCTGTGCACAAGCATCTAGATGTAACGAAGAAAACTCATGCTTCAGAAGAACAAAAATTAAACAGACTGGGAGTGCACAAAAAAGCTGGAACAGATTTCGTGAAACCATTCGGGACTTCAAAAATGAGTAGCATAAATTTAGCTTCTAAGATGTCTTCAGGAATTTTCAGTGAGTTTACCACAGCATCCACAAGGCAGGCAGAAACAGTTAAGCCTGAATCATCAAAATCAGACATTAGCAGTCAAGGTATAACTCCAAACAGCAGAAATTCTGTATTTCAGAGCTCTACTGATGGCAGTGGAAAACTTTTCAAACCAGACCCATTGCCAGTAGTTAGTGCTAAATCTGCAGATGTTTCTCTAACCAGCTTTGGCGATTTTTCATCAGTTTCTTCTACATCGATATTTTCTTCCATAAAAACAACCCTCGAAGGACCTGGACCGAAAACTGGCACCACTGCAGAAATCCTACCGGCATCTTCAGTTCCTGTCTCAACATTTGCTCACTTAGCACCAGGGTCTGCTGCTAATGTCACACAGCAAACTTCTGAGTCAGTAGAGGAGGCAAAGGTTTCAGTTCTAGATCATGTGAAAAAAGACATAATTGTTCCATCCTTTTCAGAGCCAGAGTGGATTAGAAAAGAAACAAGTACAATGAAAGGAACTTCTGCTGTAATGGAAAATCTAAGCAATAAACGAGATGGCAAAGGAGAAGGCACTCTGCCACCATTTTCGAAGCATTTGCAGACCCTCAGTAAAGTCCATTCAACCAAGAGGAAATTGTCGACTCAAATGTAAGGGTGTTAGTACATCATTGATCACTCTAAAAGTTTCACTTAATCTCTCTCTATCTGTTTGTCTTTCTATTAATCTATAACTTTTACAACTTTTAATAGATTTAATTATTATATGTTTTAATATACAAGATCCTATTTTGTAATATTCCGATAACTCACAAGTAATTGAAACAAAAAATCATGGCAATGCATTTTACAAAATACAGAAAAAAACAGTTAATCAGCAATGATCATCCTATTTAATTAATTAGAAGATTATCACTTGAACTGACAGAAGATTGGCCATACTGAGTGTGAATCATGTTGTGACCTAACTTGTAAGGAATAAGGTGTAGGTGGGGTCCTTTCCCACCAATCCTATGGCATCAGTTTGATGTGAGATACTATGCTCAAACTGTGAATGTTGTTGCTCACACTTTCTTACTCTTGATGACTGTTCCTCCCCCTCCCCTCACAACTACCCACTTTTTCTGATTCTTCTTTCTCACTACAGTTGAAATACTAAATGCTTTTTGACATTAGGAGAATGAGCACACAAAAAAAAATATCAACTTTGAAATGAAATAACTTTTTGAAATATTCTTATTAAACTTTCACCATTTTTAGATAAGTGGATACTAAATATCTATATATAATTTTTAAATGTTGAAAATCGCTTTTAAAGCTTATATAATGTTGATTTTTCCAGTGAATTTTTGTCAGCAATTACCCATATACACTTATTAGATGCATATAATTTTGTATTGAGTGTGGTTATTGTTAATGTGCAGAATGTCTTTTTTTTTTTTAAAGTGATTTAGTTAATGCATCCATATTTGAATTTGAATCTTATCTGTGATAACAGTGAAATAACTGATAATTTGTGAAAGACAACTTTTGTTACTCTTAGCCTATAATAAAATGTCAAAATTTGCAAACTTTTGAATAAAGAACCAATTTTCTCAATTATAATTGCATCTTTTAAAACATTGAGCCAACATCAAAAGAAAAATCTACTTCATTGTTATTTTTTTTTTACACCTTCTTTGAACTACATGTATATCTGTATTAAGAAGCTTTTATTTTTCCACTCAGAATCTGTTTTATCCCAAAGATATTGTGTGCTCGAATCATGTATTATAAACAGTAACAAATTATGCAAGTTAAGAACATTTTACTTATTATTTGCACATCCACAAGGCAAAAGAATTCCATATTCTTTATAATCCATGCTAATTACACATTATCTATGGTATTAAACATAACCTCTTTGTTTGTCTACTTGGATATATCCTGTTCAATTATCTTACTTCATATTAATCTGAAGTGTAGGGTAGTGTGTCTGTACTGAACATAACTGGCTCCAAGCCAAGAAAGTTATTAGGGGGCATGGCATGCATTGTATATTTAATTTTTAAAGATTTTAGGTCTTTAGAAATACTCTGCTGCAGTTAATTGTAGACTTAAAAAATTGTTTAGAACTCAATAACTAAAGAACAGGTAAATCCAACATTTCATAAAATGATAAATGATCCTTTCAGTTATACCTTTTACATTTTTGTTCTTTAGATCCCTTGACAAACCCACAAAACGACAGAGCTTTGCATGTGATGATTTACTTCTTGATGATGACCATATTGATGTGGAAGATGATGGAGAGCAGCTAGATGACCTTCTCCTCAACATCGACAGCCTTCTCGAGTGAAAATATACTGCTTTGAATATTGGAAACATTTGCATTTGTGGAGATACACTCAAAATTACTGATAGAAGACAAATAACCAACAATAAAACAGTGGTTTTATGTTGACTTCATTCACTGAATAGTTCAGTGTGTCTCTATCTTGGACTTATTGCTCATGGGGAATGTTTCAGTAGCAGTATTAAAGAAATTTTTCTTTCAAGGTGGTTTGAATGTAGAAGAATAAAAGAACTTGTTAAAAATTAACAAATCTTTGTTTTCATATCAATACAGTATGCTATTTCAAATGTAATTATGCATTATGTTATGATGTTGGTGTACATTAGCTCTGGATCAAAAATTGTCATCATAATTGTTAGTCCCAGTATTTCATCTGACTGTTCCACTGTGACATTAATCCATAATGCCTTATAGAACAGGCTCCTGCTCACAGGAAGAGTGTGCATCAAACAAAAACTATATTAACCAGTTGGCATTATTACTGTTTGAGTAGTCTGTAATATAACAAAATATTGCCCCAGTGTCAAGAGCATATGAGAAGCATTGGCACAATACTTGAGCATGTTCAAACAAATACCATCCAGTCATTGTGGAAAAAATATATGTATATATTTGTTGTGACATTTATTAGTTCATTTGTTTGTTGTCTGGAATTCAGGAAAAGTTGGCACAATGTTTGAGCATGTTCATATAAATTAAATTCTAACTCTTCTCCCTGAAAAAAAAAAATTAAAAATTAAATCATAATTATTGATTTCTGGAAAACAGATTCAAATATTTCCAGGAAAAGGATTTTTTTTTCGCATTACTGCAATAATTTATATACAATAGTTTTATACAGAAACTGACCATTGGTTGATAAAGTGCAATTGAATCTGTAATTTTATAGCAACAGGAAAAAAATCATAAAGTTATAATCTAATTATTTTTTATATACATAATTGGGGAAAAAAATAAGAAAAATGTATACATACATTTCCTACATTATTCAGGTAGCCTGGACAGTGGGGGATTTGTGAAAAGTTCACAATATGAAATGTACAGTAAATTCACATGTAATAATTTTACCTTTACTATCACATTTTTATTCATGGAATGAATGCTGATTTTATACTTTTATTTTAATTAATGCTGTTGCATGAACTTCGTAATGATCTGTTGGTTATTCTATTTTGAAGCTGTTGCATGAATTTGGTATGCTCTCTTGGTTATTATTCTTTTCAAATTATCCTGCTATCTCACTCATCCACCCCACCCCCAAAACAACCATAAAATAATAGATTTTATATTTTTTAATATCATCACTTACAGTAAATAAAAAAAAAAGGCATTTACATTTAATAAAATATACTGTCTTATGTCATGGAAGGATGGTTATTTAAATCATAATTTCATGGATTAATACTATCATACTATATAAATGACAGCAAGTTTTATACTGTGATTAGTCATGTAGGTATGAACATCCTTTCATGTTAAATGTTGATATAATACCAAATTTCTGGACTAAATGGACGATTTAGTAAAGCATTTTCTCAGCCAATGTATTTGTTAGGGATTTTTCTTGAACACTTTATTTCTGAATAGAAGGTTGGATGTAAATTTTTGTTGCCTTTGCTATATGAAAGTATTCATTGCCTCAATAAAAAATGCTTTCCTACCATTGGTTTGGTTTGTTGATTTTTTTCAAAATTTATTTCTATTTCTTGAACACTTTATTTCTGAATAAAAGGTTGGATTAAATTTTTGCTGCCTTCGCTATGCGAAAGTATCATTGCATTGCCTGAATAAAAAATGCTTTCGTACCATTGGTGTTGTTTGGTTTGTTGATTTTTTTCAAAATTTATTTCTATTACTATTAAATTTGTAGTTCATCCAGTCAATCTATGCTTGTTTATGGAAAAAAAAAGTTGCCTGGCAGTTTTAAATTTCTCTAAATGCTAAGAAAATCAATAATATGATTTTGTATGTAAGCATTAACATAAACTCTTTATAAAAAAGAAAAGAATTTTTTATAAATGTCAATAATGCAAAGCACTTTTTAATTTTATAAACAAATACAACTGTTGATGTTTAGGTTATTAGTAGTTTCCAAGAGGACATCTTATAAACAATCATCCTAAAGAAGTACAAAACATTAAATATGATTTCATAATCAATGCACATGTGTATATTAAATAGTTTCAAAAATACTTAGTGCAGGAATTGATAACCTTTTCATGATCAAATAGTTTACTACTTGTAATAATAATTTATAAATAATTACAGAGAAAGAGGTGTTGTGAATCCAATGTCTGCAATTAAAGATTGCTGTATAGATAATAAATTGATTTCTTGCTATTTAAATTGTTTGTTTGTTTTTTTTAAAAATAGTTTTGCATTTATTGTATGGCTAAAGAAAAGATATTTATTAATGATTCCATTTCTTATCACTGGGAGTGCCTGAATATAAGGATATTTATTAATGTGGAGTGTCCATTTCATACCAAGGCGGGTGCCTGGACATACTGGATTATTTGTATTTTTGCTTGGTTTCTCTTCCATATATATAGATTTAAGAGAGTTCAGAAGCATGAGTGAAATTTCTGAAATTGGTTTACCTTATAGAATCTAGACAGCAAGGCAGTGGCATGTTTTTTTTTTAATTGTATGGATGACTTGAGAGCAAGATAAAGTTGGGTGTATTATATTAAGGCAATCTGTACCGTCATGACTAAGTGGGATAGACTATGTTATGTGTGACTTCAAAGCATGATTACATGGGGTATATTTTCTTGTTCTCCATTGTTATGACTCCTTGAAAGGTGACCTTTTGTCCCCAATTATTATAAATTTGAGAGGATTAAGAGTACTTATTTCTCACATAATTAAGCCTTCCTTTATAAACTTAAACTATTTATGCACAGAGGTGATCAGTCATTAAACACTAAAAGATCATTATAATATTAATACCAACTATTTCTCACATACTTATTCCTTTGTAAACTTAAACCGTTTATGCACACTGACAGGTGATCATTGTCATTAAACACTAAAAGATCAATATAATATTAATACCAACTATTTCTCACATAATTATGCCTTCCTTTGTAAACTTAAACCATTCATGCACAGAGACAGGTGTTATTGTCATTAAACACTAAAATATCAATATAATATTAATACCAACTATTTCTCACATAATTATGCCTTCCTTTGTAAACTTAAACCATTCATGCACTGAGACAGGTGATCATTGTCATTAAACACTAAAAGATCATGATAATATTAATACCAACTATTTCTCACATAATTATGCCTTCCTTTGTAAACTTAAAACCATTCATGCACAGAGACAGGTGATCATTGTCATTAAACACTAAAAGATCATGATAATACCAACTATTTCTCACATAATTATGCCTTCCTTTGTAAACTTAAAACCGTTCATGCACAGAGACAGGTGATCATGGTCATTAAACACTAAAAGATCATGATAATATTAATACCAACTATTTCTCACATAATTATGCCTTCCTTTGTAAACTTAAACCATTCATGCACAGAGACAGGTGATCATGGTCATTAAACACTAAAAGATCATGATAATACCAACTATTTCTCACATAATTATGCCTTCCTTTGTAAACTTAAAACCGTTCATGCACAGAGACAGGTGATCATGGTCATTAAACACTAAAAGATCATGATAATATTAATACCAACTATTTCTCACATAATTATGCCTTCCTTTGTAAACTTAAACCATTCATGCACAGAGACAGGTGATCATTTGCCACTAATCATTACACAATCCAAATAATTTTCACAGAATTACAATTTCCTTTTGGGATTTGAAGCATGCCAGGCACCACATTTTCAATTTATTTTATTTAAAATGTTTTAGAGAATGCTATATAAAACTATAAAAGGTTTGCTTTAGATATGACAAATATTTTTATTTTTTACATTTTGCAACTGGCTCATTAGGCACACAGTTTAAAATGTCACTCATTTTGTGGGCTTGTTTATTGAAGGAAGTACATGTTGACTTAATAGCCAACTTTAGTTTTTGTACTAGTGATGTTTCTTTTTAAAATTATATTCTGGAGACATTCCTCTTTCTTTCTAATACTGATATAATGAGAAATTGCAACACGAAGTCAATCATAATACAATTTCAAGTATGCCAGTTTTCTGTGAAATTTTTTCTCTTCTTTTGTTGAATAGAGCTGAAACAAAGAAAATAACATATTATATAAGTAAACATGAACTACTTCAATTTTCAATAAAATACACATAAACCCTTTTTTTCCCGGAGGGGGGGGGGTTATATGCAAATACATTACAGATACATGTCATTTTTATGACAATAATTCCTATAATCACTTACTGCCAAAGTTAGATATATTACTAGCTATCACTGCTTTAGTCTAGAGGGCAAAGATTATGTTAAAAAAACACCCAGGCATACACTACCATAAAACGAAGTAATCTTACTCTCCCGTGAAATATTTCATCCCGCATCCTCTTATATAACAACTAGAGACTGCTGGCAATCAGTAATGGTAATTCTTACCAAGACATTAAGAACATTTAACCTGAACACAACTGACTACAAGTGTAATCTGAGGGTCGTTTTCTTAAATTAACTGTATACTTTGTACAAAAACATAAATCCAAATTGTAATCAAAATATGCATTTATATAGGAATTATTATGTGCTCAAAAATCTGAAAACCAGAATAAAAATGTAATCTCTGTCATTTTAATAATAACCCTCACAACCAACTCTTATTCTCATGCCAACATTTCCAATACTTTAATTTCAATTTACCTTGTCTGTGTTTCTGTCAATTGTGCTTTTGTTGGAGATTGGTGGCATCATGACTGGATGCCCGCCAAAAGCCTGATGCCACTGCACTTGTCGATTCCGTGGAACCTCATGTTCATATGTACCAGGGCTAACCATAAAGAATATATAAAGTCACAGTTATTTTAGGAACTCTATATGAGAGGTCTGCATGCTGATATTCAACTCACCTTGTGCAATTAACTAACAGATAAGAAAATAATTAAATGTCTTAAGTAATTGCTATGAGAGTTAATAAATAAACTAATATTCTTGAGTCTTGTGTAATCACTAGGACTCTTAATTAAATAACCACAAATTCATTAGCAAATAGCTTAACAAGTTTGTAATTGATCCCATAGGAACTAAAAAAAAATTTTGAGGTTGATAATCGCTTGAAGTACTATTATTCCTCTGCAGTTTATTACATTCATGATTTCTTTGACATTAAAGGGCTGTTGCTCCTTGGCTTTCTAAGCATCAGACAATCATGATTTCTTTGATATTAAAGGTGGTTGCTCCTTGGCTTTCTATGCATCAGACATTTATTTCTTTTACATTAAAGAGTTGTTGCTCCTTGGCTTTCCATTTCTCTGACAATCATGATTTCTTTGACATTAAAGGGCTGTTGCTCCTTGGTTTTCTATGCATCAGACATTCATTTCTTTGACATTAAAGGGCTGTTGCTCCTTGGCTTTCCATGCATCAGACATTCATTTCTTTGACATTAAAGGGCTGTTGCTTCTTGGCTTTCTATGCATCAAACATTCATTTCTTTGACATTAAAGGGCTGTTGCTCCTTGGCTTTCCATGCATCAGACATTCATTTCTTTGACATTAAAGGGTTGTTGCTCCTTGGCTTTCTATACATCAGACAATCATGATTTCTTTTATATTATGGCTGTTGCTCCTTGGCTTTCTATGCATCAGACAATCATGATTTCTTTGACATTAAAGGGTTGTTGCTCCTTGGCTTTCCATTAGAGGTCTATTGTTCCTTAATGAAGCAATATTTTCTCCATATTTCTCTGTTCCTCCACTCTTAGAATCTGTTGCTCCTTGACTTTCCATTAGAGGTCTTTTGCTCCTTGACTCTCCATTAGAATCTGTTGCTCCTTGAATTTCCATTAGCAGTCTTTTGCTCCTTGACTCTTCATTAGAAATCTGTTGCTCCTTTATCAGAAGTATGCTGCTCCTTGAATTTCCATTAGAGGTCTTTTGCTCTTTGACTCTCCATTAGAATTTGTTGCTCGTTGACTCTCCATTATAATCTGTTCCTCCTTGACTTTCCATTAGCAGTCTTTTAGAAGTCTGTTGCTCCTTTATCAGAAGTCTGTCAATCCTCGACTTAATCCATTAAAGGTCTTTTGCTCATTGATTTTACATTAAAGGCCTCTTGTTACTTGACTTTCTATTAGAGGTCTGTAGCTCATTGATTTTACATTAAAGGCCTCTTGTTACTTGACTTTCTATTAGAGGTCTGTAGCTCATTGATTTTACATTAAAGGCCTCTTGTTACTTGACTTTCCATTAGAGGTCTGTAGCTCATTGATTTTACATTAAAGGCCTCTTGTTACTTGACTTTCTATTAGAGGTCTATAGCTCCTTGACTTTAAACACTAAAGGTATGCTGATCCTTCATGCAGTAAGTAAACAAACAAAAGTGTTTAAACATAAATGAACACAGTTCACATAAACACAAATATGTGTTCACAATCTTACATTTATTTATCAATAATTTTGCATATATAACTTGTTTTTCTTGCACATTGTAATAATATTCAAACAATTATGGGTTATTAGCAGTGGCATAATTTTATTATTATGTCCTAAAAGAGATTTTCACTATATTTTTCAGTATTGTCATAAACATTTAATATTCAGACTTCATTTGTTTAAGTAAGACTTCTAAAGAGACTGACAGTTATGCAAGTAAATAGCGAACAGTAACAAATACTATAATTCAGAAGCACAAATCATTCTATTGTGAGATTATCTGGAAACTATAAAAATTCTACTCTCACCCTGGAAAAACTTCATATATTTCGCTATGACTGATGGGAAAACGATCACGGCCCACAAGAAAAGGCTTAAGAGCTGGAGAGAAGTTCCTTTGCTCTGAGTTGTTTTGTTGGTATTCTGTCGGACATGGTGTTTTTGTCTGCAAGAAGTAAACAAATTACATAATATATTTTTATTATTACCCCACAACTTATTCAAGAAAGAAAAAGGGACAAAGCTGCAAAAACATTAAAACAAATTACAGGATGGTTTGAATGTAGGAAGGAAGTCGAATGAAGCTGACTGTAGAAGCAACACATATTTTGGCTCCAGGAGGAGTGTTAAAAGTATAATCATACTACAAACCTTATTGCTGGGTATCAATACAGAAGGAAATAATCCTCTGCATATATTAATGCAAAGGTATGTGGTTTTGCTTGGCTAACTAATATTATATTCATGTCTATCTCTTGACATTAACTATATTTTATATTGTTATATTTCATTTAATATTTAAATGTTTGATGACCATGTAAGTAAGGGTGTCCTGTCAGAGAACACAGGATGATTTCTTAGTCCATGTGTATTTTATTTTATTAAGTTCTTAGGTTAATTTTGAATAGGAGTCAGGATGTGTCTTCCTCTCTTGAAGTACTAAAAGCTATGAGTCAGAATGTGTCTTCCTCTCTTGAAGTACTAAAAGCTAAGAGTCAGGATGTGTCTTCCTCTCTTGAAGTACTAAAAGCTAAAGATCAGGGATGAAAAATACAGTTCAAGAAACTACCTAGCAGCAGCTAAAAGATTATTTTCAATTTGAGGGAAAATTATACCAAATGTATTAGGTTAGGGGTGAAAACTATGTTTATATTTTAAAACTCACAACAACAAAGTTACTCTTAAAGTCTTCAATGTTTGGATAGATTAGGCATTTACACTTGCTTTCAAAGTAAAATAATATATTTTTTTCTAGGTCAAAGAATAGATATTATATTAATAAATAACATTTACAAAAATATATAAATGCAGTGTATTTACAAAGTACTTGTAAAATTTATAAAGACATAACACCCATCCCCATCACCAACATCTGTCAGATGCACTGAATGCCGTTATAATAAATGAAATATAAAAATAGTGCATTTACAAATAATTTCAGAAATTTCAAAGGATTATGTAACCATCCAATCAATGCTAGCTGCATCAAGACTATTAAAATAAATAACCTACAATACAATAAACACAATATCTGTTAAATCATGTAAATATGTCAATGATATTCATATTATTAAAATGACTTACTGCAAAGGCTTTGAGGAATCGAGGACCAGTTCGAGCTCCTAAAGTGTACCCTTTCTTGCTTAAGACTTGTGTATCAAGTTTGTGCACAAAGTTTGTTTTCTGCACAGTTATATATTATCATTTATGATAATACATTATTAGAACATCAGGTTCAATATATCAAATATTTTATATATATATATAAACAAATGGTGATAATTCATCAGAGGTGTGACTATCTGCTAGAATGCCCTGTAACAGCAGACTAAGTGGAAAATATCTAACTATTGGTTCAGTATTTGAGGGTGTGATCTTCTTCAGCATTGACGTAATAGCAACAGTGGATGATTTTTTTAATATAGTTTATTGAAGAAAAGTGACTGGCATTTTACACATTTTAAAAGTTATAGGTCCAAGTTTGCCCAGTCACTCTAATGTCAGTATCCCCAGAAAAAAATCTGTTAGAGGCTATGTCCACTATAAGGTCAAACCCTAATATTGCCTAGAGTTTGTATCAATTTTTTGTTGTTGTTGGTAACTTCTGAGGAACTGCAACAGACTTCTCATCTTTTGATGTTCCCTGTCTTGGTTTGTTCTTGTGGGGATTTCCTCCTCTCAAATTATTCCAAAGAGGCATTCCACCTGTTATAGTTCTTGTAGAAGTTGTTAGTTCCTTATGTTGCAGGTGGTGACTGTGTTTTTTGGTTTTATTAGTTTATTTTTTTTGTGGGGTGTTGTTTTTTTAAAGACACTACATAAAAAGTAAAGTCCAGTCATGAGCTTTTGCACTCAGTATCAAATATCAAGAGAATATAATTCACAGTATGCTAAAAGTATCATGAAAAGACAATTCAGAGTATGATAGAAGTATCAAGAGAAGACAATTCTAAGTTTCGTGAAATTGGTGCATGCAGGAAATGCTCACTAAATTCATCACCATCATCATCATCATCATCATTATCAGTATTCAGAGTATGGTAAAAGTACCAAGAGAAGACAATTCAGAGTATGGTAAAAGTATCAAGAGAAGACAATTCAGAGTAGTAGTAAAAATATCAAGAGAAGACAACTCAGTACAGTAAAAGTATCATGAGAAGACAATTCGGAGACTGGTAAGAGTATCAAGAGAAGACAATTCAGAGTATGGTAAAAGTATCAAGACAATTCAGAGTACAGTAAAAGGGTTTAAAATGTAACAATACATTAAAATACAGTAAAAGTGCAGGTTGCACTGGTAAATAAAACTGTATAATGATATTTTGCCTTAATTTACAATGACTTGTAAGCAATAGAAGGAAAGAAGACAGAAATAAACTAATTTGCATTTTTTCCCTAATGTGACTGCTATAGAGTGTAACCTACAATGAAGAATTTAAAATATTATTCTGATTAGAGAATTAGCTGTTCTCATTCTCTGTTTGAGGAGCTTCAAGGGTAGGAACAAAACTCCTATTTACATTAGTGAATGACATCTCTAATCCCATTTTGAGAGAGACAGGTGTTGAACAATTCAAGTTTGGCAGCAAACCTTTACTAACAGAAGAATGCAAATGCTAGTTAGGAATGATCATCTTTAGAGTTAATTTATGCACACAGAAATTCATAAGTATTTATCAATAAATTACATTACATATGTATGACAGAAATTTAAGCAGCTGCTACTTGATGGAGAAAGTGTATAGGGAGCACAATGGGCATACTGCTGGTGAAGGGCAGGGAACAATAGTGCACATAGGTACTTACAGAAAAGTTACTTTAACAACAACAAAAAAATATAGTAAAATTCTTTTAAACTGAAGATGGCTCCACTAGAATGCTGATCTGTGAGTATCAGATAACCAGAATTTACTACACATGGAATGTATATTGTAAATTTAACTGACTCATATTTAGTCTTATATGGCCTGAAATGCATGCTGGCTTATGCAGGATGGATTGGACAAGTTTATTCAAAAATGTTACAAAGACCAATAATAATAAAAGCTACCACCAAATATTATATGAACTAAAAGAAACTTACAGCCTCATAATCATAGCAGCCAGGACCACGATTTGGTGCCCCAGTCATAGGTAACATCTCATTGCCAAAACGGTTATATGGCATTTTAGTGGGAAACATTTGTCGTTCCAGGGTAGTCATAAAGGCTATCCTGTTGTTACTTTCTTCCACTTCTAAAAAGATTGATCAAAAGAATAAAATGAATGTTTGAAAGGTGTCTAAGAAGTCTTAGTTGAGAGTGAAAATTCTACTATTATTGGAAGAGTTTCCTGATTACGGTCAAAATACCATTTCACTACTTTTCAAAAGGGTCTGAAACTATAACTCTACATTTATTAGTCTCAAAACCATCCCTGAAACCTTCTAATATATATAACATATATCTTTTTTACTCAAATCACTGATTAAATTATGCTTACAGATATACTCTATTCCTTGGTGTTTTCTTTACTGAAACTGGTGAGAGATATCAAAATGGCTACAATTAATTTAACAGTTTGCAAGGTTTGACTGCAGGAAATGGTGCTACTGTATTTAGTAATGCTGAACTCACTCCTACAAGGAAAGTAATATATCTTTAATCTTCCATTTATTACAATTTGATATAAATAAAATATTAAAGAAAATAAATCTGAAATACTGCAAAAATATTATCAAAATAAGGCACTAGCAAATTTACAAGCTGTGGAAATGGCAAGGTTATGCAGGTATGTAAATGATGATTTAGCTGTCAATTTTTCAGAGCCTGCTCAATTCTTAGAAAGTAACAGAGGTGAGACATAAATATATTTTTTTCCTCTAAAATATAATTTTAGCAATTTACCATAAAATTATTTTAAAATTACCAAAAGTTATTGTTCAAAAATTTAAAGTACTATATGAAATCATTTTATAATTTAAAAAATTAAATAATTTTAGACCTTTTCTTTCACTGTAATTTTTGTTCACAAACCAATCAATAGGTCTATATAACTTGGTCTATAACTATAGTTCACAGAGTCTGGTTGCATAGGAAGCTGTGCATAAAGGAAACAAATTGTCATAAATTTTATATCATCACTTTCTTATTGTTTTAATTTTCTAAAACATTTATGTACTGCAGTTACTGTGAGACAAGTATTTAGACACACTTACAGCAGAACATCCTTTAGTAAATGAACAAATGGATTATGCATCACTGTGTCTAAAACAGTTTTAACTTCTAAAATTGTGAAGATGCAAATCAATAGCCATTAGGACAATGCGATAAATCAAAATTATTTTTTAATCAGTTTATCTGATGCCCAAAGTGACAATTTAGCATTCCGTTTCATATGAAAAATAATAAATAATTAACCTTAAAAGTATTAAATCACTCCATATTGGCAGGAGATGGTTATAGATATAACCTTAATACAGTGCACACACACACACACACACACACACACACACACACACACACACACACATACACACACACACACACACATTATAACTTTGTAGTCATGCTTCTTAATATTCTTTGGAAATTAGAAATTATATGTATTTACTAATTACTGTTTCTCTTCTGTCATAAGACCCTCTTATGATTTTTCCTCCCTAAAGACTAAAAGAGAGAAAGTACTATATATGACTGATGAATTTAATAAATAAAGTGTCATATAAAATACGATTTCAAAGCTGTTTAAATCTAAAACAGACTGGATGCTTAATAAATGTATAGACTAAAAAGTGTCTCATTTAACGCGCGCACGACCACACACACACACACACACACACACACACACACACACACACACACACACACACACACACACACACACACACACACACAGGTAAATAGTGAATTCGACTGACTTCTCTGAAAAAAAACATACAATTACAATTAGGTCTACTAAATGAATATTTCTATTTGTAATACATATGCATAAAAATATTTTTCTTACCATTCATTTTTGATTTGTCTACTAAAATAATATTTTGCAGATAGGCGACTGATGAACAATTCTCTTAATGCTGATATCTAATGTTAACACTACATAATTGATTTGGGACTGTTACTAAGGAAGTTGGCTCGAACGATTTGCTTTGTGGCTCTTTACGACAGGAAGTAGCCGTAAAGCGATTTTTATTGTTGCATATACTTGTACGCATGGTTTTGATAGAAAACACATCGAATGATTTAGTATGAATGAACATCGAAGCAAGAACAGCAAATTATCTCAGCCAACAGAAGTCTCATTTACAGTTTTTAAAAAAATGAACATATAGCTAGAATACAGGTAAGTTTCATAAATCATTTCCTACTGTCGTCAATTGATTGCATAACAATAAATTGTAACCGACACATAAAGAATCAACAACTCTAGTCTTTTACAGTTTTAGTTTTAAAGTTGTACACATGTAATAAATTAATGGAAATTATAATCAAGCAGTATTAAAAATAGAAGCACAAATGATAAAATAAAAAAAGTTTCGTTTTAAGCTGTTTCACGTTTTAAGTTTTTAAAAAGCAAATTAGCCTATATTTGCTATATTGCGTACAAGGATGAAATAACTTCCTAGGTTATCTCATGAAATATACTGATTGCTTAATATTTATAATAATAATATCCTACTTATAATGAATAGAAAATTGAATACATATAAATTGTGACTGTTTTCCATTTGAATAAATCTGTTAATTGTTGTTTTTTGCCGTGATTAATTAGTCTTTCATTGATTCATTTCAAAGCAGCATTGATCAATTAGTCAATTTAGTGTGATAAAATGTTTTCGCAATTTAAGATACCATTATTTTTTATTATTCAAAGCCATTTATAAAATAGATTAATTAAGTTGACTCATACTCATAGTTCTTCATTTTGCTGTTATTAAAATAATTACTCTAATTTTGCTCTTTAGTTTTAGTAAAACATAATAATTGTAATTTAAAATAATGAAAAAGATTGCAATCTATCGTCACATTTAAAAGAAAATAAACAATTATTATTTCAAACTAATCTTATGAGAGAACAGTCAGCATTTTGTTGGACTTTCAAGGGAAAGCAACAAGATGGCTAAGTCATCTGAGGAAGTGCGAATTGTTGTTAAACATGTTCGTCACAAGAAGACAGAGGGAACCCTTTACATGATGAGTGAACGCATGGCATGGATGTTGGAGTCTAAGAATGTCTTCAATGTCAGTCACCCATATGCTGACATCAAAGGTAGATGTTTACCCTATCTGCTAATATATGTGGGTTGTTTTTTTTCCATAGTATGAATTACATTGTTATATAACAATTTTTATTATAAATCAGTTTGCTTTTGCTTGTGTTTGATAAAAAGAAAAGTACTCTTTATGAGCTTATATAACAATTAACATCACAACATGTAAATTGTCAGTGGTTTATTAAATAGGATATGTTTTAAAAGAATTGTTTTGAAGAAAGACGGTTTAACATGACTTTCACTAGTTTCAATTTCATTAAAACAAATTTTAAAAAGATAAATAGTGAAAACTTGAGAGTATAAATTAAAATTAAATATATATAAAATATAATTTAGATTTGAATCATTGTTTAAAGTTTGAATGGGCTTCATTTTAAAAGAGTGTATTTCATACATGTCAGATCTGTGGTATGGAAACCTGTATGCCAGACCAGTAAAACTCTTCCATGATGAAAATGAATTAATATATTATTAATATTATATGACTATGATTATGAATCAACAATTTTAAAATAAAAAATGCTTTACCGTAACTAATTTTACATGTGTTTACATTTCTGAAAACTATTTTATAAAAATACATTATATTTTATACATTCTTACATGCATCTTATGCATCTTGTGTAATTTTCAAAATGTAAATCTGGTGTTTTCAGGTTTATGCAACAAGTATCAATGTATATTGCATGGTACACCTTTCTCAATCTCACCCATACAGCTGGACTTGTCTTTATAATGTCATTTAGATTTTTTATTGTTACCTTTGGAATTACATTCCTTGCAATCTTTCAAATGAACTTATACAGAGGCATAAAAAATTACATAGTAAATTTATTTTTTTAGTTTAAAAATCAATAGAAAGTGCACATTCTGGGATTTTATGAATCATTGAATGTGTTGAGATTGGGATTTTATTGGATAATTTGAAGTTGGCAAATTCGTTTAAGTATTCTGTTTAGCAAATTACTTCTCTGATCCTAAAAATCAATATGGCTACCAAAAACAAATTAATTTTGTATTACTGACTTTTAAGAATGAAATACAAAAACACAATAATAAGTGAGATTGCTATTTCCTAAAATTAAAAATTTTCATGAACTTGATCTCACAATGTAAATTTTCATGAATTTCTTTAGTTTGTGTGAACCCTGATTTAAGTATGACAATTGATGTAAATGTTAGTAAGTATAAATAATAAAGTTATACTATTAAAATAAGGAGAACATACTTTCTTATTCTATGCAGGTAACTGATCATTATTAATATTGAATAGTTATAATCCAAGAGATCACCAGAGTCCAAAATGAAAAATCAAAAATTGTCTTCTCACAAGGAGTTCAGTAATGAAATTACATTTATGTAATAGAATCAGATAATTGAAAAGTGCGGGGTTTAAGTATACTTTGATTGTTTCACTACTTCAGGCAATCCGGATCTTGTTGAATTTTCATATTTTAAAAAAATTGTCAAGACACCTAGAATTTACATTAAAATTTGTACAAAATATATTCATATTAAAATGAAAGTTTAAAGAAAAAGAAAAAATTACAGAATGATTGTACAGCTGTGCACTGAAAATGGGGAAAAGCATACAAATTATGGGTAACCTTGTACCTGTTGACATTTTTGGTATTTTAAAAAATACATTACATAGTCCTACATTCTTCTGATTAGGGATGGCTCCATAAAGCTCTGAAATCTTAGAATTAATTGCACATTCATGTTCACTCTTAATAACTGTTTGAACAGTTTAGTAATGGTTCAGGCAATTCATTTATGACAAAATGTATGCTGATGGCCTCCATTGTGTTTTTACTGTTTATTTGTTGTTTTAACTTTTATCACTGGTTCTACTTTCTACCCCAGATATAGTGATAATGAAACATTGAATAGTGACACTATGTTAATAGTGTATGAGTGAAAGGTGGTATGCAGTTGTTGCTTTGAGTTTAATTTTTATTCAGTTTTTGTTTCCTTTCTTAGTATGCAAGATATCTCCAGAGAGCAAGGAAAATTTGCAATTGCATTGTGATAGACGTTGTTTACTTTCTAAATGTGAATGAGTGTTTTGATACCCACAGACAGCAAGGAAAATTTGTAACTGCATTGTGATAAATGTTGTTTACTTTCTTAGTGCAAAAGATATCTCCAGACAGCAAGGAAAAGGTGCAGCTGCAGGTTGTAATGCACAATGGGAGTGCCAGCACTTACTTATTCTCCAATCCTAAAGGCCGTGCTGCACAGTTAAGTGACAGGGAGACTGTGAAAGAACTGTTGCAACAACTTTTGCCTCAGTTTCGTAGAAAGATGTCCAGTGAGTTAGAAGAAAAGAATCGGTAAATGTCTTTTATTTTGTAAATTTTTAATTTTTGAATATTATATGGTGTAACTTACAATACTTTTTAAAAAATAGTTTCATAATTAGAAAAAATACAGTTGTATGTGATGAGGATTAGGTCTATGAATATAATTTCAAAAGCAGATTATTTTTTGTCAGAAACTTTTAATGTAGACTTTAAAAAATGTAATTTTAAAAGAAATTATATTACATATATTTAGATTCTAGAGAGTAAATAGTTTAAAAAGAAATGTAAATCATATAACAGATTGTGATTCTAGTTTAGGACTTCTAAAATCAGTTGTATGTCTTTAGGCTTTTGCAGGAAGATCCTGAGCTTTTCCAATTGTACAAAGATCTGGTTGTATCACAGGTCATTACAGCAGAAGAATTCTGGGCAAGCAGAGCTCATGTATGTTAGCTGTCCTTCATTTTAATTTATTGTTTATTGTAGATTTAAACTTCATCATTGCATCTGATTGCATGACTTTATTTTTTTTAATTCTTCTGTTTTTGTTCTTTTTATCCTCAGTTGAAAAATTCTCAGGTAAATTAACATTACAAATATTACACATTCAAAAGAAACACGTTTTTTCCATATGAGCTGATATATCGAGCACTGAATGCCACATCATGCCTTGTTGGTTGACTGGATCAACATCACACTATTTTCTATGAAATCACTAGGGGCTGGCAGAAATTTCTTCTCAAAAGAAACAGTATATAAATCATCAGCTAAACCATAATCTGATTCAACAGTCTGTCAATAAAACCAAAAGCATTCCAACTTGAAGCCATGACTTGCAAAAATTCCTTTTCAGCACAAGATGCAATGGCCGCTGGTTATAGACAGACAAAGCAATGGGTGTACAAAACATGGTCTTTCTGTCATAAGATCAATCTAATTACAGCTATCCAATGATACAAATCATCTGCTAAGAGAAACACTTATTTGCTTCACACTGATCTGCTCATTTTGAATGACTAAGAATGATTGTGTTTGTGAACAGGTCCTATATATCCCTACAACATATAGCTGTATTTAGATTTAGGAACGTACGTGATCCGATGCCATCGAACTGGTTAATGATGTTAGCATCAGTAGTCAGCAAAGAATTTGAGTTTTTTCTTGTAAACATGGTTCATTGTTTTGATTTAGTCTATGTTACTGATATGATATTAACAATTTGTATCTGCAAATATTTCTTTTCCCATGTTCAGTTCCATGCCATAAAAAGATGACATAACTAAAACAATGATTTAAAAATTTGTGGTGTGGTGGGGCATTTATAAAGCAACTTTACTGAGACACGATCTAATATTTTGGAAATATTATTATTTCTTATTTGTATTTTAGAACTCTTTTCTGTTTTTATCATATTAAGACTTCATGATCTATCTTTACTAGAAGTATTGTTTTGATACCTACTGAAAGTAGTTAGTAATTGGCTGAAGATAAAATCACTTATCATTGTCTGGATAAAAAGTAACATTAAGTTTAAGTTTATAAGTTTAAAAAAATGAATCGGTGATAATTTGTTTACTTTTATACGTTAAGATAATGTATTAAATACTGTTTCAGTAACTCTCTTATTTTTAAAGAAGAATAGCCAGCAGTATTATGATTATATATTTTTATGTTTGACAGAAGTTTACAAACTCAACTAAAAATGACAACAAGCAAAACATTGGAGTTTCCCCAGCATTTTTGGTGAGTTGAGAACTTGTATAGAATAAGAGAATGTGTGCGTGCGTGCTCATGGTGTGGCATGGAATGCATACTGTTATGGCTGTGATGCTCAGTAATCCATTTTCAAAACAGCCCCAAGGTATGTTCATCAGATTTTATGATGCAATATTAAACTTCAATTAAAAGAAACATATATTAAAGAGAAATCGTTTATTTTTTGTATATATGAAGAAAACAGATTTACAATAAATTGTAGCAATTCGTATACTTGATTGCATTTGACCCTTTAATTTCTTGATTTTGTGACTACTCACTCAGATTAGTTTGTACAACATTATTAATCTTTGTGAGAAATAGAAACTGGATTCTGAAATTGCCTATAATTTTATACTTGATGGTGTTTAAAAGAATAAATTAATCTTTACAGCTTTGATTTATTTTGCTTCTTTGAATGAATGGTGATTTATATTATTAAAATGAAATTTTTTTTTCATGTTTAAAGATATTATTATGCTCATTTATTTGGGGGATTTCAGAAAAAGTAGTACACAACAAATAAAATTACACAATTATTTATTGTAAGCAAGCACTAAGTAATAACTGGGACTGCTGGTGGTTGAGATATAAAAAAACATTTTGTTGGCCTTTTTAGGTGGTTATAGAATTTAAAAAGTTAATACTTGTTAAAGGGATGCACGTAAAATGTGGACACTTGGTACTAAGACTCCTTTTCAAACGGATTGCATTTCGTTCACAAATTGATTCCAAAATATCCTCTCTGTTGTTTCTTCTGTCTCTAGTTAAAAAAAAAAAAAATCTCTTTGATTACTGTTGTTTGATATTGAGAAGATTTTTTTCAAGTTATATGATAAATTTTGTTAGACTGCTTAACAATTTTTGTATTATTTTCATAAGAAGTCTTTATCTTTCGTTTGTTTTTAATTGAATGTTTTACAGGCAGACATCAAGCCACAAACAGATGGTGCTAATGGCCTTAAATACAATCTAACTGCTGATATCATTGAGTCTATCTTTAAGACATATCCCATGGGTAAGGTATTTATTTTTGTTCTTATATTTGCCAGTGAGCATATGTTGTTAGGAATCATTCAGTTGATCTTTAGGACATACCAATGAGTAGGGCATTAGAACAGTAAAAGTAATATTCAGGCTTTAGTAATTATTTTATTCTTTTGATTGAGCACAAATTATTATACTTCCTCTTATTTGAGTGTTTAAATTATGCTGAATTTCCCTGTGTTCAATTTTTCCATTTTGTATTCATTATGAGTTTCACATATTTATTTTTTAAGTGTGAATTTATATTGTAAATTAACATTATGCCACAATCTGAACGTTTATTTATTTTAATTTTTTTGTAAATGACATTTTTATGTTCCAGTGAAAAAAAAGTATGCAGAGAACGTTCCACATTCCCTGACTGAAAGTGAGTTTTGGACTCGGTTCTTTCAGTCACATTATTTTCACCGTGACCGCGTCAACACTAGCACAAAGGATATATTTTCTGAATGTGCTAAGCAAGATGAGGAAGGTATATAGTTATTGCTTTCTGTTTTCAAATAACTGCTGTGTATGCTTGAATGTTGTGTTTGCACAAGTTTGGAAGATATTCAGGTAGCAAAATTAGTCAGGGGCAAGCAACATGTTCTTATAATCATACTTTAATTAATCATTGTTATAACTACTTTGTGCATGCATATGTACTTAAGAGGAAATGACCAGTGTTTATGATCAATTTCAAATGATACTGAGAATAACATTTCTTCTTATAATCAGATACATTTGTAGTTAGATCCCAAATGCACAAGCCAGGTTAATGGGGCCAACTTAAACTCTCGGGAGAGAATAATGATTAACATACTCACTGGATAGCAAATCCTTTCTTAAAGAGCAATTACCCTTTAGTACATTTTCACTTCTGATATGTTGCAAACCATGGCTTTGCAATTTGCTGAGATTCTTTGAGGGTGTCAGCTTTCATCTCCATTTCTATGATTACTGCTATTGGTTCTTTTCCTCCTGTCATCCTGTTTGCCTACTTTTTGTTGTTGTGGGCTGATGTCCCTGCACTTTGCTTCCTTTGTTAAGGGCACATACGGCACGAGAAATCAATTTTTTTCTTATTTAATTTTTTTTTTTTCAGTTTTGAGATTTTTACACATTTGCATACTTTGATATCTTCTTTAGCAGAAAATATGTGTTTTCTTATTAAAAATTGTGTTTTTTTGTGCAAATAAAGTTGTTTTTCCGACCTACCTGTGTTCAAAAAAAGCGTTTTCTTTGCATAGAATCGCCGATAATAGTCCACTTTGCTTCACAATACCCGCCATTTTTTAAAACTAAACCACAGAGTGTTATATATAGAATTAAAGGGAATTACCTCCCTTATACTAAAAACGTAGGCTCATCGTATTTTAACACGATATAAGCACGTGGTTTGACGAAACCTTGACCCACTACAAGGGCTTGTGTGGTGTGTCACGCAGTACAAAAGTGAAAATCGTTCTTTGATTGGTTAAAAATGCGGTTGCTGCGGGTTACATATCAAATCCGGGCATTTTCAAAATGGCCGCCAATGAATTTTGCGTCACCTCGTGCTCAGTTCTAATCATACAAAATTAGTTTCTCTAAGCAATTAACAATGTCGCACAGGAAACAAAAATCGTCTAAAGGTCTAAAAGCAGTCGAAGTTCGATGGGGAAAGCGAAAAGCAACGCAAAACAATCGTAGTAAGCCTAGCAATCACACTTTGACTGCTGCAGACGACGTGTAACCGAATTTACATGCTGTGAAACCCCCACCCCCACCCCTGTTTACCAAAACAAACGATGTTTCGTAGATGCAGACAGTGTACTAACTCCAGATTTTGACAATATCTCTTCAGCCACTTCCCACCCATCTACTTCTAGAGGAACAATGCAAGATGTTTATTCTGCTTCTAGTCCTAGAGCTACTACACTCGTTGCAGACGACGCACATCGTTTAAATTTGCAATCGTCCAAGCGATCACCTCCCACCCGCCTACTGCCACAAGAAAACAAACTTTGATTGTTGCTGGCAATGTAAAACATCCTTTTTTGCCTGCTCTACCTTTGGTCAACCCCAATCTGTCTACTTATAGAAGTGTCATACCGGATATCTATAATGTTCCTGCGTTAGCGTGCTGCCGGTGATGCCCCCCCCCCCCCCCCCCCGTGCCGACTACTACGTCCCGAAACATAACATTGCTTCAGCTGAAATTAGCAGCCGTTGACACTGCTTCAGAGAAGAATATCAGGTACATTGTTGAATTAGATAATTTGAATGCATTGTTGAATTAGATAATTTGAATGCATTGTTTTCATCGGCTGCTTGATCTGAATGCAAAAGTGTTGGAAGTTTGGGAGAGAATATGGGCTGTACCACATGAACAAAAGTTGGCTTATTACTTTCTTTTGAAGTTGCCAATGTGCCAATATATATACCCCAATCTCCTGTATGGATAAGGCATAGTTATTTTTAAAAAAAAGTAAATACTGAACCAAAATTAATGTTTTACAGTCTTTATTATACTTTAAATGAGTTTTTCTCAAAATTTTGTTTTTCTGTCCGTGCCACTTACTTGCAGACCTGGAACACCAAATCTAGTAAACACACATAGATGAAACTTTGCATATTTGTTCCCTATATATATGTGCATAAAATCAGGGATGGATTAAAGCCTGCATGCATTATTTTTTTTTTTACAATTTTTTTTACTTTGACATTTTATGTTCATTTTAAGATTTTTGACGGGTATGTCAATAAAAAAATTGTAACTTTTTTCCTATTTAAAATTTCTTTAAACGCATCCTTCACTTTTTTAATCTTGTATGAAGGATAATAAAAATGTTATTTTAAAATTTTTCAGACATTTGCAAGTGTTTGAACTATTCAATTTAATAAAACGTATTTTGGGTACTTAAAAAAGTCTAAAAATTTAATTTAAAAAAAACTATGCATGCTATTCAAAATCTAACAACAGATTATTCTTACCTAAATCAAAGACAATATGTGTACCAAATTTGAAGGCTATAGCACAAGAGAAAAAAGTTTTTTGTTCTTTGCCTGTAGTAATGTGGCCAAAAATGTCAAAGACGCTGAAGACGTGTGCAGTGGAGAAGGCAGTACCTATGGCTCAGGATTATTAGGAGGACTAAATGATTGTTAGGAACTCATTGTGCTGTGGATAAGGCATATTTATTATAATAAAAAGTAAATATTGAACACAAATTCCATGTTTTACAGTCTTTATTATACTTTAAATGCGTTTTTCTCAAAACTGTGTTTTTCAGTCCGTGCCACTTGCTTGCAGACGTGGATTACCAAATCTAGTAAACACACGTAGATGAAACTTGGCATATTTGTTCCCTATATACATGTGCACAAAATCAAGGATGGATTAAAGCCTGCATGCATTATTTTATTTTTTACAATTTTTTAACTTTGACATTTCACGTTCAGTTTAAGATTTTTGACGGGTATGTCAATAAAAAAATTGTAACTTTTTTCCTATTTAAAATTTCTTTGAACGCATCCTTCACTTTTTTAATCTTGCATCAAGGATAATAAAAATGTTATTTTAAAAATTTTCAGACATTTGCAAGTGCTTGAACTATTCAATTAAAAAATATGTATTTCGGGTATTTAAAAAAATCTAAAAAATTAATTTTAAAAAAACTAAACATGATATTCCAAATCTAACAACAGATTATTCTTATCTAAATCAAAGACAATATGTGTACCAAATTTGAAGGCTGTAGCGTGAAAAAAAAATTTTTTTGTTCTTTGCGTGTAGTAATGTGGCCTTAAATTGACTGTGTTTTGGTTCACTTGCTTGAAAAATATTTGTCTCCTCATGAAAGTGAAAGATATACATGTTTTGTAGCTGTTGGCTAATTTATGTTAGAATAGTAACTCTAAAATATCTACTACCCCTTGACTAGTGCCAGTCAATTTGATTTTATAGTAAATGCATGCCCATTCTGATACCCACTCTGCACTTGCAGGAGTGACTGACAAATAAAATATAATATGATGCACTGTCATGTGACAGAACAGTCTTCCTATGACAGAGGGGATTGTCTTATCAAGGAATGGTGGCTCTGTCACTACCAGTATTGTCATTTTGGTGAAAGCAGTAATATGTTACAGCTTATGCCATGTCACTGCCTTTCACATGATGTATAATGTCTTTCTGTATGTGAACAACTAATAAGTTTGACCTCCAGTACCAAACCTCAGGTTTCAATGCTTCTGGCACACTAGAGAATGTAGGGCCTTTATATTTCTTTCTGCAACCCTTGTCCCCTAACACAGGAACCAATACCATTGAAAGTACCATCAGATCAACTGTAGTTCATTGTATTATTTCAGGAGACCATGCAGGTATTGCAAAATTCATAAAACATGGTACCCAAAAACGCAAATTTTACTTTTTCGGCCATGAATCGCCTGTTGAGAAATTTTTGACGTAACCCTAAGGTACTTTCATCAAAGTTTCCGGATACAATGTTAAAGTTCAGATGAAAAGCAAGAACATACTTTAAAAGACAAAACATAACTCTTTATTTTTATATAGAAATGGTTAGTTCAGGTTTAGTGTGAAGAAAACTGCTGTGAGTTCAGTTCAGTAAATTTGCATGCAAAAGTGCATTAGTCCCAAGTAAAACAGCGACATTGGGACTTCCTATTATAAGTGGTGCAAGAGCATATTTTGAAAACCAAAGGGGGCTGTAATATAGTGGGATTGCTACCTATGGGATCTGCTGCAATGAGGTCCCCATTTTTTTATACCTTTCTCCCCTTCCATCCTCAGGTGTATGGTTTGTGAATTGTGTGCGTAAGTAATCCATTCACACTCCACCTGTACGCTTATTTGATAAGTAGTCAGCAAAAATGTATTTTTGGTTGAAACATTCCTCTTTCTGAATGTTAGTCTGTTCTATTACCACAAACTTCAATATTTGAGCACAGAGTTTGATCCAGAACAGTGTTTTAATCGTTCATTTTTCACCACATATTTTTAATATTTCTTTCTTTCTCGAGTTCAAGAACCATCCAGTTTTAAGTATGTGTTAAGTATATAGGAACTATAATATGTTCTATTTATTAAAAGCAGATATCTAGTTACTAATATGTACAAGGTTTGTAGGAAATAATACATAATCAGTTTTGTCTGTTTATGTAGCAGTGTCTGTGAGACACTAAGAAACTAAAACCCCAAAATCATTGTTTTTGTTTTGGTTGATGCAATTGAGTTATTTAATTACTTTACTTTATATTTATTTAGATTTGTATTCTCTAATTTATGTTGTTATTGTCTTTGGAATCAGAAATCAAGCAGGAGATTAGCCAGAAAGTGACCAACCCACTTGTTGACCTGACAGAAATCAAAGATTTGGCTGCAGATGATGTAAGCTGAAGTCATTTGTTTTTATATTTATTTTATTACAAAGAGTTTGAATGTTGATATGATAGTTTGCCATAATATGATATAGATAAATAGTTGATGCAAATTTTATCAATACATGCATGCACACACATTGATAACATTTAACATATATATTTCAGGGGAAATGTATTATTATCATGTGTTTTCAAGATCTTGGTCAATACTAAAATGTTAAGTATTTATGAAAAAAGCATTTGCTGTTTGATTTCCATCAGTTATTTGCTTTTTAACATTTAAAAAATTATATTTTTATGTCCTGTCAATTTTCTTTCTTTTTTCTCCAAAGGATTATCGAGGTATTGTTGATGATAACCGCTTAAGCACCAACATAATGAACCAGTCTTTGATACGTAGATTCAATCATCATTCCACTATGGTGCTTCGAACTTGCCAAAATGAACCACTTTCCATCAACAAAGCAGGTGCAGGAGAAAATAATTCCAGTGGAAAAACAGACCTTGATGAAGCCAAAGGTCCATCACCCATGTCATCCAAGACAGAGAACGGCCGCTTTCCCAAACCGTCCACAAGTAGAAAGGTTGACGAAGAGCCAGTACTAAAAAAGGTAACAGTTTGAAGTGTCTATACCTGGACAATCATATACATTTTATTTTGTCTGTTTGTTAGCACATCTGATTGTGTAGGTTTTATTTTGTCTGCATGTCTTATTCTAAGCCTCTCTGTATGCCTCGATTGTGTAAAAGTTTATTTTATTTGCTTGCTAACATATTCTAAGCAAATCTGTATGCCTCAATGGTGTAAAAGTTTATTTTATCTACTTGCTAACATATCTTATTCTAAACATCTATCTACGCTGTGATCATGTAAATGTTTATTGTATCTGCTTGTTAACATTCATATTCTAAGCATCCATATATGCCTCGATCATATAAGAGTTTATTTTATCTGCTTTTTAACATTATTATTCTGTGACTTGACAGCAGTAGAAAATCTACAGAACATGAATTTTGTTACTTTTTTCATAATTATAGATAACTTTGATTACAGTTCTAAATTATTACTATTTGACCAATTTTATACCATGTTTGTTTCAGGCAAGATACCAGTCTGTGGTGGAGCTGGAGGACCTGAACATAGAAGGACCGGCCATAGGAGTTGGCCTGAGACTGGAACAAATGGAGCGGTATCTACATGGTCCAACTCCTGCTGCAGCATCACGCTACACCAGCAGCGAGGACGTCGTTGTGGCACATCAAACAGTAGCACAGCAAATGGAAGCATGGGAGGCAAATTCATTTGTAAGCAATTTTTATATAATTTGATTAAATTTTTTTCTTCTAATCTTGCAATTCAGAATCTTACGTTGACCCTGTTTTGTTCTCTCACTTACGCACGAAGAAAGAATGAGATAGGCGCATGAGTGCAGGACAATGGGCAAAATAGTAGACACCCAGCAGATAAAGTTTCAGAATATATTGCGTCCTATGTAAAGGACCAGGTAGAAGTAGAAATGAGATTAAAGATTGAAAGAGAGGATAAAGACAAAAGATTACAGATTAAAGAGGGGATAGTGACAAGGTTGAAATTTGAATGTGATCTTAAATGAGATGTAGTGTATGCCCAATTAGATACTGAGGATAAAAGAAACAGAGAGCTTGGCTTAAACCAACTGAAGACACAGGAAGATAGCTTAAAGAGAGGTTCAGGTTCAAGAAGCAAACATAAAATTTCATTTTCATTCCTTCAATAGGGAAAAAAAGAAAATATTGAGATTTATGTGCTAAACTTCAAACAGAGTGCCACAAGATTAGGCCTATCATCATGAAAGTTTATGGCTCTCAAAGATAGCAATAGATATGAAAGGACAAGAGAGTATGATCTTTAATAGATTCCTAGAGGAACAAACAACATAAGGGGGCTTATAAGGCTGAAATTTCCATTTTTAAATCGAAAAATAAATCTGCCACAGTCATGTAACAACTTAATGTACTGGCAAGCTATCTGACTGATTTTACAAAAGTATATTCACACACTCAAGCAACTGACAAACTTTAAATCTAGTTACTTAAAATGCACAGTGTAAACAATATAATCTCCACACATTAATAATGGCAACTATGGTAATACATGTATCAATACGATTTGCAATCAATAAGTCAAATGGCTAATTGGAAAAAATTTCAAAAGATGAAAGAGGATAGACAAAGCATTACAAGTTCTAGATAGTTTATAAAAATAATGAGTGAGATAAGACTGCTTTCTAAATGTGCTAGACAAATGTATCTTCTCCCGCTCTGTTTTCAGTCTAGGATTTCTGGTTTAGGTTTCTAACTTTAAACTCAACAGATTTTTCAATAATTAGTTTAACAATTTTGAACAAATTTGAACTCATCCCCACACAGAGCCTACCAACTTTATGTGATGCCAATGCCACTTAGTTAATGGTTATGATTATTAATAATTAATTAATCATCTATAACTAATTAAAAGTGATGAGTAATTTATGCTATTAATAATTCTCCAAAAGACACCACTCATCTCTTTCACTTGGCAGATATGCAGGTGCTGTAAACATTTTCTCTCTTCCACAACATTAAAGACAAACATTTACGGTCACACAATATTTCCATAGGTGGAAAAATAAATCTATCTTTTAATGTATATATAGCAAGCCCTCATCCATCCATCATCTCCTTAACATATGGTTATCAATATGTGTAAGAAGATGAATAAATTTAACAACAAATGTATTAAATCAACAATCAAATATTCAACATATGAAAGAGCATTAACATTTACATCACTTCACAACAATGTTCAATTAACACTAGACAATTGTTCAGTTTATCCTAGCATAGACACAGAGCAGTCAAATTGAATTTAATATATAATCAAATTCTCTAGGCATATCACACAATTGTTTCAGAATCTTCAGTGCTCACAAGCACACCATGGAGAATCACCCAGAATCTCATGAGCCACCCAAGCACACTATGCAGAGCATTCTAGAATCTTTATGTGCACTTCTCAGTTCACCACAAGGAATATTCAAGATACTTTCGTGAATTATATTTATCGAGACCAAACTCAGACCTTGACTTTCGCTGTATTGTCTCTTGAACGAAATTCACAGGAATCAACTTACAGCAGTAGGTTTACTGATAAGTTTTACAACAATGCTGGATTCACATCCCAATTGGATCCAGTAGAGTACACTGTAGTCTGAAGCAGGCACAAGACTATAAAATAAAAAAAGGCACACTCCTTTCTGTAAAAGTCAAAATTAAGTTTCATCTCTAAACTCTTTTCTCTCTCACACACATTCTCACTTTACTAATCTGCAACAATATTCATTAGTTGGATACAGGTGCATAAGAAGTATAGCATTGGTCAAAATTCACAAGTCTGTTTTATGACATAATCAAATTAGTGAGCAGAAAAATAATGGTTCAAATTACATAAAGGATTCTCCAATTCAAAATCATAGATTGATAACAAATGTGCCAAATATTTCTAAGTCCATTCTTTCATTATCAGTCAGTTAACTTAACATAAGCTAATGATCATCACCTTTATGATTGGACTCAAGTTATGTCAAAATCAAATTGATTAGAAAATTAGACTTCTTCAAAAAAGTAACTCTCAGTCCATCCATTCATTGGATGAAATTGTTATGAAAAAATGTGAGGTTATTAGTCAGAAAAACTATTCATCCAGTTGGAACTAGATTGTAGTAGCAAATTTTAGCATATTCTCTACCTGAGTTGTTTACCCTATCTGACACAAAAATATATGATCATAAAGAGTGTTCAAGATCGGGTCACTTTGATATTTAACAATTTATATAACAATTAACAGTTAAGTTTAGAAATAGGGATAGGCAAATTTACTCCACCACAGCATGCATTAAGTATTTTAGGAGAGCACTTAAACATATTACACCTTCATGATTATATATATATATATTTTTTCTGCTCAGGTGTTACTCAGCCAGCATGCATTAAGTGTTTATGAAGAGCACTCACCATATGACATCATGATTATTTCTTTTTTCTCACAGCCACTAGGCATTAAGTGTTTTAGTAGAGCACTTATCATGAGATATCATGATTACTTTCTTTTCTCTTGCTCAGGTATTGTCCAGCTTGCATTAAGTGTTTTAGGAGAGCATTTACCATGGGACATCATGATTACTTTCTTTTCTCTTGCTCAGGTATTACTTGGCCCACATGCATTAAGTGTTTTAGGAGAGCTCTCACCAGGGGGTGCTCTTATGCAAAGAACAACACAGCAGCAACTTCAGCGTAAGTTGTAAATTTATGTGGTATTTTTTTGTTCTTTTAACAGAAAATAAGTTGTTTTTTCACCACATTATAATTTATCACATTAAGCAAGCTATAGACATTTTCAAAAGCACTCAGAACTTTGGATACAACTAAGATAATGATAGAATATCATATTCCAATTCCACAATGGACCTTTTTTCCAAGAATAATAGCCATTTTAAATTTTGTTGTTAAATCAGTTCAATATCTTGATTTTAAAAAAAATTTTGTAAGCATGAAATAAATGGCTTCTAATAAACTGAAGAGAATATTTGCAGATTTCTATAACAAAAACCAATTTATAAATGCAAATAATTAGAGAAATAGACTGCTGTCTGGTGAGAAATTAACCTAAGTTATAAGTAGGAATCAGAATAATGGCAATTTTGGACCTCTTCCAAATTTGTCAGAAAATGTAGGACATTTTACTGTTTCCGATAATTGCATAACATTGGATTTAAAGGTTTTTGGGCCTTCAGATTTGATTTCCCTCAAGGTACAAAAATAAATATTTAATAATAAATAAATATTTAAATAAAATACAAGGTACAAAAATAATATTTTATTATATTTTTTCCAATCATACTGAATACTTGTTTGAGGCACTTTGTGACCTGAAACATTTTGATAAATGAAGTAAAAAATATGGGAAATATCCCACACAAGTGCATTAGTGTTTTCCGATTTGAAAATGTGAGAAAATGTCTTTCACAGTTTCAGGATAAAAGCATATTAAATTTTTATTGAATCTTTTAATTTTTTTAATATTATACATGTAATATGCTCATTTAATATTATTTTTATTGTAAAAGAGTCTAAAACAAAGAATTATCTTTATCACTAGAGTATTTGCCACCTTTGATGATGAGTGAAAAAATAAAACGAATGCATTGCTAGAAAGAAAATGAATTTGTTTATTGGAAGGCTTGATTGTAAGTCACATGAGTGAAAATTCAAGCATCATTTAGCAAATGACCTTGACCGTACCTTCCCTCTCTCCCCTTCCCTCGCTCCCTCTCTTCTCTCACTTCTTCCTTCATTCCTTCATTTCTTTTTTCCTTTGTTCCTTCATTTCTTTTTTCCTTCGTTCCTTCATTTCTTTCTTCCTTCAAGCCTTCCTTTCCCTCCCCTCCCCTCCCCTTCCTCCCTCCCTCTGTTAAACATTCAGTGTTTAGGGATTATGAAATATATCATTCTAGTTTCCATTTGCCTTTCATGCACAATAGCAGTTAAAGTGATAGGAATTTGGTGGAAGTGCAGGAAAAGTCTGCCTCCAATTTTTGTTTCATGTTATCAGATCTTTGTTGCTGGCTCCACCATTCCAAACCGCTATTTGCTGATAAACAATGGAAATAACTCATACTAGAGAACTTACTTAGCGATATTTGAAATATTTGCTGATTGGTTGATGTATAGCTACATCATGTACAGTGGAACCCCGTGACAATCGCGCCCCACAATAATGCGAATTTTGATATAACGCTGTCGTGGCATGGCTACCAAAGTATATATCTTATTAATGCATTCTATTGCAAAACCCTGCATCAACGCGACCCACTATTAATGTGATCTGATTTTATGGACCCCAGTTATCACATTATAGGGAGTTTTCACTGTACTCTCAGCCTTTTCTTTAATGTAAGAATAGATCTGATGTTCATTTTAAACTTGTTTTCTTTTAAAGGCAAGTATCAGTTATTTCTGAGTGTGTCTTTTGGTGATTGCTCTTGCTCTCTGCCTGTCAGTTTTATAAACAGCAACACCACTTAACCACTTCATGTCTTTAAAATTCATTGCAAAAGTTGGGATCATATTCTTTGGAAAACAGTGATATCCTGAAAGTTGCCAGCATTAATTTATGGATTTTCAGAGTAAATTCTCTCTAAAATCTCTGCCAGTCTGTCAGGGAACAGATTCCTTCCAGAGATATGAAACAGCCACAATGTGCACCTGGAAGTGATTATCAAATAATTTTCACACTTAATTAGCATAAAGAAGCAAAATTATTTATTTATTTATATTACTCTTCCAGAGATATGAAACAGCCACAATGTGCACCTGGAAGTGATTATCAAATAATTTTCACACTTAATTAGCATAAAGAAGCAAAATTATTTATTTATTTATATTACTCTAGATCTTAGATGTGTGCATCAGTTTTAAATACTTTAATTACTGACTGCTAAACAAATTAGTAGTATTTAATGATGATACTTGGTTCATGTATATTGAACACCAGTCCTTTCAAGCATTATTTTAGTTGGTATCTTTTTTGCTAAATGTTTGTATTATCTTTCATAGCAAACTATGACTATTAGAGATTACTATCATGCAAGAGAATTCTGATCATTTTCAAGTATAGGTACAAGCACTTGTTAAACTAGATGGAGCATTCTACGTATTTATGTATCATATACACATTACTTGGTTGTACCTCCCAACTCCATTTTTTTTGTGTATCATACAAATTACATGGTTGTACCTTTCACCTCATTTCTCTTCTGTACATGCATGCATTCTAAATTAATGGCCCTTTACTTATACAGATACATTTGCCTATACAGAAAAAAAAAATAAATAAATAGCAAATAGCAAAATACATTTTACATGTAACTTTATGTAACTATCCATTTGTCTGTAACCATCTTACAGTAATTTAAGAGATTCTTTCTTTCTTTTTATTTTCTTTTTCCTATTTTATCAGGTCTTGTCAACAAGGAGACACAGGAGGAATTACGGCACCAATATACAGCTCTGTGTGAACTGCTTAGACATTTTTGGTCATGCTTTCCTACAGCAACAAAGTTTTTAGAGGACAAGGTACTTAATATTTCCTGGTAATTTGCAGATATATGTTTGAGCAAGTGCATTTCAACATTTATTCATGTGTGTCATGTGAAGTAGTGCTCAGACGTTATCTAATTTAGAAATAAGCCATAACAGTTTGCTTTCTTTTCTGATAGACCTAATACTGGTATATTGTGATGGATCTAATTTGATAAAGAATATGGGAAAAACTTCTACCAGAGACAGCGTGTTTATAAAGAACATAAAAGGATATATATATATATTATTCCAGGGCAGGCATGTTTATAAGGAACACAATACAATTATACATAAAACTTTTAGCATTGAAGCTCATCTGAGATAATTGTTAGGGTAGATGTATTGCCGAGTTGTTGTGAGCATTTCTAGATGTGAAGCCATTGTGTGCAGGTTGTTAAAATGCGTTCAACACTAGAGAGGTTCCAGATGTCCAAACTTATTCCACTTAAGGAGCGTTTGGGCGAACATCACCTAAGTATTAGTGTAAGTATTTAGTGTCACCATTTTATGTGAATCCTGTAGTAGCAAGACTTTTTCTAATAATTAGACAGAGCTTTTTTCATATTATTATTTAGTTCATAAAAGTTACTGTCATTCTTATTATTATGATACTGACATTCAGAATTGTTTTAAAATAATAAATAAACAGACATGAAAATATGTAATAAATAAAATGTAATTGAACTGTCTGTGTGGCAAGGTACTGTCTGTTAATTGCTAATTATTAATTTATGATATTATATTTCATAATTAATACATAAACAATAATCCTCTCATGCAATCAACATGTTCAGTCACCCGACAGGGGTCTTTTGTCTTTGTGGTCATTAGAGTGACTAGGTCAATCCCTGGAACAGTCTGCTAACTAATTAACTCTCTGTCCAAGTGTTACCTGTCTGGACTAACATACCTTAATTGAACTATCTCGTCAATCTTTTGTCTTTAATCCAGCCCCCCATACATATCTCTCTATCGATGAAGGAAACTATCCTAAAACATTGCCTGACCGTCTTTCTAATGTTGTTATGTCAATTGCAGCCCCTACCTATCATCTACACCAGTGGTGCACAAACTTTTTGAGTCGGGGGCCAAAATCTGACTTGTCGAAACCGTCGGGGGCCACAAAAAAGTGAAGATCAAAATCGTCCCATATAAGCAACATTACATCTAAGAACACACAAATGATGATTAAGACTATAATTATGACAAAGAAGTTGTATACTAAGACTCATTCTAAAAATGTTATGATACGTCAACTTTCACAAAGTCAGTGTGATGGATAGTGCTGCATGTCATCTGCAAGCTTCAAAATGTCAGGCTTGATGTTTGACGTTGAAAGATGCAAAATCGCTTCCAGATTATCATCAGTCAGCTGACTGCAGGTGTTGCTTTTGTTCAGTTTCATCTGTGAGAAAGCCTGTTTGCAGCAGTATGTGCTGCCAAGTATGCTGGTGTGGACAAGTGCATTATCCAGTCATCATTAAACTGCCGGTTTTCCTTGTCAACTTTTCTTTTACGATTAGCTGCCATTTTGTCACAAAAATACAATCAAAATAAACAACAGAATGTGGTAGATCGGACACTAAGGCATAACAGCTACTGACCAACCATATTACAGGAAGGGGCAAGCATATATGTGTGGGGTTTGCTGCCTATCTTGGTATAGCTTTTTTCTCTTGCCTCTGTGAGTGTTATGTCAGCGGGCAGACATCATCTGCGCGGAGCGCCTGGAAAAATGGGTCAGGAGGTGCTGCTTTGTTTCAAATCACTCAGTGTATGAGTAAACATTTGACTTTTTCGTTTGACATGGCGGGCCACTCGGCAACTCTTCGCGGGCCGGATATGGCCCGCGGGCCGGAGTTTGTGCACCCCTGATCTACACCATGTATCTCTCTTTCACAGTAATGAGAGTGGATAGTTAAAGTTTCGACAATTTAATAAAGAAAATAACAATTAACAAGTAATGTCCATTTTACAATTTGATGTTCTCAAAAAAAAAATCACACCCAAGGCAATTGTTCAGAGATAACCAAAGCTCTCTAAGCTTATGATAATAAAGCTCAAGTTATCAGAAAAAATGCGTCACACTAATTCCACAGAACAATTACTAGGAATTATGTTAAACATATGATCAAACAGTCTCTAATCTAGCTTACAACAAATTCTCAAAAAATGTCAAAAAAAACTAAATTAGATATCAGACAAATCAATCCATACAAAGAGGTTATAGAAGAATCAGAAAATTTGGAATTTAAGAAATCAGAGAAACGTACAGATTACACGAACATTGCATAGTAACAATTCACCTAGTGTGCTTAGTGAGCGGTAGACTTGTCACAAATTATGGTTCTTTTACTGTCACTGAAAGTGTTCAATGTAAATAGCGTTGTACATAAGTTCAGTTTGCAGTTCTACTGAGGGGTCACACTGTTACTTGGCAGAGACAGACTTATGCAATCCAGGCTACTACTCCCCCTCGTAACTCTTGCATTCTTGATAGACCAAATTCTATCAAGCAAGCACCACCGATGCCTATATTACACATCCACATATCACCTTAAGTTTACAAGATTGCAATGGCTATATGGCATCTATAAAAAATAATTATTATATTTAAAAGAATTCTTTTTATAATAAAACAAATTTGCATATTTAAATAATTTGTCAAAGTAATCAAGAACATAACAAACAAGATATTAAAAAGTTACATTTAATATATATTTGAAAAAATACAAGCATCATTAGTAATCCCATTTCAGGATTTAAAAAAAAATTATTATTGCCGGTATAAATTCTTGTTCAAAGCCAGGATATAAAGAATAGAAGAGAAAAAATTAACAAATTAATCCTAATAAAGTTGGAGCAAGGTTTTGCCTCTTTTAAATGTAATCATTCAATGCACATCATGTTTATTTGGATTAATTGCATTTTATGTACAACTCTCACTGTTGCATGTCATTTGTATCACAAGAAGTGAAAAATTAAATCATCTGAAAGATAGTCAAGATGCCAAAAGCTTTGTAAACCGTTAAATTTGTTCTCCTTTGGTATTTGAAAATTTAAAGTTTATTTAAATTGCACAATTATTCATTAACACGTTGCAAATTGCCCATTACTCCAGGCATGCATATAAAATATGTAACTATCATATTATAATGAATTCTTACTATTTCTTATAATGAACTTTACTAGTTCATTACTTATTGTGATGAATTCTATTTCAAATCTAATTATGATGAATTTTACTATTTCAAAAATAATCATGATGAATTCTTACTATTTCATTCATAATTATGATGAATTTTAACTATTTCATAACTAATCATGATTAATTCTCACTATTTCAAAAATAATCATGATCATTTGTTACTGGTTCATAACTAATTTATTATCTTGTAGTTGACAGGTCACATGGAAGATATGTTGTTGGCAGCTTTTACCAAATTTGATATGTGGCAGACTCGACGTATGTCTCGGAAAACATGACAAGAATTCACTCAGTCGATGACATTGTTCTACACATGGTCAATTGTGTACATGTTGCCTGGGAACTGCCTTTGACAAGTTTTAATGGAAGCTTGTTTTACTGCTGTCAGTATTGTTTGGTCTATGCAGATGGTTCCTTAGCCACAAATATGACTGCTGAATATAAAAGCATTCATTGGCACTAGTGACTACACACACAGAAAGGGCAGCGCACACATTTGTCAGATGCTGGCCAAATTATAAGCTAAAAATGTTTAGCCTGTTTGCCAATTTAATGCTGAGTGTGTGACTGAATTTATTTTGTATGCCTAGATATTGGCATAGTTTACACTAACTCTAGCTGAACAATCCTACCTTCATTATCTAACACAGATGTTTTATGCCCAGATATAGACAGTGTTTCTAGAATTACAGGCTGAATAAACCTACCTTCATCAAACTAATGTTGATACTTTATGCCTAGAACATGGCCATGTTTCCAATACAACAGACTAAGTAAATCCTACCTTCTCTGGACTACCAGTACTCTGCCTACATATAGACAATGTGTCTACAAATATCACATCAGACTAACTTAGAACCTGTTCCTTAATAAAGAGTGTTGCATTCTGGATAGAATCAGTAGCTGCACGAAGGAAAGCATTACTTTACAGGAAACACTGACACATGCTGCTGCATGACACTAGTTGCTATGAACATTTATCTGGAGAATCAGACTTTTCCAAAGCATTCTCTATCATTGCCTTTAAAGCCTTCCTTGCACAAATGTACTTTGCAGTTTGGAGAATGAACAATATTCTTAACTTGGTGAATGCATGATATAACTTGCAGTTATATCAGTTTTCAGAACTCAACTGCACTAGATATATGACTCTTTGTGTTTAAGCTTGCCTTCTAAACAATAGTTAATTTTTTAGTACTGTTTGATTAAGCAATTGATGTACAGTGATTATGGTCAGATAAAGTTTTAAGGTAGGTCTGTAAAGCTTGTGGATTTGTATTTTCAAAATTTTATTTGTCTTTTATTAAGAAAAGTACATGAAAGCACACTTTATGAGTTAACTTATTTGAAAATAAAGATCAGGATGTATTGATTTATTACTTATTTTTTTAAAAAATATTTCATGAACTACCTAAAAGTCATATTTAATTAAATATTTGACTACAACCCTTTTGCTGCTGCTAGTATAAGTATATACTGATATTGAACCAGAATAATTTATGGAGACAAAGCTTGCATATTAACACTGTATGTATTGATTGAGGTGTATGTGTGTGTGTGATGTTTGATTGATTGATTGATTGATTGATTGAATTATATACTTGTTTTCTGAATTCATGTATATTCGTGAGAAAAGTCCACAAATACTATTCACTGGCTTGGTGCAGTTATTCCAACAAAAATACTAAGATGTTGCTGTGTCTTTGTCTTCTTGTGTGTCATTTATGCAGGTTTCGTAAGATAGCTTTGATTGCATATGTAATTATTTGTTCTATGAATAGATTAAATTTGAGAAAATAAACTATTTTCTCTCTGACATAGCCATGAATTTCTTTGGCTCTCACTTTAAAAAAAAATATATGTTGATGAAATTGGAAAATTAAAAAAAAAATAATGATTCAACCAACTTAGTTGAAATGTGATGAACCAGATTTTTCATATTCTGCCTTCTTACACCATTACCCACCCTTCCATCACATCCTCCTAGGTACAGTTTTTGAAGCACTTTTTTATTTGCATATATACACTGTGATTCTTATTTAATTTGATTCTCATTTAGAATGTGTAATATCATGAATATATAATTAGACTTCAATAACAGTTTTTTAGTTTTTATCCACTTTGGGTGGGTTCCAATTTATTTGTACATGCTAAATTTGGGATGTTAGGTACCTTTTGTAAAAAAAAAAAAATTATAGTTGAGGGTGATATAAATGGCTAATTGAGGCTGTAAATCTGTGAACCATTTGCAGAAAAATACTTTTGAAAAAGATATATTTTGTTTTTTACAGTGATTTAAAAGAGTTAAAATTAATTTCTTGCAGTCTTTTAGTAGCGACCTGCACTTATTTATTTGAGACATCTTTCTGGTAATTATATATATTTGGGTAATAACAGAAATAGTAACAGGTTGTAACACATTTATTTTGATTTTACTGCCTATTAATGATTGTTAATACAATGTTAGTCATTCACAAATATAAATTTACTTGATACTGAGTTCCAGATTATTTTATTGGGTCACTTCATAAATTTATTTATTTTTGTTGTAATGGGTCATTTTAATAAAATTTTCTTCAAAAGAGCATCAGTAGAAAAGTACAACTCTAAATTAAAAAATAACTTGAAGGGATTTTGGGGGGTGGAGTGGTGGATTAAAAAAAAATAATAATAATAAAAAGCAACCATGGCTGCCTTAATTTAAAAATTAGCATACTCCTGTAGCATTTTTTAAGGAAAAATACAAATGCTTCATATTATTGGGAACTGTACTAAAACAGTTATGGGAGCAATTAGTGATTTTAATGGAATTTCAAATGTGTAAAAATCATTTGTTGCTGCACATTATTCATCATCCCAGCTCTTCAGCCATAAGAACACATCTTTATGGTTGTTTTCAAGTTTTATTTCAGTTTCACAGTCATGCTTGTGTATTGCAGTTTCACTTTATTCCTGGCAGTGTAATGGCTACACAAGCAGCCTATGTGGCATTTAATTTTTGCATATTAATCATTGACCTTTATATAATGAGAGTGTAACAATGCCATCAGCAGTTTGTTACATATTGAACAATGTTTTGTTACAAAGAAATAATTGGCTGCAAAAGAAAGATAAAGTGGAAAAATATTTGGGCTTGTAATGGATTGGCTCTAAAAAAAACTATATTTCACTTTAAACAAATTCTTTGGCTGATAGTGACTCGAATAAAAAAATATTTTTCTTGACAAATTCTTGGGCTTGTACTGTGTTAGTGAAAAAATCCTGTTGACTGTCATGATGATAATTGATATGCAGTGAACTGTACATAACTTTATCAAAATGATTGATATGATGTGACTGTGTTTTGTGTGAATAATTACCTAATTTTGTTAAAATAATTTTGGATTATAAATTAATAAGATCAGTTATTTAAAAAATAAGTGATGTAATTTGACTTAATTAATTCAGGCTAAATGTTGAATTCTGTTTATTATTTGTTTCAAAGAAATTGATAACTGTGATTCTTCTGCCCTCCTTAATTGAAAGATCTGTTATTTTACATTGTATATTTAAATTCTGTCAAATTGCTGTAAAATATTGCTCATTTTGTTTTTTAGTATGTGTTTCTCAATTGTGTTTCTTAATTTGATGTATTTTTATTTACCAGAATTTGTTTCCTTCTTAAAGGATTAATGAAGTTGTGATGTTCTTACGGGTCACAACACATAATGCTTATTAATAAACATTTAAAACATTCTCTTTACTACTCATTTAACACATGGAGGGCATTCAAAGTAGCACAAATGTATGTACATGTATGTCCAAACAAAATTAAAAGCAAAAATATTTTAACCTTGAAATTATTTTCTTGTATAAAAGGAAATAAATGTCAGTAACATCTTATGTGTTTTGGCTGTCATTTATGAAGAACACAAGTATTGTTTAAACTTCCTTTTCTCTCTGTGTGTTAAATAGTTATACCTGATTACTGAACATCAGAAAACGATTGCATACAGATTTTTGAAGATTGAGAAAATAAAGAATTCAATTATTCTCAATTATGCCCAAATTCTTGCTACTTGTCTTACTAATGAAATAAAGTTTGATTTATTTAAGTTTTTAAGATGCTGTTGAACATTGAGGGATTGGACAGAGTGGATGCATTGTTTTTCTAAATTTAAAATGTCCATCCTTAGTTTTCCATTTAACAGAAACAAAAAAAAAAAACTTATCTCTTATGTATCCAATTTGGCTCTCAAATGGAAATAATTGTGCCCCATATTGACTCTACATTAGTTCTACAATGGAAGATTTACATTCCACAATTAACTCTTCACTAATGGCTGACTATGAGTATTTCGGTCACATTAATTTGTGGGTTTTTTTTTAAATCCTAGCTGAAATGAGTTTGTTTCATCCAACCAATCAACTTTCCAAAATTCTATCAAATCTTAGTGTTTGCTCCTTTATTTTTTTCTTTCTGTTCACTGCATAGTATCTAAATTATCATATTTGCATTTAAAATTATTTATTTGTCTGATGTTTGTTTATTATTCATATTATGCTTGCTCAATATGGTTCTACTGTGTACATAAACAATACTTTATGTTTACTGTTCTGTTCACTTTGGAAAATTGCATCTTTCATTTGCCCCTTGATTGACAGCATTTGACATGGTAAAACATCACTAACTCCTTTCTCCCTCTCCTTGTCAGATTTTATGTGGTTTGTGTTATTAATTGTGAAACCTTTATCCATTTTTAACCCTTGCTGCTGCTTGCTAATGTAGGGGGCGCTTTCGGCTTCCGCAGCTTTCACGCTGGGTGAAGGGGGTTTGGGGGGAAAGGGAGGAGGGGTGGTTTAGCCTACTGGCTATGTCAACCTAGTTTTTATCTATCATTTCCAAATGGTCAGCTCTCCGCAAAGTATTTTTAACCCTGTTCTCCCCTGCTTTTCATGTAACTTGAGATATTTGTGATATGAGCTTAGATCTATTGCTTTATTAATCCTATTCTTTTCTCCTTTTACATAAGTTTTGTTTGAGATATATACAAGTTTAGACCTATTGCTTTTTTAACCCTGCTATCTTTTATCTTTTCCTAGACCTTGTAATATGTTGTGCTATCTTGCTCTTTTCTCCCTTTCGTATCTGTATGACATACTTTGTGATACATTTATAGACCAATTGCTGTTTGTACTGCTTTCTGTCTCATTCTGTCTGGTATTCTTAGTCCCACTGTATTTTTTTTAAACTACTGCCCTCTTTCCTGCATCTGGTATTTATGGTACTTATTTAGATCTATAGCTGTAGTACTCACCCTCCCTTCCTCTGGTTTCCTGTCTTGTATCTGCATTTGTCTTCAGGTGTATGTTGTTGGTTTTGTTATATTGCTCTTTCTCATTCATTTTTTGACCAGTCTTTGGCATTTATATGTCTAGATTTGTCGGGGGGTGGGGGTGGGGTTGTTGTTTTGTACTGCTTTCTCCCTCTCATTTTGTGTCTTGTATCTAGTATTTGTGTTACATATTTAAGTCTATTTGGGTATGTTCAATTAAATTAAATTTAAAAAAACAAAACATTCCTATGTTTTTGTTTTAGTATCCTGTGAGGTTTTTCTTTTTTTGCATGCTTTTCATATTTATCTATTTACCTGGATCATATTTGTGCACTGTCATCATATTTATCTGTGTACCTTGCTCATATGTGTGTACTGTCATATTTATATGTTTCCCATGCTCAATATTTGTATACTGTCATCATATTTGTCTGTTTACTGTCATCTATGTGGTCCCTCTCCAACATAATGAATCTCATGATGCCTTGATAAAAGAAAAACATTACCCTTTGCCCAAATACATTGCAAAATGCAAATGAAAGAGAGAACATGTTTCTTGAGATGACACATCACTTCCAAGCTACAAAGGAGAATTAATTCTTCATAGAGGTTAGCAAAGTCATTAACCAGTGAGGTCATCAATATTACTGGTTATTGTGAAACATTTTCACAGTCTAGTCAATGTTTAGTGTAATGCAACAAAAAGTACATGACATTATAGTTTATGTCAATGCCTCATGGCCCTCATACTTGACCTATCAGTCTTTTTTATTTCTGCTTACTGTTTTTGACAAAGTACTTCTCTAAATTATGTGCAGTGAGTTTGCTTGGTATTTGATGCATTAGTGTTATTTTGGTGGGAACGGAGTGTGTGTTTGGGGGAATGTTATGTGCATTGCGTGAGAAGTGCTGTATTGTGCTATTTATTTTGAGCATGTTTTTTGTTTTTGTTTCTATGCTTGGTTTGTTATAGGAGGGTTGCGTTTAGTTCTGAGTGTGTATTGCTGTGTCGGGTGTGCAAAAGGTTTTTATTTTATTTTAAAATTAATGTGCATGGGGTTTTTTGTGTGTTCATAAATTTATCCTGGTTATATACCATTTTAACAACCATGATACACAAATAGTTCGTTCCCCCTCCCGACTTTTGGTTCGTTGCGTAAGGGGTTCAACTCTCGACTCCAAACTATCAGAAAAGTGCACAAAATTAACATTTTATAATAAATACAGTCATTTGATCCTTTTACGTATTTTCTTTCCGATTCTTGTTCCTATAGACTCTTAAGACACACCCATTACTAAAGTTGCACGATTGGCCCGTAGCAGCCCGCGGTTGAATACAAGCAATTGCTAGGAGACAGACCAAGCAATAACACTGTACACTGTACAGGAGAGGTGCTCAAACTTTTTAGGCCAGAGGGCCAAATTTCAAATTGATAGTGCATGGAGGGCCGCCACGTGGATGGCTCAGTAGAAAAAACAACACAATGAAATAATGTGCTTTACCTTCATCCAAAAGTCCTCCGAGGCCGCTGCATAGAGCCCAGTTTCGGGCCGCATGCGGCCGCGGTTTTTGCACCCCTGTTGTATAGAGATTAAAACAATAAAGGACTTGTCATTTCCCCCCATATTTGGCATTCTCAGTGACTTGAAAGTATGTACTGTACATATATGAACAAAATACTTCTAATTCTGTTTTTAAAATATATACCTGAACAGATATTAAAACATCGATGTTTGAGTTATTAAAACAGTCTTTTCCAGGAGACTGAATAGAAGTCTTTTCTTTTAATAATGTCGCTGCGGTAGCTGAAGATTGTTAATTGCGGCTGCTGTGGTTGTTGGGGTGAAAAGAAACTCCCGGCAGAGGTGCGTCGCTAAAACTAGTAAAAGTTATCAAAGACTTTTCTGGATCCAAGATGGCAACTGTAAAGCACGTTGGCATCAACAAAAGTAGCTTCTTTACTTTATCTTATCCTTCTAAAACTGTTAGACTATTAATCTGGACAATAACAATTGTAGATTTGAGTCTTTTATTAGATGTGAAAGCAGACGACACTTCAGGCAAAGATCCAGTCTACTTCGATCATCTTTATGCGGAAGGTGTGAAAGCATATAATGATCAGTTATGGTATAAATGTGCATACAATCTAGAGCAAGCTGTTCAGGGATATAGAAACTTTAGAAAAACTTTAACAGACTGTCGGATTGGATGCAAGACAGGTGAGAGAAAGTCCCAGTTGGAAAATCTCCCAGTAGAATTAGAAGAAGTCTCAATGTTTGAAAGATTCTTAAAACACGCTGACTGCTTTAGAAGGTGCAAAAGTGACGCTTACGAATTGAGACCAGGTTTTAAAGTCACAAAACAAGTGGAAAACACTTTTGAAAAAAGGAAACCTTATGAGTATCTTCAATATTGTTGGTTTAAAGTAAGTACTATTCAATAAGCATAAATCACTAAATCAAAAGCATACGTTGTACATGTACTTTGCATGTTTGTATGTACGTTTGCCGTGTGCTGTCGGTGTCTGTGAGGAAAAAAACCTGTCACCATAATTTTTTTAAAAAGTTAATAAACTCCACACTTTTGTTATAGAACATTACCACAAAGTACATATTGATTGTATACACTGCTTTTTTTTTTCAATCTCAGTTCACCATTGTATTTGTAGCACAGACGTCATTATGTTTGCATTCTTTGGTTAGCACTAGCAGACTCACTACACAAGAATTTTACGTTCACTTACCAGGAAATACCATTCTCAGTGACTAGGAAACATGTAAAGTATTAGCATCATTTCCTTTATGAATTCTATAAACTTTATATTAATGATGCTTATGGAGTTAATAACTTTTAAAAATTAATTCTTAACAGTTTTTGCATATCAATAATTATCATCATCGTATGTTTGTGTGTGCATTTCTCATAAAATAAATTCCCTGGGTGCAGTAGTAAATATTATAATTGCTTTTAACAGTAGTAACTAGTATAATAAAACATAAGTATTAACTTTTTTCTTCATCGTTTGTTACTTATTATGATTATGCCTAAATTATTCTATATGTATACAGGAAGGATTAGAGTAGATTTTTTTTAAAATTCCATTGAATTAATTAGGCCTACAGTTTAAAGTACTTAAAACTTGTTTGTTTTTTATATCAGCCAAAATATAAATTTGTTTAAAAATTATGGATATTATATCTAAATAGAGCAATAGAGCAAACAATATTAATATTCATTTTGTCAATAAAGGTTTTAATATACAGTTTCATCAAACATGTTTGTTTTATTTTATTTAAAAGCAAATTAGTGCATAATTATATTGACAGTTGATTAATCAGAACATTTTTTTAAAAATCCTATTTTACTTTTTGAAAAGATATTTTTTAGTATATTGATGAAAGTTATTTGTCAAAAAAAAAAAAAGAAGAAATATTCTGAAAATAGAGGTTTTAGATAATAATTAAATAAAAGAAACTATTTAAAAAACTGTTATTGAATGATTAAATTTGCAAACATAACTTGATTCCTTTGTATTTTTGTAGATTAAAATGTTTTATTTTCAATTAATATAAAAATGTATTTTTCTTTTTTTCTAAGCACTTTAAAACTAAAAGAATCTGGGATTATATTTTACTGGTATGTTACTTCCAAAAAAATATATAAAAATATATTCGAAACATAATTCAAGCTAATACATACATGAATTTAATTTTTCTAATTTTTATTAATAACTATTTATATAATTACAAATTAATATAATAATCCAATATAAGCAAATATTATGCTTTAGAATATAACTTTTTAAACTAAAGCAAATTCTTCAGTATCTTCTCAGCAACATGACTGCTTGAGCTAAATGTTGAAAAGAAAGTAGTGCAATTAAAAAGACTATTAGTGTTTTTGTTTAAAATAGTTGTTTCACCTATAAATATAGTATTGATATGGAAAATATACACACAGCTAATATTTAATAACAGACTTATGGATGTTAAATGTGTAAAGTTGTTGAGTTATTGTCATATGAACAATTTATTTTAATAAATGTTGGCTAAATTAACCTTTTCACTCAGATTAAGATTTGTTGGTAAAAAAAAATGTCATAGGATATAATTAATATATTTTAGTAGTTTCTGTGATTATTATTTATTTATTAAAATATTTGCAGCTGCAGTATCTAAGCAATTTGGATTAAACTGCTCACCATTTTGCCACAGTTCTATCAATAAAATCTATTTAATATAATTTTACTTTAAACAGAATTAATTATTAAGCTTATATAAATTTTAGTTTTTAAAATTACAGTATAGGCCTATGTTGGTATATTATCGGAAATTGATTAACTGGTTACTACAAAACTCTTGTATAGTTATTACAATTACGGTAAGTATCGATTATGAAAGAGTTCCATTTTTAAAGTCATTCTTAACTTGATGTTGTACATATTGGAATTTTTATGTAAATAGTGTATATGTTGGCTGAGTAGTGAATAAGAACATGAGATGAATGAAAATGGCATCCATTTCATGTTCCTGTGATGCTGAGTATATATCTATGGTTCATCCATGTCTGAACTATTTTGCTTTTGTTCATCATCAGGGAATAGATGTCACTAAATCAGATTTATTTTTGTAAAAAGGGGGTTTTGTGGACTTGTTTTTTATTATATATTCACACAAACTGGGTACTGTCAGAAATTGTTATATATAGTTGTGTGTGTGTGAAATAAATTAGACATAGTTTAAATTAATAAAAATTGCAGGAGAATAAATATTTCATTATTTTGTAATAGTTGCAAATTTATTATTATTATTTTTTTTTTTTACAGTAGTGTGATATGTGTATTAACTATTAATCAGCCTTAAAAGTTGTGGAGTTGATCTCTGAAGTTGACCACTTAGAAAGTGGAGTCTTATGACAATGATATATTAGCTAATGCACTATAGAAACTGCAAATTTAAACTAGGAATAAAACAATATAATTTGTTTTGAAAGTGTCTAACTAGATTAAGACTAATAAGAAAAAAAATTAACATTGTTTATCTGTGCACACTTGGAGAAACACTATTTTCTTTGTTAAATGTGACTTTTTATACAATTTTAAATGTATGTATGTGGTTTATATTTAATTTTAAGGCTACACAAACTAGATCTTTTAATAATTATTTTAAACTTATCATTGTATATTTTAATTTCAGTTAGATCGATTGAAGCAGGGTGCATCAGCAGCCTATACATTCTATCTTGCCAATCCTAATGATGAAGATATGCATAAAAATGTTGCTTATTTTCGAGACAAAGCCAAAGTACCAGAATCAGAATTTATTGACCTGGAACTCAAACCATACAAGGTAAGAAAAAATGGTCAAGTAAAAATTTTAGCATTTTACTGTTGTGTTGGCCTGTTTAAAAATCAGTGAAAAATATCCTAATTGGCCCAGGGTTATGCAAGGATTTGTATTCCAGAAGGCTTTGCATACTTTGATTTTTGTAAAAGTTGGAAACAGCCCAGTTTAAGGGGATGATCTGTGCATATGTGTGTTAATATTTATATGCTCCTCTACTAAGAGTAAGATTAATAATTGTTTTACTGTGCTATTTCCAGGAGCATTATATACGAGCCATGTTAGCTTACACTGAAGAAGACTGGACAAATGTGGTTGAGCATATAGAAAAGGGAATGAGAGAGTATTTCATTGAAGAAGAGAGATGTCGTGTTGACTGTGAGGGGGCATGGGACAACACTGGGACTTTGGACATGACAGGAGCAGTAGCAGGTTTTGATATTACTCACTCTCTCTCTCTCTATAATAATTTATGTATTTCACACACTTAGCACTTAAGAAGATTGTTTAGAGCAAATACCAAGTACTATGTTGAATAATGCACAAGTGAACATTCTGTTACTCAACTGTATATATGATAAACAGCAGTGGACTCACTAATATACACACTCTTAAATTTACAGTACTAGAAAATGGCCACATGTTGGGATATTTAAATATATGTATGACTTCGTGACAGTGTTTTTCAATGACTTTGATTTGTTCAAGTTTAAAAGTTTTTGGCAGTTTTTCTTTTCTTTTGGAGAAGTGCTTCATTTCCTAATTGCAGCTCTCTTTGTTTTGCACCTCTCATTATCTGTTAAAACCTTTCCTTTTGTTTTTTTCCTTGAGCTGTCTTTAATCTCCATATCAAATTTACCTAGAGCAGGTGTTCCAAGTTTAAATCTTCAATTTAAAAAGAAGCTCTGCAGGACTGATTCCATTCACTGAATGTGGTGTACTCTAGTTCAGTAGGAGTTTTCATTGCTTTTCATCATTCAATCCTAATGTTCCACTTCACCATTTGCTTGTGTCAAAGTAGGTCTGTGAATAATGTTTAGAATAAGTATGAAGTGTTTAACTCTTTTGCTACAAGTTTTGTTTCATTGTCAGAAATAAAAGAAACAGTCATATATTGCAGAAATGTTTTTATAGCTGCTCTACAATACATACTATTATAGTTGATTTTAATATGACTACTAATATGACTCTGATAACCAAAATCCATCAAGAAAGATTCCTTTCTTGGCATTGGGCTAAGAAGAGCTAAGGCCACATTTCTCCAGTCAACCACCTGGAAGTTTGGCTCTTATATTATAATAGGTACTGTGTAGATGGTTGACTTAACTAACTGACATTCATGACAAGTCTGGCAGTGCTGTTAAGCATCAGCATCTGTACTTGACATCAAACTTTGGTTCTAAATTTTATTTTTATCTTTGTAATGACTAGGTTACCTTCACATGCTAATTCAGGAACTTGTTTTCTAAGGTAAGACAATGAATCTTCTAATGATTATTTTTTCCACAGCACTATAACTGAAACAGTCCTGGTACTAGTTTATTTATATTGTAGTTTAAGTAAGATTCTAAATTTTATATTTATTTAATAACTTTATTACAAGCAATATCATTAATTAATTATAATTCCTTTCTAGAATATTTTGTGTTTTCCATCACTCAAGAATGCAGTAGCATTTCTTTTTTTTAACAGAAAAAATTGATTTCTGATGCATGAATTTGCAATATGCAACTTTCTCTTGGGACACATCTCACTCATTTTGCAAGACACATCATGTGAAGTAAATCTTAAATGATAATAATTTGTCAATTTCTTGATTGTATTTATAAATTAGAAAGTGCTTTCTAACTAGTTGGTATGCATATAATTGAGTTAAGGATTTTAAAAAAATAAATATACTGTATTTAGCAGAAAATTATGAGTGTTTTTGTTCATCTCATTTCTGCTTTATTACAATCATTACTTGACTTTTATTTTGTGCATTTAATTACTGCTTGCTTATGATCATTTTGGGGCATTTATCTTTTCTTATATTTATATTTTATTGAGACTTTTGGCATTTTCACTTTATACTTCATTGTCTTTGAAAGGACTCTTCATAAATATTAAAAACAAACCTTTTGTTAATCTGTATGTTGACTGTTTCTGTGCTATTCAGCTAATTACTTCTTTGATGTTTATTATAATGTCAATCTAATTATTAATTGACTCTTTCTCTTCATCTATTCACTACTTGACTATTTGAGTATTTCATCTAATTGCTGCTTGACTAACCACTTCTTAACTGTTTCTCTTCTATCATCTAATCACTTATTGACTATTTTCCTTCATCAATCATTGTTTGACTTTTGCTATTGTTATCATCTAATCACAGAAAGTCTGTTTCCTTTCATCTAATCAGTGCTTGACTTTCTTTTCTTCTAATCACTGCTTGACTATTTCTCTTCATCTGCGCTTAATTGTTTCTTATTCTGTTGTCCATCTAATCACAGCTTGACTGCTTCTCGTCATCTGATCACTGTTTGTTCAGCTGATCACTGCTTGTCTATTGTTGCTATTGAGCAGTTAATTTTTTACACGTGTTTCTTTTATTTTTGGTTTAATATGGCTTGACTGTTTCTGTTGTTCATGTAATTATCACTTGACTATTACTATTGTTTCTTTTATTTTTTGTTTAATATGGCTTGACTGTTTCTGTTGTTCATGTAATTACCACTTGACTATTACTATTGTTTCTTTTATTTTTTGTTTAATATGGCTTGACTGTTTCTGTTGTTCATGTAATTACCACTTGACTATTACTATTGTTTCTTTTATTTTTTGTTTAATATGGCTTGACTGTTTCTGTTGTTCATGTAATTACCACTTGACTATTACTATTGTTTCTTTTATTTTTTGTTTAATATGGCTTGACTGTTTCTGTTGTTCATGTAATTACCACTTGACTATTACTATTGTTTCTTTTATTTTTTGTTTAATATGGCTTGACTGTTTCTGTTGTTCATGTAATTACCACTTGACTATTACTATTGTTTCTTTTATTTTTTGTTTAATATGGCTTGACTGTTTCTGTTGTTCATGTAATTACCACTTGACTATTACTATTGTTTCTTTTATTTTTTGTTTAATATGGCTTGACTGTTTCTGTTGTTCATGTAATTACCACTTGACTATTACTATTGTTTCTTTTATTTTTTGTTTAATATGGCTTGACTGTTTCTGTTGTTCATGTAATTACCACTTGACTATTACTATTGTTTCTTTTATTTTTTGTTTAATATGGCTTGACTGTTTCTGTTGTTCATGTAATTACCACTTGACTATTACTATTGTTTCTTTTATTTTTTGTTTAATATGGCTTGACTGTTTCTGTTGTTCATGTAATTACCACTTGACTATTACTATTGTTTCTTTTATTTTTTGTTTAATATGGCTTGACTGTTTCTGTTGTTCATGTAATTACCACTTGACTATTACTATTGTTTCTTTTATTTTTTGTTTAATATGGCTTGACTGTTTCTGTTGTTCATGTAATTACCACTTGACTATTACTATTGTTTCTTTTATTTTTTGTTTAATATGGCTTGACTGTTTCTGTTGTTCATGTAATTACCACTTGACTATTACTATTGTTTCTTTTATTTTTTGTTTAATATGGCTTGACTGTTTCTGTTGTTCATGTAATTACCACTTGACTATTACTATTGTTTCTTTTATTTTTTGTTTAATATGGCTTGACTGTTTCTGTTGTTCATGTAATTACCACTTGACTGTTACTATTGTTTCTTTTATTTTTTGTTTAATATGGCTTGACTGTTTCTGTTGTTCATGTAATTACCACTTGACTATTACTATTGTTTCTTTTATTTTTTGTTTAATATGGCTTGACTGTTTCTGTTGTTCATGTAATTACCACTTGACTATTACTATTGTTTCTTTTATTTTTTGTTTAATATGGCTTGACTGTTTCTGTTGTTCATGTAATTACCACTTGACTATTACTATTGTTTCTTTTATTTTTTGTTTAATATGGCTTGACTGTTTCTGTTGTTCATGTAATTACCACTTGACTATTACTATTGTTTCTTTTATTTTTTGTTTAATATGGCTTGACTGTTTCTGTTGTTCATGTAATTACCACTTGACTATTACTATTGTTTCTTTTATTTTTTGTTTAATATGGCTTGACTGTTTCTGTTGTTCATGTAATTACCACTTGACTATTACTATTGTTTCTTTTATTTTTTGTTTAATATGGCTTGACTGTTTCTGTTGTTCATGTAATTACCACTTGACTATTACTATTGTTTCTTTTATTTTTTGTTTAATATGGCTTGACTGTTTCTGTTGTTCATGTAATTACCACTTGACTATTACTATTGTTTCTTTTATTTTTTGTTTAATATGGCTTGACTGTTTCTGTTGTTCATGTAATTACCACTTGACTATTACTATTGTTTCTTTTATTTTTTGTTTAATATGGCTTGACTGTTTCTGTTGTTCATGTAATTACCACTTGACTATTACTATTGTTTCTTTTATTTTTTGTTTAATATGGCTTGACTGTTTCTGTTGTTCATGTAATTACCACTTGACTATTACTATTGTTTCTTTTATTTTTTGTTTAATATGGCTTGACTGTTTCTGTTGTTCATGTAATTACCACTTGACTATTACTATTGTTTCTTTTATTTTTGGTTTAATATGGCTTGACTGTTTCTGTTGTTCATGTAATTACCACTTGACTATTACTATTGTTTCTTTTATTTTTTGTTTAATATGGCTTGACTGTTTCTGTTGTTCATGTAATTACCACTTGACTATTACTATTGTTTCTTTTATTTTTTGTTTAATATGGCTTGACTGTTTCTGTTGTTCATGTAATTACCACTTGACTATTACTATTGTTTCTTTTATTTTTTGTTTAATATGGCTTGACTGTTTCTGTTGTTCATGTAATTACCACTTGACTATTACTATTGTTTCTTTTATTTTTTGTTTAATATGGCTTGACTGTTTCTGTTGTTCATGTAATTACCACTTGACTATTACTATTGTTTCTTTTATTTTTTGTTTAATATGGCTTGACTGTTTCTGTTGTTCATGTAATTACCACTTGACTATTACTATTGTTTCTTTTATTTTTGGTTTAATATGGCTTGACTGTTTCTGTTGTTCATGTAATTACCACTTGACTATTACTATTGTTTCTTTTATTTTTTGTTTAATATGGCTTGACTGTTTCTGTTGTTCATGTAATTACCACTTGACTATTACTATTGTTTCTTTTATTTTTTGTTTAATATGGCTTGACTGTTTCTGTTGTTCATGTAATTACCACTTGACTATTACTATTGTTTCTTTTATTTTTGGTTTAATATGGCTTGACTGTTTCTGTTGTTCATGTAATTACCACTTGACTATTACTATTGTTTCTTTTATTTTTTGTTTAATATGGCTTGACTGTTTCTGTTGTTCATGTAATTACCACTTGACTATTACTATTGTTTCTTTTATTTTTTGTTTAATATGGCTTGACTGTTTCTGTTGTTCATTTAATTACCACTTGACTATTACTATTGTTTCTTTTATTTTTTGTTTAATATGGCTTGACTGTTTCTGTTGTTCATGTAATTACCACTTGACTATTACTATTGTTTCTTTTATTTTTTGTTTAATATGGCTTGACTGTTTCTGTTGTTCATGTAATTACCACTTGACTATTACTATTGTTTCTTTTATTTTTTGTTTAATATGGCTTGACTGTTTCTGTTGTTCATGTAATTACCACTTGACTATTACTATTGTTTCTTTTATTTTTTGTTTAATATGGCTTGACTGTTTCTGTTGTTCATGTAATTACCACTTGACTATTACTATTGTTTCTTTTATTTTTGGTTTAATATGGCTTGACTGTTTCTGTTGTTCATGTAATTACCACTTGACTATTACTATTGTTTCTTTTATTTTTTGTTTAATATGGCTTGACTGTTTCTGTTGTTCATGTAATTACCACTTGACTATTACTATTGTTTCTTTTATTTTTTGTTTAATATGGCTTGACTGTTTCTGTTGTTCATGTAATTACCACTTGACTATTACTATTGTTTCTTTTATTTTTTGTTTAATATGGCTTGACTGTTTCTGTTGTTCATGTAATTACCACTTGACTATTACTATTGTTTCTTTTATTTTTTGTTTAATATGGCTTGACTGTTTCTGTTGTTCATGTAATTACCACTTGACTATTACTATTGTTTCTTTTATTTTTTGTTTAATATGGCTTGACTGTTTCTGTTGTTCATGTAATTACCACTTGACTATTACTATTGTTTCTTTTATTTTTTGTTTAATATGGCTTGACTGTTTCTGTTGTTCATGTAATTACCACTTGACTATTACTATTGTTTCTTTTATTTTTTGTTTAATATGGCTTGACTGTTTCTGTTGTTCATGTAATTACCACTTGACTATTACTATTGTTTCTTTTATTTTTGGTTTAATATGGCTTGACTGTTTCTGTTGTTCATGTAATTACCACTTGACTATTACTATTGTTTCTTTTATTTTTTGTTTAATATGGCTTGACTGTTTCTGTTGTTCATGTAATTACCACTTGACTATTACTATTGTTTCTTTTATTTTTTGTTTAATATGGCTTGACTGTTTCTGTTGTTCATGTAATTACCACTTGACTATTACTATTGTTTCTTTTATTTTTTGTTTAATATGGCTTGACTGTTTCTGTTGTTCATGTAATTACCACTTGACTATTACTATTGTTTCTTTTATTTTTTGTTTAATATGGCTTGACTGTTTCTGTTGTTCATGTAATTACCACTTGACTATTACTATTGTTTCTTTTATTTTTTGTTTAATATGGCTTGACTGTTTCTGTTGTTCATGTAATTACCACTTGACTATTACTATTGTTTCTTTTATTTTTTGTTTAATATGGCTTGACTGTTTCTGTTGTTCATGTAATTACCACTTGACTATTACTATTGTTTCTTTTATTTTTTGTTTAATATGGCTTGACTGTTTCTGTTGTTCATGTAATTACCACTTGACTATTACTATTGTTTCTTTTATTTTTTGTTTAATATGGCTTGACTGTTTCTGTTGTTCATGTAATTACCACTTGACTATTACTATTGTTTCTTTTATTTTTTGTTTAATATGGCTTGACTGTTTCTGTTGTTCATGTAATTACCACTTGACTATTACTATTGTTTCTTTTATTTTTTGTTTAATATGGCTTGACTGTTTCTGTTGTTCATGTAATTACCACTTGACTATTACTATTGTTTCTTTTATTTTTTGTTTAATATGGCTTGACTGTTTCTGTTGTTCATGTAATTACCACTTGACTATTACTATTGTTTCTTTTATTTTTTGTTTAATATGGCTTGACTGTTTCTGTTGTTCATGTAATTACCACTTGACTATTACTATTGTTTCTTTTATTTTTTGTTTAATATGGCTTGACTGTTTCTGTTGTTCATGTAATTACCACTTGACTATTACTATTGTTTCTTTTATTTTTTGTTTAATATGGCTTGACTGTTTCTGTTGTTCATGTAATTACCACTTGACTATTACTATTGTTTCTTTTATTTTTTGTTTAATATGGCTTGACTGTTTCTGTTGTTCATGTAATTACCACTTGACTATTACTATTGTTTCTTTTATTTTTTGTTTAATATGGCTTGACTGTTTCTGTTGTTCATGTAATTACCACTTGACTATTACTATTGTTTCTTTTATTTTTTGTTTAATATGGCTTGACTGTTTCTGTTGTTCATGTAATTACCACTTGACTATTACTATTGTTTCTAGCTAATTCCTGCATAGTTCACTGTTTCAGATCATTTTGTAAAGATGCTTGATTGCCAGTTGGGATGTGAGGGGAACCTCAGTGTAGTGTACACAGAGCCCATTAATAATTTTGTAGCAGATCAGTACCACTACTTGCAGTATGCTTGTTACAAATGTGAGTTGTTATTAATGTCATACTAACTTTTTTAACATCTATGTCATTCTGCTTGTATCTGATTAGTCCTTTTTATTCAATTTTATTAGACACCCTTAAAGTTAAAGCATCAAAGAATTTGTGAGTGATTCAACTTTAATAAAATAAATTTATTCAGTGTGTCTGTTTGCATTTTCTGTCCCACAGAGTGATAGGACTGTGAATAATTGTTAAACCATTGTGTTAAGAATGATTGTTAGAGTTATTGTATTGATTTGTTGTTAGTGCCATTGTATTAAGAGTGGTCGTTAGAGTTATTGAGAGTGCTTATTAGAGCCATTGTGAGTACTTTTTAGAGCACTTGTATTAAAAATGGTTGCTAGAACCTTTGTATTGAGAGTGATTGTTAGAGCCATAGTGTTTAGAGTGGTTGTTAGAGCCATTGTGTTAAGAGTAGTTGTTAGAGCCAGTATGTTAAGAGTAGTTGTTAGAATCTTTATATTATTAATAATGGTTGTTAAAGCCATTCTATTGAGAGTGGTTGTTAGAACATTATATTAAGAGTTGTTGTTAGAGCCATTGTATTGAGAATGGTTGCTAAAGCCTTTGGAGAGTGGTTGTTAGAGCCAGTGTGATAAGAGTAGTTGTTAGAGCCATTGTATTGAGAATGGTTGATAGAGCCTTTGTATTAAGAGTGGTTATTAGAACTGTTGTACTAAAAATGTTTTTTAGAGTCAGTGTATTAAGAGTGGTTGTTAGAGCCATTACATTAAGAGTGATTGTTACAGCCATTGTATTTAGAATGATTACTAAGAGCCTTTGTATTGAGAGTGATTGTTAGAACCATTATGTTAAGAGTAGTTGTTAGAGCCATTATATTAAGAGTGGTTGTTAGAGCTATTGTATTGAGAGTTGTTAGAGCCAGTGTGTTAAGAATTGTTTGAGCCAGTGTATTAAGAGTGGTTGTTAGAGCTAGTGCTTTGTGAGTAATTGCTGAGTCAGTGTTCTGTATAACTTAGTGTAAAGTTTTTGTTTTCTTTAATCTTTCATGGCTTTAAAAAGAAAGCTCTTTATAATTTTTTTCTCTTTGCATTTCAGTGGGCAAGATAAATGAGGCAGTGCAAGCAACTGCTTCATTTCTCCTTTTCCACCCAGAGGATAATGTCATGCTGGATAATAAAAACGTTATTAAGACGAAATACAAATACTCAGATGAGGAATTCTTGCCCCATGAGGTACAACACATCAAGGAGTGATTCTGATTTTATACTGTTCTAGTGGAAGAAAGTGAGAGTGTTTATTGGTTGCAAAAGAGAGTTCAAGTTTTCTGATACTTATATACTTATTGTAAATTGATATCTCATAAATTGAAGGATGCCTTTAGGTTGGATAGAAAGTATAAAAGTTTTGGAAAATTTTCATTGTTGTGGACAGTTTGTTTTCAGAGGAGAGTGAGTGTGACAGAATATTATTATTAAGTATTGTCAGTTGTCATAGGCCTTGAGAAATTGTAAAAAAGAAAATGATAATTTTGGGTGATTATTTTTTTCTGTTAAAAAGGGGAAGAAAATAGAAACTTTCATAATTTATTTGAGAGAGAGAGATTTTTTCTGATAAAAAATATTTTTATTTTGACCATATATTCTCTATTGTGAGAAAGAAAAAGGTATATTAAGAAAGCAAAGGGAGGGATTATCTCTTTTACTTTTTGATTAATATCTGTCCATACTTATTCATCTTTTGCTCAGGATGCAAAAGTATACGCACGAAGACGTGAAAAACTGAGGCAGCTGTTGAACTACCTACAAAAAAATTACATGATGGAAATGCAAGATGTAGTGAGTCTATTTTTCTAAGTTATTTTGGGAAGTATTACCCCTAGATGTTATATTTAATTTTAATGCTCTTCTTAGGTACTCTACAAAGTGTCTAATTCAAAATAAAATCCCAAACCTAAACTTCATTTTTCAAAGTTAATACTGTACAAACGGTTTTGAAATTTATAATTGTTTTGAAATAATTTCTGTTGTAAGTAAAGTTTTAAGGTTTCCTACATGTATTTTATTTTAAAATTATTGTTTAACTCGTTATTGCATAATTGTAGATTATCATTGGTGCCCCAACTGTCAGCAAGACTAAGATAGATAGATAGATTTAAGTTATTTACCAAACCTTATATGAGATTGTATAATATATAAATTTAATTCATTCATTAATGAAAAAGTATTTTAACAACTATCTATCAAAATAATGGAATTTGCTTTCTTTGTTTTTATTTAACCTAAATACCAATGTTTTAGCTCATAAAAACATATGCTTTTGAATCAAATTATAATCACTCAGACATAAACAATAGACAGATTAATATTAAGTTTGTTTAACATCTCACATCTGTGTTCTTTTCAGATATTTGTTTCCTCAGAAGATACAGAATCTGAGGCACCAAGTCGCGAGGCACCCAAGTTGCCTACCACAGATTATGAAACCTGGATGGACCGATATGAACGTTTGGGTCTTCATATGATTGCCAAAGGTTCAGATCTGAACCGAGAATATCGTTATGCTGCTGATGGCTTGCTGAAACAGGATCAGTGTGATGATGTGCTAATGCTGATGGAGGTAGTGGAAAGGTTAATTTTTATCTTTTAGCATATTTTCGGAAGATAAGGAATATTGGGTAATTAGGTTTGTTACCTACTGGCACTGAAGATCTCATATTAATGGAGACATTTGAGGAGACAGGTGACTACAAAAATCTATAAGCATATAAGTACAAAGTTAAAACCCCATTTATTGTAGTTGAAGTCTTTTCATGGAGATTGTTGAGCTACATTCTGATTGTAAAATGTTTAGAGATTTTAATTCACATGAAACACTAATGAAAATTTCCAGATTTATTTTTATTATTTTATTTATCAAATTAACATTTCACAAAGAAACTTTTATAAAATCCAGCAAAATAATCTACATTACAGCCACTATTTTTCTACTTTGTAAAAATATATTGTTTTATTTCTGTCATAACATTGAAACCTTATATATCTGTTCCTCAGGGTGTTCCGGTTGACAACAAGAGTGTGCAGATCTTCACATTGGAGTATGCCAGAAAGGTATTAAGATGAGTTACAATCATTATCAGTCTCAGTCTAGGGCACACATGCAAAAATATGTGTGGAATTTTTGTTTAAAATATAGATAATAAGCATTGATAGGCATTTTATAGCTTTTTTTCCATAACCAAAATCTTAAAAACTTACTGATGAGGTCGCTAGATGCATTCTTATTCCTGATTACATTGGTTGAAATTAACTTGTAATCATACACATAGACACAACATACATGTCAACAAACATATTTAGTGGCTAGCCGAAAAACTCTGGTTGCTGTGCATATATATATTATATATGCCTGAATATTGACCTACTTTAGAAAACCTTGCTCCAGCATAAACAACTTGTTTTTGAAATAAATTATACAGATATGGTCATTAAACATTATTTTATAATACTATGACCTTTAAACATTATTTGTTTTATCTTGTCCCTGATGGATATTTTATACTTTGCCCAGTAAATTATATGCTAATGTGATGTTTGAAGGTTACCATATTTTTATTTGCAGACCATTTTTTTCATTGTATAGTGACCATATTATTTTATGCATAAATGTAGGATAATTTCATTCATTCTTTTTTAAATAAAATCTCTACACATTCAATGTTCTTTATCAAAAATTATAATTGGTGGAAATTGAGGATTTCAAATTAAATATTAATATTAATAATTATAGGAATTTGAAGCAAATTAGTAATAAAATGTGGCAAAGTGTTATTTTATTTAAGATATTTAAAAAAAAAATTAAGTCACTCTTTTTGATGGAAACATTTAGTGACTCTAGGTTCTGTATTTTATTGAGATGAAGATGCTCACAGCCCATCATCTAGATCAGTGGTGCACAATCAGTCGGGGGCCACAATCTGACTTGTCGAAACCATCGGGGGCCACAAAAAAGTGAAGATCAAAATCGTTCTATACAAGACGGACATCACATCTAAGAACACACAAATGATGATTAAGACTATAATTACGACAAAGAAATTGTATACTAAGACTCATTCTAAAAATGTTATGATATGTAAACATTCACAAAGTCAGTGTGATGGATAGTGCTGCATGTCATCCGCAAGCTTCAAAATGTCCGGCTTGATGTTTGACATTGAAAGATGCAAAATTGCTTCCAGATTATCATCAGTCAGCTGACTGCAGGTGTTGCTTTTGTTCAGTTTCATCTGTGAGAAAGCCTGTTTGCAGCAGTATGTGCTGCCAAGTATGCTGATGTGGACAAGTGCATTATCCAGTCATCATTAAACTGCCGATTTCCCTTGTCAACTTTTCTTTTACAATTAGCTGCCATTTTGCCACAAAAATATAATCAAAATAAACAACAGAATGTGGTAGATTGGACACTAAAGCTTAACAGCTACTGACCAACCATGTCACAGAAACGGGCAAGCATATATGTGTGGGGTTTGTTGCCCATCTTGGTATAGCCTTTTTCTCTTGCCTCTGTTAGTGTTATGTCAGCGGGCAGACATCATCTGCACGGAGCACCTGGAAAAATGGGTCAGGACGTGCTGCTTTGTTTCAAATCACTCAGTGTATGAGTAAACATTTGACTTTTTCGTTTGACATGGCGGGCCGGAGTTTGTGCACCACTGATCTAGATGATATAATTTACCTTTGTCTTATTTAGTCTTGATTACTCTGTAAGCAAAGTTTTCCAAGATTATTAGTTTTCAGTATTTAGAGCATTATTGTGTGCTCACAAAGTAATCCTGATTTTACATGAATAGATTGGTTATTAAAAAACCTAATTTTACATGAATAGATTGGTATTTGAAAACCCGATTTTACACGAATAGATTTGTTATTAAAAAAAAAAGATTTTACACAAATAGGGTTGGTTATTAAAAAGCAGTAATGACTTTACGAAATGACTGATAGAGCCAGAAATGAAGAAAAAATATAAATGCTAGTCACTGCGCAGCTGGAAAGAAGAAAACCTGACTTGCTGTACTTTTCTATTCACTAATTCAGTGGTTTAACAGTGTTAAATGGTTATTTCACATTTATCAAGCATTTATTTACATGTCTGTGCTGATAATTGTGAGAAAATGTGCTGCTTTGGATTATTCTGATAATAATATCCTATAGCAAATGGAAATCTTTTAATAATATAATCAACAATATTATGATTCACGTTTTGGGATTTTTAAAGGTATTATATTGACGAACGGGTTAATGTTTGCAAGACATATATTAATGTTTTTGTTTACTTATTCCGCATTGCCATACTCAGAAATGGATCCACGGGTGTTGTGATGGCTTGTAGGAGCAGGAGTTGCATGTATCCCTCTCTTATTTTTTTTGTAGATAAAATAAACATCCACTGCAATAAGAAGTAATTTGTAAATATTTCCTAGACGTGGTTTCATTCAAGAAAATCATTGTTTCAACTTTCAAACATGTGTACAGGTGCTGTTGACAGCAGAAGAGACTTATGAAGCAGCTATGCGTTTGTTCTTGAGAGCAACAGAGGTTGTGAGGCACTATACTCAGCATTACTATAATATCACTGGGACTTTATACTTCAAGCATACCAATATTGTGTGCTGGACTCACAAAAAAAGTATGGGAATACTTTAAAAAAATATTTAAAATTGAAAAAGGGTATTTTAGCTTTTTTAAAACAGTTCTATCTATCATTTAGTGTCTTGTAATGATTAAAATGTACATGTAATAATATCCCCATTATCTTTGGGTTGCCACTTCTCAGTCAGAATCTGTTTTTAATTTGACTTGACTGTGAACATACAATGTGACCAACACTTAATTTGTTTAAGACAAAGACTTCAGCAGTGATTAATTTATTCATTGATTAACATTGTATGTGTGTGTGTGTGTGTGTGTGTATGTGTGTGTGTGTGTGTCTGTGTGCATGTATGAGAGAGAGAAAATTATAAACATCTTGTCCCTTTGCAAACTCTGTTTAAGTTTCCTGGTATATTTTTATATTTTTATTTCCAGAATTAGAGGATGCTTGCATTCCACAAGAATTTGGCACATGTGAACATGAGGACAAATTGAAGAAAAATGAGCTTATCAAGGACCACTTTGTGTAAGTTACTATTGACATTTTTATTGTAAGCTGCCATTATGACTCAGGACAAGTGAGCTTGTCAAGGACCACTTGGTGTTTCCCATTACTAGCATAGATAAGTAATTCAGAAGAGAGTGTGGTTTACTTATGTCCTACAAGCCAGAACTTAGAACCAACATCACCTCACCCCATTTCCCCTACCCCCCACCCCTGAAGACACAGATAAAAGAAAGTAAAATGTACCTGCAGCTTCCACTTAAATGTTTTCTAGTGTCACATTTCACCTGATTTTTGTCAATCCAGGCATTTCAAGTTTTAATTATTTTCTTTGTTTCTTTGATTCATTGTTCCTGTCTTTTTTTTTTTTTATCGGTCTCCAAGATAATGTAAGGCATATTTTCCTTAATATTTTGGTTATCAAGCATCAGAGCTACTCTTACTTCTCTTATAGCTTTGTGGCTGATTACATATATTTTTCTTGTTGGCCCCTAAGAATATTTTGACTCTTACTCGACTTGTGTTATGTCTTCATACTGTAAGACTAAAAGAATGTACACATTTTGTGAATGCTGGTTGAATATCTGCTGGTAGAAATTATCAAGAAAGTGCCTAAGTACTCCTATCTCTAGTGAAGATGTGCATGGCAGGAATATAACTATCTTTATAGCAACAGACAGACATCTGCCATAGTGCATATGCAGACAAAAATTATAGATGTGAATTCCTGGCAAACAGTGCTTTGGTGCTGGTTGGAAATCTTTCGCTATTTCTTATACTTTCTTGAGGAAGGGATAAAAGAGAGCAGCCTTCCTATGGAAGAGGGGTTGATGGTTGATCTTATGGCAACTCTGGCATCACTCATATCAGTTAAATTTATGAAACTGATAGCACTCACCATTGTAAAAATTTAAGCAGGATACTAAAGAACACTCTTTCAAAAAAATACAAGAGCCAATACGTAAGTGAATGATCTATTGACCTACTGATTTAGTCTATGATATTGTGCCTCTCTATTTAATTTTGCCTGATGACACTCCAGAGGAGTTAAATGACTTTAGGAAAATGAGAGTTGCTTCTCTGCCTACTTTGTGTGAACAGCAGTCACTTGAAATGATAATCTCTCTACTTACATATGCATTTGTGGACAGCAGTCACTTTAGGTGATAATTTCTCTACCTATTTACATGATCCTGTATGAACAGCACTTACTTGAGGTGATAATCTCTCTGCCTAGTTACATATGCCTATGTGAACAGCATTTGGGGTACTAATCTATCTGCCTACTTGTATATGTCTGCATGAATGACAGTCACTTGGTGGGTTAGCTCACCCATGCTTGCATGAACAACATTTAATTGAGGTGTTTTAACTCAGCCAGATAAGGAAAATGGCAACAGCCACAGTTATTAATCCTTGCCTACATACATATGACATTTACTGTTGTTAATTCTTGCCTTCATACAGTGACATCCACTGTTGTTAATCTTTGCCTGCATATAAATGACATCCACTGTTGTTAATATTTGCCTGCATACAGATGACATCCACTGTTGTTAATCCTTGCCTGCATACAGATGACATCCACTGTTGTTAATCCTTGCCTGCATACAAATATACATTCTCTTCTCAACTCACGTTTATCTAGCTAATCTGTTATTTTGTTAGCTTATCCATCTGACTCTTCGTCAACCTTCTAACTATTTGTTCATCAATCCATCCTTCTTACACCATGTCCAAATATATATAAGCTTTCTTCTTCAAATCATTTCTGCAAATTATCAGTATTTATTTATATGTTTTAATATAAAAATTTAAGAAATAAATAAAACGGGTGTATCTTTGTGGATTTATACACTTTACATAAGCATTAGCACCATCTCAATATTCTTCAATATATTAGACAAATATTAATCTTGTTAGATATATTTATTAATCTTTCACTACCATGAGGTACATGTATATCAGTGACGAGTCTTGGTCAAGTGACTGAAATTCAAGCATGGTATCTAGCAGGTTACATTTTAATTTTATGTTTTTATTTATGTGAAAATAACTAACCTTCCTGTTAGCCTTATTGCTATATATTATTGGTCTCTTGGTATATTTTGATTAAAATATAAAATTAGTTTTAGTAAATAATGAATTTGGTAAGTGTTCCTTTTAAACTTTTAAACTAAACTTTAGAAGTTGTGCCTAGTTTTTAAGTATTTTATGGTCAGACTTTTACCTTTTGATGTTTTAAATGTGGTTATTTATTTATTTAATCATTTCTGCTTATATTTAAGACATTTGAAATTGTAGTTAATACAAGACTAGCAAAAAATATTTCATCGAAGCCTTTCCTTTGTTTTGTTGCAAGGTTTTTCTTACCCATCAGATTATAACTTAATGCTCTTTTTGTAGCTTTAAAAATATTTTTAATAAATTTGTTTATAAATTCTCTACTGTTCCTCTTTCATTTCTTTAAAGTTTTCATTTGGTTTCTTTCTTTTGTGTGTGTGTGTATGTATGCTTATAGGACTTGACTTACTTGACTTATCTCCTTGGGTTCCCCTTGGAACAAAGGGCCTCGTATGCTTATAGGTGTGCATGTTAAATGTCTAGATTTCATATTCACTTTCTGTTTCAGAACTGTGACCTACTTAAACACTGTGGATGAAACTGATGTCTACTTTCTGACAGAAAATTTATCAACAGAGGTACTGGTTGTAGAATAATATTTTTTGAAAACTCTTTGTTAACCCGTTCGTCGTCTTCGGGACGATTTTGGCGTCTTAAAAAAAATTCTACACACGTCTTCGGGACGAAATGGGACGCCACGCTCGCAGGCGTGGCTAAAACGATCATGCTATTAAAAGAGATCCAACCGGAGTGAAAGAAATATGTGGTCTGCCTCAGCAACCACTGTGCTCTAAATTCTATCTTTAGATATTATAATTAGGAAGCTCATGTGACTGAATTCCCGCGGTTTGTAACACAACCCTGAAGCTTCCTGGAAAGTTTTTGGCAGACTTTAGGATTACGTAATCTATATAAATATGGCAAGCGCACATTTTCAGTTGGATTATTGTGAATTTGCATCTACGGCTGGATCAGAGTGTGAGGAGAGTAGTTTTTCTTCAGAAGAAGAGGATATTGAACAAGAGGATATTCCACTTTTAGATGAAAGAGGTGACATCAATGCCACTGAATCTAGTAACGAAACCGGTCGCCCGCATGGCGACATTTTCAATGTATCGAGTGACGCACGCGTCGCCGCGAGCATGGAGATTCAAACATTTGCAGGCTCTAGTGGGGTAAAAATGCAGTTTCCAGAAAATGCTACAGTACTTGACATTTTTCAGGCATTTTTACCAGAGAATTTTGTACAAAAGATTGTCGAGTACACTAATATATATGCTTCTCAGCAACTTTTGCACGATAACCTTTGTGCTACAAGTCGTATCAAGAAATGGCACGATACACAGGTGTCTGAAATATATCAATTTTTGGCACTTATTTTTTTGATGGGAATATGTAGACTACCCACATTGAAACATTATTTTTGTAAAGATGAAGCCTATGGCCAACCTTTATTTCGTAAAGTAATGTCTGACCGTAGATTTTATTTGTTACTAAATTGCCTACATTTTCAATGTATCGAGTGACGCACGCGTCGCCGCGAGCATGGAGATTCAAACATTTGCAGGCTCTAGTGGGGTAAAAATGCAGTTTCCAGAAAATGCTACAGTACTTGACATTTTTCAGGCATTTTTACCAGAGAATTTTGTACAAAAGATTGTCGAGTACACTAATATATATGCTTCTCAGCAACTTTTGCACGATAACCTTTGTGCTACAAGTCGTATCAAGAAATGGCACGATACACAGGTGTCTGAAATATATCAATTTTTGGCACTTATTTTTTTGATGGGAATATGTAGACTACCCACATTGAAACATTATTTTTGTAAAGATGAAGCCTATGGCCAACCTTTATTTCGTAAAGTAATGTCTGGCCGTAGATTTTATTTGTTACTAAATTGCCTACATTTTTGCGATAACGCTGTCTCCGATCCTACCGACCGTATCCACAAAATTCGATTGATTATTGATCATTTCAGACAAGTATTTTCATCCATTTATGTGCCTGGAGAAAATATTTGTGTGGATGAATCCCTGATGTTGTGGAAAGGTCGTTTAGGATTCAGGCAGTATATAAAATCTAAACGGGCTAGATTTGGAATCAAATCATACGAAATTTGTGAGAGTCTTACAGGGTATGTTTACGATTTCATTATGTACACGGGGAAAGACACTGAGTACACTTTTACTGATGGAAATCAGGGTGAGAAAGTTGTTCTAACTCTTTTAGAACCACTTCTAGGGAAATATTACAAGGTGTACACAGATCGCTTTTTCACTAGCCCCACCTTAGCACGCATTCTTTTGGCAAACAACACATACATATGTGGAACTGTCATGGGAAACAGAAAAGACATGCCAAAGAACTTTCCAGGCACTAAGCTCACTCCAGGACAAATTGCAATTGTCCATAATGATGGTGTTTCTTGTTTTGCATGGCAAGACAAGAAACAGATACTCATGCTAAGCACAATGCATCATGACAGTACAATAATAAATACAGGCAAAAATCATTACAAAACAAAAGAACCAATTCTGAAACCAGCTTGCATTTGTGATTACAACAAATATATGGGAGGGGTGGATTTGTGTGACAGTGTAACAACTGCATACCCTAGTATCAGAAAAACAATAAAGTGGTACAAGAAAGTTTTCTTTCACATTCTTGACATTGCACTGAACAATGCCTGTGTTGTTTACAAGAAACACACAGGTAAATCAATGACATTGCTAGATTTCAGAGATGCAGTATTGAAGCAAATACTAGAAAAATATCCTGAAGTCAATGTTTCTAAAGGTGGTCACGCTTCTGCTGACAGTTTGCCACCATCTAGACTGATGGGTAAACATTACATTACACTTTTTCCTCGTATTGATACAAGTAAACCAACACCGAGGAAAAGATGTCGCCTTTGTGCAGACCACAAAGTTGAGAAAAGGACACGTCACCTGTGCCCAACATGTGATGTTGCCCTATGTCTTACCCCCTGCTTTGAAAAATTTCATTCAAAGCAGACATTGTAAATTCTTTTTTTCTAATTCTTCTTTCCTGTTTTTGTCTATTTTCTTCTTTGTATTATAGGAGCATTTTGAACATTTATTTTCATAATTTACAACATATATAAAACATATGTAATTCAGCAACATAATACTTTATATTTATTTTCATAATTTACAACATATATATATATAAAACATATGTAATTCAGCAACATAATACTTTATATTTATTTTCTTTTCATTATGTACAAAAATTTATTTGTAGCCTATATTTTCTTCTTTTACTCCTGATGAAATCGAATACATACTCAGTATTTTTTTATTTTTACCTGACAAGTTACCTGTGTATTCATTGTACAATACAGAATAGCAGAGTATACAAAATTTCTAAACTTTACTGATGTTGATTTCCATAATAAAATTTTCTGCATCTGCATTTCTGCTTCACTAAGTCTACATCTGCAATTTTATTATATATATATATAAATCAACTTACCTAGCAGTGCTACCTTCTTCATTTTCTGCATTGGAATTCGTGAAAAATTGGACATGTGTGCAACTAGTATTTGGTGTGTTATCTACATGTAGAATTTTCTTATATATAAATCATCTTACCTTTGGTTTACCAAGCAAGTGGCTGGCATTGTTTCCTTCTTCATTTGTGCCTTGGATTTTTGAAAAAAACATATTTGTGCTTTCTTCACTTCACTTCAGTAACCGTGACTGGTGTGTTATCTACATGTACAATTGTATTATATAAATCATCTTACCTTTAGCAAGCAAGTGGCTGGCATTGTTTCCTTCTTCATTTGTGTCTTGGATTTTTGAAAAAGAATATTCTTGAAAATATGTGCAACCAGTATTCACGTCACTTCAATTTGTGCTTTACTAACTTTGACTGATATGTGTTATCTACATGTAACATTTTCTTGGGTACGGGAGGACACTATTTTCTTCTTTATTTTTCTGTTCCTGGACTTTGGAAAAAAATTATTGTTCAACTGGAAATGTGCGCAACTAGAATTTCTTCAATTGAACTTGTAAACTGTCATATAAATAAAAATTAGATCTATTTTTCCACATTTGGAAGCTGTCATCAGACACATCTCGGGCGCTGTAGTCACTGAGTAAAAGTACTTGGTGGTTGCATGCTTGATGCTCTGTGTTTTAGGACTGAAAGTGGAACTTTTTATGAATATCGACCCCCACAAAACATTGACTGACGGTGGGATTATGAATGAAACACCCCCACAACGATGATAAAAATCGCAAGTTCAACAAAAAGGTAAGAACATTTTTTATTATTTACTTATTTTTCAATTTTAAAATAACTTTTAAAGAAAGTTTAATAATTCTATAATATGTCTACAATAGTTTAAACTTAAAATTGTGAAAATCCATTATAAATCACACTCGCTTTTCATTTTTAAATACGGCTACCGAGAAAATTGTTGTTGGGCGGTAAATATGCGTGACAGAGAGCTGCCATGACGCGTTTTTCGTAGTGACGACGAACGGGTTAATTCCAGATAAAACGGTTTGTTTATTTCATTATATTTTTCCTTGTTTTAAGTTAATATAATTTTAATTTATTCACTTCACCTGGTGACCTACTTTGATATAATTTCTTTATTCTGACACAAAGACTTTTATACAAGGAATATTTTACATTAAAGAGCAAGAAAATATTGCAGGGGAATAAGGTAACTTGGTTGAAATGATGGCTGTTCTTTTGTCTCATTTTACTGTAGACATCTCTGGGAGTCAAATGTGGACGTACAGTTGGTTTTCAGTTAGGAGATCGTCATGGCGTAAGCTTACCTTCTTCAGGCAAGCGTTGCGGGTTGGTGATCACATATACTACCTTTCATACCAGTGATGAGATGGAGTATATCAACACAATACAAACACTTCACAGAGTTGATGAAATGCGTATGGCTTCAGGGATTGTAAATAGCAAAGAAATTTTGGAGCAGTTTGAAAATATGGGTATGTGAAAATTAAACTTATCCACAGAATGAATAAAATGAGTTAATATGGTTGAGTTTGTAAAACGAAAATTTTGATTAATATTTCATTTTAGTTTCAGTAGATTTGAAGATTAAAAATAATTGTATCAACATAAGTGCATGCGTACATGTGCAAACACACATGCACAATTTTATAAATAGTATTTTAATAGTCTTGTATTTGTCATGAGTTATTTAACCTAGAATTGTTCAGGTTTCATTACTTATTATATTTAGGTAACTTTATTTATTTAGTTAACTTTAAGCTTTGCTTTCTCGATATGTTAATCTTTAGATTTGTTTAAGTTTGAGGTTTTGGGGAATGTTTAAGTTTTGGCTTTAGGCATGTTTAAGCTTTAGGTTTCAGGTAACTTTAAATTTTAGGTATGTTTAAACTTTAGGTTTTGGGTATGCTCAAGCTTTAGGTTTTAGGTTGTAGGAATGTTTAAGCAGTAGGCTTTAGGAGTTTAAATTAAGGTTGTAGATAATTTTAAGCTTTATGTTTTAGGTATGTTTAAGCTTCAGGTTTTAGGTTAGTTGAAGTTTTAGGTTTTAGGAATGTTTGAGGATGTATAAACTTTAGGTTTGTTTAAACTTTAAGTTGTTGGAATGTTTAAGCTGTAGTAGACTTTAGGCATGTCTAAACTTTAGGGTTTTGGTAATTTTAAGCTTTAGGTTTTAGGTATGTGTAGGCTTTAGGTTTTAAGAATGTGTAGGCTTTAGGTTTTAGATATGTTTAAACTGTAGGCTTTAAGAGAGAGATTATCTATTTTGTACCAGTTCTACAGGTTTTTGGAAACATTTAGGGTTCAGGTGCTATTGATCACATATTTTGATTCATCCGGATTTCTTGCAATAGGTATTCAGAGGCCTAAAATTGCACAGTTCTTTGCTTAATTTTCAATAATTATATCTATTATAATTTTTTCTATATAGCTAAGGGTATTTTCGTTCTGATAGCTTGATACATTTCAAGCAGAAGCTTCAAAATACATTAATATTTGAATTTATAATCCATTTCATTTATTTATGAAAGAATCATCTTGAATCTTTCTAATTAACCCAGGTGTGAGAGTGGTAAAAAATGGGAGTGAACTTCAGGGTGAGCAGAGGTTTGTGGCTGATGGGTTAGCATCTGAGGCAGAGTGCACTTCATTGAAGAACATGGTCATGGTGAGCAAATTTGTAATTAAGTGTGTTTCACCATTCACAAATAGTCTGTTTTGAAAATGTGTTTCCCTTATGACAGTTTAATCTGCTTTTTTTCTTCCTTCTTAGAGAAGAAGGGTAAGAATGAAAACTTTAAAGAGTCCCTGATAAAATTGTGGATTATGTTTGTGGTGGAAATATTTAGTGGAATAGCAAAAAGCAAAACAGTTTCATCCATGAATAGTACATTCATTTCCAGTGCCTCTTGATCCATGAAATCAGTTTCACTCCTGTGGCTTTTATTCTCAGTAAGATGTGGAAACTGCCATCATTGGCACAAATGTGCTAATAAAAAATAGTTCATAAGAACAGAGTGGCTGCACAAATTTTCTCTGAATATGAATTTTTTAAGTCTTACCACAGTTTGCTACTATTCATTCACCTGGGATGTTGCCACAATCACAGAGCCATGATATAAACATAAGGGCAGTATTTATGTGTGAGCTTTGAAATAAAAAAGGAAGAAGAAAATTTTTTTAAACAGTTATATATGATAACAATGTGAGATTCTCTTAAATATGTCATTAAAACAAATTGGGGCTAAATGTTGATTTGGCATTATTTTTTAATATGATTATTTTCTCAATAATAAGTCAACAAGTGCTTCTGAAACCATGACCCTGTTAAAAAAGCAGCAGAAGTCAATCACCCTTGGAAACAGCGAGCTGAAAGAAGTCACCTACCTGGGCAGCATTATATCAGCAACAGATGGTTCTAATGAGGACATCAAAGCCAGAATCGGGAAAGCTAGATACGCCTTTATTACCCTGTCTGCCTGCAACAAACTACGAATTTTCAACTACAATGTTAAATCTGTCCTCTATGGCTCAGAGACTCACCAACACCCTAACAAACAAACTCCAAGTATTTGTCAGCAGCTGCCTTTGCAACATACTTGTCACAGGGAAGTACGGACACAAAAATTATATTTTGTTTCACAAATAAAAACCGCTAACAAGACTAGGGAAAGTAACCCGAGTTTTGTTATTACGCATTATGTATTATGTAAATCCAGGAATAGTTCACCTAAGTTTCATTAGTTAGACAGACGTTGTAGAGAGTGTGTGTTATCATAAATATATATACATTTAGAGAAATATATACAGTCAAGTCCGGATATGTCGAGGGCCTTGGGGTTTGCCAAAAAGTGTCGAGATAACTAAAGATCGAGATTACAGAAAACCAATATGGCGGCAATATATTACAGTACTATAACATGCGCTTGACATTTCTTTATGTACATGATGTGCGTTAATGAATGAGAATGCACGAGTTTGGTGATTTTTTTACACAACAGCGTTGCCGCAATTTGTTTGATGACGCGATCGGCATGCTATAAAAATGTACATACATGTACGTGTTTGCTAACAACAAAAGGTTTATGTACACGCGGTAAATATGGTTTCTGTACAAAGTCTAAACTGCTTTGTTGCTTTTTGCCTTTAACATTCTACTTGAAAACAAATGCTTCAATATTACATATAACGTGCTTGAAATTTCTTTATGTACATGATGTGCGTTAATGAATGAGAATGTACAATGTACATGCACGTGTTTGGTGATTTTTTACACAACAGCGTTGCCGCAATTTTTTTGATGACGCGATCGGCATGCTAAAAAAAAAAACATGGAAGTTGGTCCACCGTCGATTCTCGATACTTGTATGTACCGTACATGTATTCTCCAACATTGCAAACACAAAGATTGCTCACAAAATTAAAAAAATCTGTGTGGTGTACGTGTAGTTCGTTTTTTTTTTACAAAAAGCTAACCAAGTATCAAAATTAAAGTTGCGAGTCATTTTGTGTGCGTGTGTGTGCGTCTAAGGTGGAGGGCAGGAGGAAGGGGGGGTGTCGAAGCCGCCTCTAAAAAGGACATGTACATAAATCGTACAAGCGGTTACTTCAAAGGTAACTTTAAGAGGTGTAAGCCAGTTGAAGAGCAACAGTGTGCCTAGTTTGCCCTTTATTGTTAGCGAGATGGCGAAGTGGCATCGGTAACTAACATTTTCAAAAGCCGACGAAGAATTGATTTTAAGTGGTGATTCAGGCCCTCTTTTGTGCTAGAGATACATATACAGTACATTACAAAGAAAGAAAGAAACAAACAAACAGACATTGTATTAGTGTTCGGCAACATAAAAGAATCGCCATTACTGATAAGAAAATGTTAACAAAGAGGGAAGTTGGTTCACCGTCCATTCTCGATACATGTATGTACTGTACATGTATTCTCCAACATTGCAAACACAAAGATTGCTCACAAAATCAAAAAAATCTGCAGGTTGTCAAAGTTCGTTTTTACAAAAAGCTAACCAGTATCAAAATTAAATTCGCGAGTCATTTTGTATGTGTGTGTGTGTGTGTTTCACTCACACACATCAAAAGCCGCAATAGACCTTTCATCTTCATGATGTTCTCGTCTTGATTTGCTTCTTGCCTCCCGGTGCGTCTAAGGTGGAGGGCAGGAGGAAGGGGGTAAAACAGATCGCACCTATTAGGCGCACACCCTCAACAGCTCTCCGGGGGGAGGGGGCCGAAGCCGCCTCTGAAAATATCCTACAAGCGGACAAGCGGTTACTTCAAAAGTGGGCTAACATAAGTTCTGACCCAGTTGAAGGGCAACAGTGTGCCTATTTTGCCCGTGGCAAACACCGCGCCCAATTAAGAATACAATGCCCTTCTTAAGTTTAAGCTGCAGTTTTTAACAAGACACGGTCATTTATTGTTAGTGATTAGTCAGCAGTAGGGTCGAGATAACCAACTTAAGTGGCGATTTTGGCACTCTTTTGTGCCCGAGATACTAGGGTTCGGCAACATAAAAGAATCGACGTAACCGATGAGAAAATGCTAAGACAAAGAGGGAATTTGGCGGTTCCACTTCAAAAATGTCGACTTACTAGGGTTGGCAAGTTAACCGAGGCCGAAATAAGTGGACTCGACTGTATTGAGTGAATTTGAGTAATCATGCATGACTGATCACATGTTGTTGATGAGAAAGAAAGCTGATGCGTAGAAAAATTGCCAACAGAGAGCGAGCTGCATGAGATAAAATAGGCATGCAAGGACAAATTATGTCACAAGACATAAAAGCTTCTAGAAGTTTGAGGAAACTTTTAGGAAGTATATAAGGAAGGAAGGAAGATTTATACAATTATGCTGGAAACGTGGATTTATGTGAAGACATCTCACTTCATATGTATGAAATTCTCATGTACAGAGATTTCATAATGGAAAGCTGCAAAATATCTCTTTCCATCCATTTTCCATCCATCTGCTGCTAAATGTTGAGATAACGAAGTAAATTATTTCAGTATATTTTCTTGGCAAAGTGGGAGAGTTCGCTTTCAAGACAGCTTATGCACACAACGTTGGTTGTATGCAGTTAACGACACGAGAGGCCATTTTCGTCCCCCCCTGTCTGAGCTTGTTTGTTGAGGGGACAACACCTACGTTTTCCTTACGGATACGAGGATTTTTTGCACTCAATAGTACACGACGACACATCCCACTGGACTATTCATCCGATAATGTTCAACTGACAAGTAACAATAGTTGATATATTTTATAGGAGGCAGCAACCATTAATTACAACCAAGAATTGAAAAGTAACAGTAGTTGTTGATTAGAGGTAGCAATCATTAATTTACAGCCAAGGATTGAAAAGTAACAGTAGATGTTGATGTTTTTGACAGGGCAGAACTGTCTGTTTATAGTCAAGAACTGAACAGTAGTTGCCACTGTTACAAGAGTTAACCTTATCAAATTTGTTCTCCAAACTGGAGCTGTGGTGCTTAATTAGAAGGTTGAGATCTTTCATAACTTACCTGTTTTTGTCATAGCAATTATTTAAGAAAATAAGAATTTAATTGTCAAAATTGCTAGAGGGAAAGCTTTCTGTGGGATGAGAAAAATTGTGCCTAGTAATGCCACTTAATTTTCACCATATGAATCTGCTTGTTTTATTATTATTTTTTTAACAGACAGGTTGCCTTTATATCCCATTACTTGATATATTTAAGTTTATATACTGCAAATACATTTATTTGTATCCTCACTCTTCAAATGGCATGAACAATGCAGTTTAAGCAGTATATGAATGCTAATCTTTGTAGTCCCTAGTTGGGACTTAAGTGAATCCTGATCCAGTAGTTCACTTTCATTTCCAGGAATTAGGCAAAGCAGGTGACGGCTATGAAGGCCAAAAGTCTCCACATACAAGAAATGAAGTGTTTACTGGGCTTACAGTTGAAAAAATATCTCAGGTATCAGCCGATGCCTGGTCATGGTTTTTTTTTGTGTTTCTTAGAACTTTGGGCTGCAGTTGGAGCTTGTAATGAAAACTTTAGAAGCATTATTTTTTTAAAAACTCTTTAATCTTATGTATTTAACCAGCAAGCCTAACAGAATTTTTCCTTTTAGATTTCTGTGTATTTTTGAAAAATGAAAATAAAGTAAGAGATTCTAGCAAAACATTTAAAAATAATAAATGGTCATCTTTTAAAACTTCTGATTTCCATGAAAAATAGATTGTTTTAGCTTGTTCTTTGCTGGTGAAATGACAGCTTGAATTTTCCATTTTTGCATTTTTTGGTGATGGTTTATATATTTTATGTACAAATGTAATCTTGCTTGCTTTATGTAGAACTTCTAGTATTCATTCTATGCCTTTCCAGTATATTCTTAAACTCAGCAGTGTAGTTTGTTTTTATCTGATCTCAACATTTTAAAGTTCATTAATTATTAAATTAGTACTTTAAATGGTTTGGAAAAATATATTTAAGCTTAATATTTTTGTAATATATGTGAAAAATAAGTAAAAATTGTAAATAAAAACAAAAATATTAAAATTATTATTTTAAGCACTAAAATGCATTTATAATATATAGTGTATGATAATAAATATGTATAAGTTGGCAGTCTCACTTGGACATCCCTCATTTAACCGACTCACCACAGTGGAAACCATGGTGACTGGTGACAACCAATATGGTTGAAATTGGATCAGTTAATGTTGGGCTTGTAGTCGTATAATCTAGTGTTGGATAATCAATATATATCCTGATGAAAAAAATATCTTGCATCATGAATGCTGTGTTCCATCGTTGCTTAAGACATAATAAAAGTAATCCCATCTATTTCAGAGCACAAATTGATATAAAGTTTAATGGTTTAGAGGTCCCAGTAATCCTGAGAAAATAAATATCTTGTATCATTCATATATGCTAATTTTAGTCTACAATGTTTAAACCATTTGACAGGGTTCCCACACATGTCTGGAGTTTTGATTTTAGCCTTAAAAGTCTTAAATTTTAGTTTATTACCATTTTAATTTCTTGGTCATCCACAAACTGAAAATCAGAAATGGGAACAATGGACTTGCCTTTCTACATTCAGAGTAATTGCCCTTTCAGACAGCGAATGCGTTACTGAGAAAATGCAAGAGATGAGAGAGTGCAACCATTGTGATTTTTACAAATTTCTACTAAACTGACTGAAGATGTCAGATTACATGGAATAATTTCATTAAAAACCAGTTAGAAATATTGATCTGAAACCAACTGCAATCAATAGAAAAAGTTGCTACACACCTATGGTCAAAATATAAATTTTTTTTATAATGCATAAACCTCAACAATTTCGGGCTTGTATTGATTTAGTTATAAAATAATGTGATCCACACATCCCCAATATTTACAAATCTGTTTCTTTGAAAATAATAATTTTAGGTGTCCCTTTTCAATATGTTTTGATTAATTTTAGTTTCATTTCGATATTCCCATAATTTCATTTAAAAAAAAAAAAAACTTTGATTTTGCTTTTGTTTTTTAAATTGAAGTTTTTTTTTAACTGGTAAAATGGATTATCCTTTAAATTATCCATTTAAATGGATGATATAATAATTATTAAATAGGGTCCTTTATTGATCACTGATATTTGATTTATTAATTATAATTATTTAGCAACATTTTATTTTGACAAAAGCTTTTGATGTATGATTGCTTATTTTGTGACAGAAAAGATTATTATAACTTCACATATAGCCCCATTCTCTTGTTTGGGAATCTTTTGATGGATTTTCTACCAACTACCTTTGTTATTGTTTTAAGTTTCAACTCTTGAGCAGTTATTACTGTACTTCACAAATATTTGCAAATGAAGGAGACTTTTTTCGTTCTAGGTTGAGGTTTATCCAGAAGTCAATAGTTGCTTCAGATTACAACAACAGTATATTGTTTGCTAGTATCTAAATGCTTATGGCTTTCTAGCTTGTACTGGATTGCTTCTTTGTAGAGCGGCGCTTTAATTGGTGATGGCTATGATCATCTAGATTTGAAGCCTTCCTTGATTTCACCACATACTGAACATGAAATGTTTCAAGGACTCACCATATATAGAGCTGCCAAGGTTTGTATAAAATTTAATATTATGATTGGAAAAACTACTAATTTTTTTTTAATTAGAAAAAAGAATATGTATTAATGTTTGGTTGGGTGTTGAGCTGGTTTATAAATAGCAGATTTTGTTAGTTAAATATATATATTGTAAAGTTATTTTGGTCATTAAACTAAAATAGGAATAGCAAATTACCAAATTTAATTTCTCATGACATTAACATTTTATATTTTTCATTCTAACCTAACTTTCCATTTAACTTCTGGATGCACCTCTATTAGCTTATAAATTTACAGCTCTTCCCAATAGGTGAAACATCCCTTATTTTTTTCATTTTGTTCCTTGTTTTATGTTCTTAAATTTTTCCCTTCTGTTTGTTCAATGTTTTTGTTTTAGCTTCCTAGCATGAGAATGCATTTTTTTAAAAATTATATTTTAGAAATTGTTTTGCAAATTTCCTTGACCTTATGAAAAAATCTGACTATTTTGTTTTGTTTAAAATTTTTATTGCACAGATCATCAATGAAATTACGACTTTGAGCAATCATGTAATTTCTGTATTGTTGTTATAGAGAAATGGTGCTTGCTGTGCTTCATTTTATACTTTATAGTTTTTGATGCTTTTATTTTTATTTTTGTTTTGTTTTTAAGATTGCTTTAGTCCTCTTTTCTTTTAGCTAGATGTGTGATTATAAATAATTTAGTAATTCTAAGAGCAGGTTTATACAAGTTTAAACTGAACATTTCTGAAGATTATTTTGTGAATTTGATTTATTATTTTGAAATTTATTTTATAGCACTAATAATAGCTGCATCTAAAAGTGAATTATCTGAACCTTTCTATTGTTAGAAAAGTTATGTGAGCTTTCTGTCATAAACTGTGATACAGAGATCATCATTGCTATACTAAGATTTGTTATCTCTAACATGCAGTTCATTCAATATATATTTTCTGCAGCAGAAACCACAATAAAATTAAATACTTTATCAAAAATGCTTCACAGTTGATTTTTTATTTTAAAAATGTACAAGATACAAATACACAAAGAATTTTTTTTTTTTTTGGGGGGGGAATAGTAAATTATTGCATATCCATTAAAATGAAATATGAAAGGTGATGTTAGAGCCATTTAAATTAATTTTCTTCCATTTATATACTTTTCCTCTGTAATGAAATCCACAATGATTATTTTTAAAGGCCAAGTGACAAGGAATTGAGGTGAACCTTGGAAATAAATTAGTAGTAATTGGTTTGAATTCATACAGCATATTTCTCAGTCTAATCTTAATAGATATTTTAATATAAGCAACTGAAAGAGCATGTTTCGGGGGGGGGGGGGGATATTTTACTGCTTTACACTTAAAAAAGGTGATAAATAAATTCCACAAAAACACTTCTTTATATTGAAGATTTTACAAATGATACATCATATGTCATTGGAAGAAGATCTTGCATTATTGCAGATCTTAATTGCAGACACAACAAGTCATTAAACATTTTTACATTGCTTATGGAATGAACTTTGTTTCATATTTGTGAGCCATCAAAATGAAGGCAGTAACATGGATAAAAAGTAAATAAACTTTTAATTACTTTGTACACTATAACTGAAGAATATTAAGCTAGAATAAGGATAATTATAACTTCCTCAGATCTTTGTTTATTGGGATTCTTGGATTTGACCAATTATAATTATGATCAGAGAAGAGTTATCAGTACTGTATATAAAGTACTTACATTTAGACTCTCTCATGCATTATGTGCCAATATATCATATAACAAAGAACTTTTATTTTTGTTCACTTTTTAAGATTAGTATTTCTTCTTTAACCATGTCAACACATCTCAACATGAGAAATTTCTTATTTAGCTGGATTCTATACACACACACACACACACACACACACTGAATGGATTCTTCTCCACTTGGTCTTTAATGGACTCCCTACCTATCCACATGTCAGTGTTTAACAGTATACTGCTTCCAGACTAGTGAGTACAAATACAAGTTTATGAATATAAATAATCCTTTCAGTCTCAAATGTGCATTTGCTAATAATTATAATAACAATGCTTGTTTGTTTGCACTAATTCTCAATAGAATTTTAAGCACTTACAATCCTGATCTATATAACTTATAAGTTATAACTGAGCTAGGGAAAAGATTGAGAAAGTTTCAGTGACCAGGGCCTTCTGCATACATGGCTAATGCTTGTAGCTCATTGTCATGAGTTTCCCATTACAGGTATTTCAAAGCAAAGCAAGAAAAACTTCTCCTGATTTAAAAGCCAAATTATACCATAATATCGTATGTAATCAGGTATATTTTGTGCAGTTGAATTTAATAACTTTATTCCTTTTGATCTTGTCAGGTTTAAACCATCAGTTCATTATACAATCATCACACAGTTCTTAATATTTTAAAGAGCAGATTGTTTTCATTCAGAATGATGATTTTACGAAAAAATTAAAGACACTAATCTTTAAATTCTTGTTGAAACTAACCTTCTTAGATGTGACTAAATTTCTTGGCAGTGTTTAAAAGTATGTACTTGTACTTGTAAAAATTAACTTAGAGCCACTGTTTTCCTAATTCATTCTTTGCAAAGTTTCAGCACTTAATTACCTTAGAATTTTTATTTATTTTACTTAGTGATGAACAGACATCAGATTGCCATGTTATATACTTTTCAGCTGATGCATATGGGTCTGGTGAACACATTTTCCATGAAGGCATTTCTAAGTCTCAGTGAAAAAAGTCGTCTGCTGGTGGAGAAGTACTTTAACCTGACTCGGCCACTGTTTTTTGACTTCACTCATCTTGTGTGTCGGACTGCTATTGATGGTTAGCAGTTTTATTTGGTGTGGGAGAATTTCATAGTCCTTTTGTTTCATCTGTAGGGAGTGTGGAGTGAGAGTGAAGAGTATAAATTGTGGAAGTGTGCTCTATAGTATAATAAAAACAGTTTTGCAATCTTTCATGGATGTGCCTTCAAAATGTAACATACTATATGCCCACTTCAATTGTTAAATTTTTTTAGATTTAAGACAATAGTGCTAAAACAGTAAATTTTGCAGAACAATGATTTTGCAACATTAAAGAGTTTAAATTCATTTTTTCTTTTATGAAAAAATCATATCTTACCTACAACTGCATATCTGTCTAGAAGAGCTATTTCATGTTCAAAATGTGCACTTTTGTGATTTAATAGGAAATAACACAGTCAGTGTGTTGCTTATTATGAAAGAAGTAAAAGTGATAGTAGTATTGTTGGAGATAAATAATATGATTTATTTTCTCTGAATCATCAGTCACCATTAAAAAAGTGACACTAGACTTAATAAATAAATTAAACAGTCTTAGAAAACAGCTTTGCCTTTTGTACACCTTTCTTTGTTTAAAAAATATTTCTATGACAGAGACCAAGATTCGTGAAGATCTGAGTCACCCTGTACATGCAGATAATTGTGTTTTACAACCTAATGGCAGTTGCTTGAAGGAGTATCCTGCCTTTGTCCAGCGTGATTATAGGTAACTTTTGACAGCTCTACACTTGTAGTTCTGATAATTATTTAAGATGTATTGGAATAGTATAGACTATTATTTAATTATGTTAGTTATTATAGATGAGAGAAGAATTTGTATCTTGCATTACTATTAATGTGTATAGTACATTATTATATCTGTTTAAATTAGTTAAGCTGCATAGCCATGGCCTAGAAATGAATTTTATATAAATGAAATTGTTCTATGATTTTATAACATTTTATCAATGTAAAAATGCTAACTTTCATGCAGTGATCATTTAAAAGAAAAATTGTATCTAATAATTAAATTTGAGCAGCATTGCTGGACTTGTATTTCCATGTTTACCATATCACAGTCATACAGGAGTTATTTTTTCTTGGTAAGTCATTTTCAATTTAGACATCTATGTACATATGTATATTCTCATAAGACAATAAAGTGTTTTGTTTAATACAAATTTTAATGTATGTATTTCAAAATGATGAATTTGATATTTTATATATAGCCCATTCCTTGGGAAGTGTACCATTTTGTTACATGAAGTGCAAAAAATGTAGTGGATAAAATCTAATTATTTATACATGTTAAAGTCTGTAACAGGGCTTTTTGCTCACATAAAAACATGAAGAAAGTAAAATTATAAAAATGTTGTTTCTGTTGAAAACTTAGAAAGTAAGATTTTATCAGAAAGAAAGGTTTTTACCAGATTTTTTTTTTTAAAATAAGCAATATATAATTATCTCATTACAACAAACATGTTTTTTTTATTAACCTGAATTATTAATATCAATACGTTTAAATTTAAAATAGGGTATAAAACTACAACTTCGCAACATGGAAACCATATTTACAAAAATGATCACCTGTCATAAAAGAAACTCTGTTTTTCTCAACTAAACATAAAACTGTGTCATTATGCTGCAAAGATAATATTAAGTAATAAGCAAAGTATCTATTTAAATATATTGTTTTTAATATATATTAAGCCTAATTGCAATATTACTATTTTTGAATGTAATTCACAGTTTTTTCTAACCTTACAGGCTCAGATTTAAACATACACACAGCTATGTGAAACTTTAAATGCAAAAGAAACCACATGGACATGAGCCATTTTTCAGTTCAAAACAATTTTGTATTACAAATAATTACAGAATAAAAAACACATATTCACACAATTATCTTATGAATCTCTCACATCAATTCTGAATATATAGAATATAAACACATGATATTTCACTGCTTTATATTTAAAAAAACACATTTCAAATGGGTCCACCCTTTATGGAACACTTCCCCAGAGAAAGAGCCATATATATATTGATTTTAGTTAAAGAAAATGTAGCTCTTTGTCTTCCTTTGTTTATGTTTTACTTGTGTTTGTTTTTCTGTTAAGTGCTCTTTCATATCCAAGTTATTTTTTACTTGTTATTGCTTTGCTTTACATGCTTTCTTCTAATTGAGTTTATTTTTTACTCCTGTTTGTTTATTTTACATTAGTTATATACTCAGATTTATTCTTTTAAAGTGCTGTTGTTTTTTAAGTGCTCTTTTGTATCTGAGTTTATTTTTTTTGCTTGTACCCATTGCTCTTTTAGTGCTCTTTTATACTCAAGTTTTACTCAAAGTGCATTCTTATTCCTTGATTTTAACTTCTGTCTGTTTTTCTTTAAGTGCTCTTTTGTACCTGAATGATGATTTCCAGGGAGGAGAGTTTTTCTTTGCGCATTCTAATAAAAGTGAACAAGTGAGTTTTCATAGTTATACAATTTGTGCATAATGTTTTTTTAATTTTCACATTTGATAAAATGGAATAGAAGAAAATATTCATCAAAACATTTTTTAAAAATAGTTTTTTCTTTTTATACTATAGTGTTAAAATATTTTAAAATATACTTGTCTTCGCCTTCATTGTGGCATCCACAATAAATGATTTTGCAGAACTTAAAATGAGTGACAAGAGGTTGAATGGGGCAGCCAACAGTAATTTTACAAAACCTGAAATGAGTGACGAGGGGTTGCAAGGGGCAGCCAACAGTAATTTTACAGAACCTGAAATGAGTGACAAGGGGTTGCAAGGGGCAGCCAACAGTAATTTTACAGAATCTGAAATGTGTGACGAGGGGTTGCATGGAACAACCTACAATGATTTGATAGGTTGCACGGAACAACCTATTGTGATTTGATAGAACCTAAAATGAATAACAAGAGGTTGGATGGAACAACCTACAATAATTTGGCAGAACTTAAAACTGAATGGTGAGAGGGTGGATAGAATAGCTTATAATTTTACAGAACCTAAAATGAGTGACAAGAGATTGGGTGGAACAGTCTTTGATGATTTTCCAGAATCTAAAATGAGTGATGAGAGGGATTGAACAGCCTACAATGATTTGAAAGAACTAAAATGATTGGTGAAAGATTGGATGAAACAGCCTACAGTGATTTTCCAGAACCTACAATGAGTGACAAGAGATTGGATGAAACAGTCTACACCTACACTACTTACAGTAAGTGACGTGAAACCTGCAGGCACTGCACTGGGGACCATTGGCATAGAGTATACTTCTTTTAGCATGGGAAAACCCATTGACAAATCAGCATAGGTAATATGCTGCCTACATACTTTCATGAGATTGTGAATCTTTTTCTAGTATCTTGCTTACAATATTGTGCTGAAAGCTCAGAACATTTCAGACTGCCATAATCCTTTTCTTGAGATTGTGAACTTTTTATTGGTTGTGTCTTGCTTATAGCACTTACTGAAAGATCAGAATATTTCAGACTGCCTTAGTATTGCTGCACACAGCTTGTCCAAAAGGATTATTTTGCTCCAGAAACTGAATACTGAAGTGCTTGACTTTTTTTAGATATATGAAATAGAAAAATATTCACATTGATGTCCTTGTTTGTCTCCCCTTGCATGGGTGATAGATACATTACTGATCAGTTGAGACACAATCTTAACACCATGTCCTTCCTTCCTGCTTGAGCGCTTATCTCACCTGCATATGAAAGAACTGGAGAAAGAACTGAGTATTAGCAAGGTAGAATGTGAGCACGAATGAGGTTTGCTTTTCTTGCATCATCTAACTTATTATCTCACCTTCTGGTATCGTTGACAGGGACCCAAGACAAGTCCGGGGTTGGATTTATTATGAGATCAGTAACTTTATTTTGTTAAATAGTATCATTACTTCATAAGAGTTTGCACCAACAAAAATCTAAATATTTTACTTACACCACAGTTTCTTTAATAGCTTTCACAAGTGTTTCCAGTCCATTCTGGGAAATTAATGAAAAGAGATTGTGAGAATTTAATTTACCTTTATTTTATGTACAGCTTATCTAAACCATCTTTTATAATTTATTTCAGGTGTCTCTAAGGCCAAAGTGTGGTCGGCTGGTGGGCTTCAATGCTTCTGAATTCCATGGAGTAAAAGCTGTGCAGAGTGGTGTTCGTTGTGCTCTAGCAATGTGGTTTACACACAACCCAAATTTTAAAGAGATTGCTCACATTCATGCCAGGAAAGTTTTGCGTGACATTGAAAAACAGAGAGAAGCAGAGGAGAAGATCAAACAAGAGACACCTTCCACGAACAGTGAGCAATCCATATCTGACAATGGGAAAGCAAGTAATGGTGTCAGTGTAAGTTCTGATAATCCAGATGGCAAAGGGTATGATACACCCAGCCATAGGGATTCAAGTAATACAGATCAAAATAATCTGCTTGAAGCAGAAAAAAGTAAGAATGATAAAGAAGGAAGCACAGATGGAGCTTCTTTTAGCAGTAAAGTTGAAAAAGAGAAAAGCAAAGAGGAATTATAATTTTTTTTTCCCACACTACTGTGGCATAAAACCAGTTGGTAAAATCTCAGGACAAACTTTAAACTAACTATATAGATACAAAGCAAAAGTAAGTTGATCTTGCAAGTATAGCAGTGTAAAACTCATTGTAAGTTCACTTATGAAAATTATTGACAACTATTCGGCTGAGACTTGTCACAGATTATTTACATATCTAAAAGACTTGTCATTTCTTATCCTATGAAAAAGATCCTTTAGAAAACATGTTTTAAATAAGAAAGAAACACACACTCCCCTCAAAGAATTAATTGTCAAAACATCCATATATGCTGAAATAACTACTAAACCCATAAAAATAAAACTGCCTCCTCACCTTATCTAATGACACTGTTTAAATCAGTATTCTATCTCTTTACCATTTTTCTTGCCTGAAACCCCTTCTTAGGGACTAAACATTTGTCTGGGTAATCAGTGAACCAGTTAGCTCTGTGTAGTATTTTGAAGAAGTTGGTGCATATAGTGAACGGGGAGTGTGTATATAGATATCATTATTGCACACATGAAATATATAATTAATAAAGAAATAAAAAGGAATGGGAATATGATTTGAGCACAGGGAGGCATGCTTGGAGAAAGAGACAAATGGTGTATCACATGATATGCACATGGAATAAACATTTGAAATGAAATGTGTTAACTTAGCAGTTAATTATCATTTGCAAGTCTCTGGTGTACCTTAAATATGGTCAATAAACCTTATTGAAATATAAAGATGAAACCAGTTGTTTGCATGAAGAATTCACATAATAATGGATATAACAGAAGATACAAATGTTAGCACCACTGAATGCATGTGTAGAATGACTACTGCTGAAAATAAGGTTTGTGTGATCTTGCATCCCTTACATTGCTGTTGTGTATTTCACTTCTTTTAATTCATACATGCTTTTAGATTCTTTACCACTGAAACCTGGCATTTCAGTATTTTTTTTAAAAAAATTTTGATATGCCGATTTAAAAGCAGTGTTAATTGATGGTGACTATATTTTTTATCATTGAAACCTGGCATTTCATTATTTTCATGATTTAAAATGTGTTTTCCAAGTTTTGATCACACATCTTTTTGTTATATATATATTATTTTTTGCTGATTAAAAACAGAAATGCATGCTGGCATAGTCAAGTAAAAATCAAAAGACTGGTTCCTGCACTTAGCTTCTGCTATCTGTGATAGCATATTTATGATGTTATTTTATTTGTTCTTTTTACTTAATGATATCACTTAATTTACCATATATATATATAAAATATATAATAAATAATAATAATAATAAAATATATATATAATTTACAGTATATATATAAAACTGTTATTTATCATTACCTAAATTTTCTCATGCATAATCTGTTTTGATTAACTTGAATCTGCAGCCTTGGTACTTAATGTTAAAGTTATTATTTAGAATTGTAGATTATTAAATGTTATATGAAAATATTCTACATCATAACATGATTAACTTATTATTTTTTTAATTATCTAACTTTTCCCAGCAGTTTTCAATTTTTGTTCCCTTTTTACAGGAGTAAAATCAGTATTCATAAAAGTTCCTGCCTATTAAATTTTATCTGGTTGCTCACTTACCTCCTTCATGTGTTTTTCAGGAATAGCAAAAAAAAACAGCTAGTGAAAAAAAAAATGTTTAGACTATATAATTGGGACCTCTTCAGAAGATTTCAATTTTGTAATTATGAGACAAGTGACAACACTAATTCCTGTGAAATAACAGACACTCATTTCCCTTTTTCATGGCAGTAGATTCTTGTGGGTACCTTACTCTGTGCAGTGCACTTGCAAGTTAAGTAGATTCATTATGCAGAGTTAATTAACAAATTGCATTTGTCTTAAGTAATTCGGCTATTTTGGAAGTTTTTATATTTATACAATTGTGATTCAGTGCTGTTTTATCAGGATTTTTTGAGGGGTCATTTTTTAAACTTACATTTAAATCATAGTGACTAAAAGAAATATAAAAAATCTTGCATTTTGAAGGGTTGTCTCTCATTCTGATTACAATGGATACTTCATTTTTCCTTGCTGAGTTGTTTGCATATTGGGAAAAAAGATTTTAAAAAAAAATAAGTAAAAAAATTATTGAAAATTTTTTTAAAAAATACTTTCGATTCATTCTGATTTTTGTGGTGCTATAGTTGTTAATGTAAATGCTCTTTTTATTTTTGCTGTTTTAATCTTGTATGCATGCTTTGGGTTTACAAAAATGAATTTTTAATAATAATACATGTAATGTGAAAGTTAATAATATTAATGAAAAATGTTTTTAAAATTTGCTTTTCTGAGTTTTCACTATTATTTTTTTTAAAATATGTTTCAGTGTTTAGTTGTCTACTTAGTAACATAATTAAAAGCATTAATATTGTTATCATATTAGCATTTAAAATAAACAACTCCATAACAACTCAGGTCAAATTACATATCTCTCATTTAACCACTGTGGTGATTTTGTTGTTTATTATATTTGTTGATGCAGATATAAATTATATTAATAAAATACCTAAGCATATGCCGGCAGGTACATACACACTCAAATGCATAAACATACAATTGCATGCATACTCTCCTATATTTCCCCAAACAGTACAGAAACATATAATGTTTGTTTGTTTTGTTGATGGAGGTGGGGTGCTTTTCAATTTTGTCCTGTTTATATTTGGAATATTTAAACTTTATATATACTGTTAAAGATTTATACCATAATGCTTATTTATTTTGTGGTTTATTGCATTAAAGATTTATTTAAAGCTTATTCATTATAATGTGAAATCTATTACAGTATTTGTAGATAAACAAGTTTGCTTGTGGTCTCATGATTTATTAACTAGATTTAACCCTCAGGAGTTCAGGGGCTTGAAGTTTAGTTTTAATAGTACAATTAAATACATCTCAGATATCAAGTTTTGATAGACTCTTGGCCTATGTGCCTTTACTTGCTGACAAACAAATCATTGAACCATAATTATTAATTTAAAATAATTTCTTAAAAGTAGTTGTATGCACCAAATAGCAAAATGTTTCTGTAGAATGATAATAATGTCACTAAAGGATATTTATTTTGTCTCGCATTAATGGTTATTATAAATGCAAGTATAATCTTTTCTGTGCCATTTATATTTTGTATATGTTATCGGAATATTTACAATACAGACCTGAATTTTTGTGTTGGTCGAATTTGCTTTACAATGACATTTTGAAGACATGCTCTCCTTTCTTATAACAAAGAGAAATGTTACATTTTTATTGCATAATAAAGTAAAACTAAATCTGTGACTCACATGGTTTGGTGAAGAAATATGTTTGCATATTTGGCAGAATAAAATAGTGTGTGTGTGTTTAGACAGAATTTATAATGTAATTTATGTTTTTTTACAAAAAGGTTAGTACTTATACTTTAATTTTGCACACACACAAAAATCACATTCATGCATAGAATATTGAAGCCGATTGTTTTAACAAGCACATACTCAAGCGAACACAAAAAATATTCAAGACTCTTGACTTAGTGTGCTAATCTACCTATATAGAGATTCTGATTAAATATGCTGCTTTGTAGCATTTGATCCAGACGAACCTTCTAAGTTCATATATGTAATTGGTTTTAATGATGTCACATACAAAAGCTGAGAAGTGCCTTTACTATTTTCAATACCCATTATAAAAATAAAAAAGTTTGTTTATTTACAGTATTTCAAGTTTACCAAAACTTTTCCAACCTCACATTTTTGTTTATGAGTAAATTTGACTATCCCTATTTCTAGACTTAGTTGTTATATAAATTGTTAAATTGACAAAGTAACCCGACCTTGGACACTCATGATAATGGTATTTTTATAAGGTCAGAGTTGAGTTGAGAATATACTAGAAACTGCCAAAACAATCCAAACCAGTTCCAACTGGATGAGTAGTTTTTATTATCCAATGGTTAAGATTTACTAGAACAAGACCAGCTAATGGGCTGAGATCAAACATTTACCTGCTGTAGAGAATTCTATTGTCTAATCACTTGAATTTGGAATGGCAAGAAGTCCAGTCATGAAAGGTGGCCATTAATGATGAGTTGATTGAGAGAGAATTGACTTAGAAATATTTCATGCATTGTGCTATTGATATGTTTTATTTGTGCTTTATGTAGAGATGTATTATGTGAGTAGACTATGATTTCTACACATTTTTGAACTAAGATGCTCATATATAATATGCTAAACACTTGACATTGTTTCTAGCGAATGCACCCATTAAATTGATATGCAGTACATGTATTTATTATGGTATGTGCGTGTATCGGACTAATAAATATTGTGCAGAAAACTGTTAAGTTGAGACTTGAATGTAAGAGAGAATGGAGTTGAAGATGAATAAACTGGAAACTTAGCATTTTTTCCCTGATTAATATTTTACACAGAATAAGCTTCCTTTCCTTGTTTTACCCGAATCTCATGGTTTACTGATTATAAACCACAATGACTGGTAGACGCGAGAAGTATAAGTGTAAGGAATACATTACACTCCCTTGATGTATAGTGGCAAGGTATGCTGATTACATCAAACAATTTCTAGTACAATGGAGTTATTGGAAATTGCTACAATTGTTGTTCTGCCTGAAGGAGCTAATAAGGTGGAACACCTGATGACCTCTAGAGAATAGCAGTGAATCAGTGTTCTAGAACATGACAGGGAAACACATGGAACTGACGGAATAACGTAAACAATAAACTTTTGGCTTTTTTACCAAAAAGTGCACAAAAAGATTATTGCGGCTTCACCTATACAAGGTTACATAGAAACTATTATCACTTATCTCAAATAACTCCAATTCTGTTCTCTGATAAGACCTATCATGTGATTTGTATTGACACTAAACTGTTGAATTGTGTTTTAGAATATAAGACTGTATTAAAATTATTCAAATGTGGTTTCGTGGAAATATTGATGTCAAGTAATCTTTTTTTCATTGTATTTGTTACATGCATATTCTATTGTTGATTTAATAAATTTATTGACATTCTTACACATATTGATAACCTTATGTTGGAAAAAAAAAGTGGGTGGATCTATATATAGCAGGGGTGCACAAACCATGGGCCGCATGTGGCCCGAGATGGGGCTCTATGCGGCCTCCCGGAGGACTATGTAAAGCACATTATTTCATTATTTGTGTTGTTTTTTACTACTGAGTCATCCATGTGGCGGCCCTCCACGCACTATCAATTGGAAATTTGGCCCTCTGGCCTAAAATGTTTGTGCACCCCTGATATATAGATTAAAAAACGGTTTTGTCTTCTCCTTTAGTAAGAAGTTTTCCACCTACGGAAATATTGGGATGATGGCATATTTGTCTTTGATGTGGAAGAGTAAACGTTCACAGCGCCCTTATATCTGCCAAGAGATGTGTCTTCTGGAGAATTATAATTATTAATTATTATTATTAATAGCATACATTAAGATTCTCATTACATATATGATGATTAATTATTGATTAATTAATAATAATCATCATAACCATTATCTAGGTGACGTTGGCGTCACAGTATATAATTCTAACAATCGCAGTAACAATGAGAAACGTGACGTGAAATGATCAAGAACTGATTGAGGAAAGTATACCATAAACTAGAAGGGGTGGGTTGGGTTGGGAATATTCAGATTTGGAGAAAACGTGTACCATAAAATGGAAAAAAATAATCGTGAAAATGATGGGGAAATGTGTAGAGACATCATCAAAAGTAAATCTTATCAAAAGCTGACATCAGTTGCACAATTTGAAATGCACAGCGGAACTGTAGCAAGAAGTATAAGAATTTGTAGAGTGTAGCAATCTGATATAATAATTTTTTTTAAGTTAGCCAGGAATTAACGAATCTAAAACAACAACAGTTTTAGCAGTCGATAATTAATATTAGATCTTTATGATCAGTATAATACTAATGATATAATTTTTGCCCCTCCTCACCCCCCCCCTCTTTTTTTTTTCAACAAGGACCAGTAGGCCTACTTATGCTTATAACTTAATTGGACTGACACTATCTATCTCCTCACCCCCCCTCCTTTTTTTTTCAATAAGGACCAGTACTTATGCTTATAACTTAATTGGACTGACACTATCTATCTCCTCACCCCCCCCCCTCCTTTTTTTTTCAATAAGGACCAGTACTTATGCTTATAACTTAATTGGACTGACACTATCTATCTCCTCACCCCCCCCCCTCCTTTTTTTTTCAATAAGGACCAGTACTTATGCTTAATTGGACTGACACTATCTATCTAATATTCTTAAGTGACGTGTGCAAAATTTAACTGTTACAGTAGGCCTACAAACAATCCAAAGTCTGCGGTCTGGTCTACATTAACTAGAATTCTAGATAACAAAATTCTTCCGACCTTGTCTCGCCATCATGCGGGCTAGGCTCCATGTGATACGCCGTCTCATTTATTGGATAGATATACAAATTAACCACGACATGAAATCGGACCGCCTTGTAACAGGAGATACGAACAACACACAACAAATATCTTCCGTTATAAAAATAATTTGATTGTTACAGATTACTGTTAGTATTAGAAACAAACGTAGTGAATTCTAAACGTACACACACTCCATATAGTTACAAATCATTTTCCTAGACAAACATCGTAATTTTTAAATTCATGTTGTATATATATATGATCTCAGTTCCTAATTAGTAGTAGTACCGTTGACCTCCTTGCCCCACAAGAATTGCGTTTAAAACTTTTCATCATGGCGATGTTCTCAGTTTTTGGTGTATTCCTGTGGGGCCTTCCTCCTTTCACTGGTATTCGGGGAGGGTGAAAGTTCATAATTAAACACACCTGTACTTTAATATCATTGTTAAGTGCCACACCCATTAAAGTGCTCACGAGTCGGTAAGAGCAGAACGAATGTATATCATACCGACTTTATCACCCGGGCTCGGTCACATACTTTTAATTTCGTTATCGGTCAGTCGAAAATAGCTTACTTTGAAAGCCCGTTCATACATTAAAGCGACAGTTGATTTGTTTGCGAGAAAGAAGTTCTCTTTAATTCACGAATACATCTCCCCCCCCCCCTCCCAGTTCATTTTCTCGTTTCTTCAAGAGAAGAGAACTTTCAGAATTTGCAATTTTTATCTTTGATTCATGCTTGGCTCACAAGTAAGGGTGGAAATTGTTCACGAGTGAATGAATAACTGACTATATCGACAACAAATAAGGCTTATTTAATTAAGTCCGCAATTATCTTTGCTGACTTTACATTATGGTCATTATAGATACTGCTACTAAGAGGAAACACACAACAAACATTTATTTTGTCAAAACAATGGGGATGATGTAGACTGTAGAGACTGAAACGTCAAAAACTTATTCAGCACTCGGGATTATTAAAGCAATGCGTACAAGCACTTCAGTTAACAAAAGCTGACCTAATTAGCCTGTAGGCCTACATTTTCGGACAAACTATAAGAGCCGGTTCATTCCTATAAACTGAAGTTGTGTGCGCTGTTGAGCTTATTTACTGTTCAGAACTGGTATCATAAAATTTTCTTATAGTCTAAACAAACATTTCTAGCACAAGAAGAAAATAAAACAAACCCCGCGAGTGCCCGATATTTATAACATTCTAATTTACTTTGAAAAGAAATAAAACTCTCCCCATTTTAGTTTTTGTTGTGTATTTTCTTGCAGCCAGGTCACAGTAGAACGGTGGTGGCGGCCTTAAAATAAAACACTAACACATATTTTTACAAATCTTTAAAAACTGCTTGTACTCCCATTTGATCACGTGAAAGCCACGTGGGCGGAATACACAGCAGTGCAAGCGACCGACCGACTTCTTTATTTCCTTCCTTGTGTAATTTTTATTGTACTCTAGTCTCGGCAGAGATCTGGCAGCAAATTAGGTCTTCGGACGAGAAGAGCAGGATTCCGAGTGCACATGGGATGCTGATCTCAGCAAAGTAAGTTTTGCTCAACTGGTAAAAAATGGTCCGCTACATATGAGTTTCAACCATAGTTAATTTAAGGTCCCTATCTTACTGACAAGAGCCGGAACTGTGCACACACTGGCCTAACCTGCACGGGAGAACAGAGGGCAGAGACTGTACTAAGGTACTACTGTCCACTCAGGGGATGCTTTCTGTGTTATAATTCGACTAAAGTAATGGGGCTCTAAAAATTTTTTTTTCTTCTTTTAAAAAAAGTGTTTGAGTCTTCTCAGAGCTGTTTTTTTAAAAAGTTCATGCATTGCATTGTTTTGTGGAGCACTCAGCTGACAAAAAGATGGCTGTCTTAACTGGTTATGGGTTTGGCTATAATAAAAATTGCAAGTCCACGGTTTGTTTGAAGAACTTATTTTACAAGGCATGATAAGGGACACTTCACAAGATTGGAATGATTGACTTAAATCTTGTACACACAAGTGAATCAGTTTTAACAAAGTTACACTGAATATGCCTTGGTGCAATCATACACGAATGGAAGACAGTGCGTGTTCACCCAAGGGTATCGATTACTGCAATAATTAGTTACATTTTCTTTTCCAGATTATTTTAGCGCCTGATTCAGACTTAGTTACAACATAATTTCTTTCTTCAAGGGATTGGAATAGTCATTCCAAGAGGTTAAACCTGGAGCTGTAAGCTATCCTAAAGTTCGGATATGTATGGATGCACAGATTTTACACAAATTCGGCTCTATGGTTGTGGGGTAGGTCAAATCAGTAAATCGTAATAAAATCACTTTACAAAATCTAGCCTCAATTATTTTCTCAAAGAGAAAAACTTTCAGTTTCAAGATTTAGAGTCAACAGAATACAACAGATGTTATCAGTAACCATTCTTTTCAACAGGCTTGCAATACAAATAACGAACTTTTGACCATTAAAAAAAAACAAAAACATTCACATCTCACTTCACAATAAAAATATCTTTAACACAACTCCTTAATTTTAGATTTTTATTTTTATATCTGTTTTCTTTATTAAAAACGAACAAAAATTCAGCAAATATATATAGACACACACATACAGTGTTAAAATTTCATTAATAGTACACAACCATACACATTGTCAAGCAGAGCTGTCATTTGTACTTGCGCATTCTTACAGGTTAAAAGTATGTATCAACAAACAACACGTCCTACAAATTCTTTTAAAAAGTTAAATGATAATGGAAGTAAATCACAGCTAAATGCTTATCCTTCTCTTGGCCCAAATTGAAGTCCACAAAAAGTACCAATAGTTTTGTTCAGATTCAGAGGTAATGTTCCATCGAGAGACATGATATGATCTGTTTGCAAAGCACATCCAGCGCTAGTGCATGCTGAAACAAACACGAGAAGGATTTGGGAAAGGGGAGAGAGCCACAATGTTTATTGCATTCTACAGACTCTAAATTGCTGTATCAGATTTTGAAGTATTGTAGCAAGTTTGTGTGTATAATGTCTTGAAGCAAAGGTAAAAAACTGACTTAGAAAAGAAATCCCAACAAATTCAGAAGAGTGTATTAGATGTTATCACCTCGCTTCAAACAGTCTTGGTTACTTCGACATTCAAGTCCAAACACACCCTATTAAATAATGCACATTTACAAATATATACAAACTCTTTGGGGGGGGGGGGGGAAGAAAAATGTCCATCCACTCTCTTTTAACCAAAGTACCTTTTATACACAACACACATATCAATGGAAGGACTATCGATGTCTCTCATAAAAAATGCCATTTGGTGCACACACTTCAAGTCACATACTGCGAGTAAGGAGCAGCAAGCGTACGGTGGTGGTACACAGCCCACATGATCTTGCAATTTGCAAGTCTTAAATTTCCCTTTAAACGGTCTCGTGAAGCACAGCTGATCAGAAATAGCAGAAGAGATAAAATGAATGTCTTTAACTTTTGTTAGTCAACTTATAAAAAAAACAATCCTACAACAGCAATGCAGATTAACTAGCTGACAAGTAAAAATCTTCAGATCCTTCACTAGCTGGCCTTTGAGAAAGCACCGTTCAAATTGGCAAAATGAAGTTCAGGACCCAAGGGATGTCTTTCTTTAGAGTTGCTGTCTCTTGGACGTGTCACATCCAAGTTCTCTTTCCCATTAGAGAACACTATACTGGTTGAACATTCGGAAGTAAACAGGCTTTCCACGATGAGATGTGACGGTAGTCAACCCAAGATTAAGACTGATTTCCCTTCAAGACAACAGGGTCAATGCCAGAAGCTGCTCCACTCAATTCTGTGTTGTAAAAGCTGAACAGGACCCAGTGACCGCCTCTCCAAAATCAGATATGAGTAAATAAAATTCTGCTTCTCGCCGCCTAATACTGTATTGTCCATGCATAGTAACGGTGACCATCCCTCACTGGTTATCAGTGATGGTGGCACTGCCACTGAACTTGAATACAGCACGACCTGTGATTCGACATTCACACAAGTCATCGAAAACTTGATTGGCATCCTCTATAGGGAAGACAGAAAAGGCTGGCGGGCTCAGCTGTAACAAAAGTGAAAGAAAATTTTGATCAGCAAAATGGACAGCAAATTTCTTTAAATCACATTCTAAAACTAAAGATGTATACACCATTTTAACATAATGCACATACAAAAATTATCGAGGACAAAAAATACAAAAGGAGTTGTTGTCATGTTAGTCTTTAATGTACACAGACAAATTTTTTAAAAACTTACTTTGCCTTCCGACACGAAATTCACAAGCTCCTGTAGTTGGTTCATGTTGCCCTTGGGTATTCCCACGATGCTTTGCTGCTTGGCTGCCAATGCATTAAGAGAGATGCTGACTTCTGTCATGGAGTTTCCACCCACCAGAATTAGACCCTCCTGATAACACAAAGAGAGTGGGAACTCATGAAATAAATGGTCACCAGTGAATGTCCAGTATATCCTATGAGTATTTCCTACCTAGTGTGTGTACGTGTAAACAATTTGTTCTAAAATAGCTAAAATATGTGGTTTCTTGAGGACGAACAGTCCTACTACACAAATAACACAACAAAAAAGCACACCTATAGATTTTGTTATCATTTTAAATCTGTACGAAGAAGAAACCTCAGCAAAAAATAAAGATGCTTACCCTATTTAGAACTTTAAGGGAGCGCTGCATTGTTCGGTGTGAACTCACGAAGTCAATGATGACGTCAACCCCACCACGGCAAGCATCCAGCGTCCGTTCCACAATGTACTGTTCATGGTCCTCTTCATTCCAGTGAACAATGTCGTAACACCCGTGGTCCTGAGCCGTTAGAAGCTTGTCGATGGAGTTGTCGGCAACGAAAAGCCTGACATTTTCGCACATTGGCCCCATGAGGAGCTGAGCAAGGCGGATTGTCCAGAGTCCCAACCCACCAGCTCCCACGACCAAAACGTTGACACAAGCTGTAACAAAGCAAAACAATAAAAAATAAAATCCGGTGAACTGTGACTTCTACACACAAAGAAAACGAATTTTCATATTAAAAGATTTAAATTTAAATATAACAACGTAAAATTAACCATCGAAAAGCAAAATTAATGTTATAAATTAATTTTACTGAACTGTTAATACCCGTCACTAGTTTCTTCTTGTAAAATTTTCTAAGTGACAGTTTAACCACCACCAAGCATAAAATATATAAATAAAATATCTTTATACCCTCCCCACCCAACCCTTTGCCGCAAAATGAACACCACTTACATTTCACTTGCTGTAGCTTTTCCACGTGTGGTTTGGCTGCCAAAACTGCAGCATAAGCAGAAAGTGCACCGCCTGGGAGCATGGCAGCAACCTCTAGTGGCATATTCTGTGGCACCTGCAGAATGCAACGCGAATCTTCCACAGCTAGATACTCCGTGTAACCAGAGTCCACAATGTTGTCGTCAGGGAAAAGGATGACTTTGTCTCCAGGGGTGAAGTTGCTATTGGGCAAGGAGTTGCCAACATCATGTATTATTCCAGAAATTTCAATACCTGTGAAAATGTAAGATAAAAGCTGATGCATTTCAATGTATGCCCAAGTATCATCTTATTTCACATCTTACAACATAAGGAACTATTCAACAAAATCTAAACATCAGCAAACTGACACACCGAAGAGCACAATCTACTAGTACTACAGAGAAAGGCAAGACCAACAAACCCTGATATTGAGCTATTTTAGAATAACAAGAATGAAACCTATAGGCCTCCCCAAAGCTACGGAAAAGTTTTTTTTAAAAGACCTAGAAAAATCTCTACAAGTACAAAATATGCACATTTTGCAACACTAAACACAGCATTATTTGCTTTCCCAATGCTACATTTGATTTACACAACAAAAATATTAATCAAAGAGACTACATACATATATATATAATAATATACAAAAGATTATTAAAGGTGTGTCAGGTTCCCAACCAAACCAAGATATAAATCAAAAGTTTGTTTTCAAAATCACAACTGTCTATTTTACTATGGTATTTATTTCACACTCCTGAAGCTGAAATGACAATGCTATTGAAAGAATAGAGTAAATTTAATCTTAAAATTAAAACCTATTGCCTACCAACCAATAAACTGAAAATCATGAATAATTTCAATAGTTATAATGGAATGACAAAGGTTGGTTTCGAGTGGGTTGCACACCTGGATATAATGAAGTGTCTCTTATACCTGGAAAACGAGGCCGAATGCGCTTTTTCTTCAGCTGACCTTCAGAGTAGCAGGCGCCAGCGTAGCAAACCTGTACGGCAAACCAACACAATTCTTTAAAAAATAATCAATAACATGCATAGGATAGGCTATACTTTTAACTACTAATTAACATTGACAATTGGTAAACAGTCAATTTAAAGATACCCTTAAAATAATGCAATAAATAAAATAGGCCTATATGAAATATTTTTCCTTTATAAATACCAACAAACAATATTTGTCTTAAAATAATGGGAAGTTTTAGCAGAGAAATTTCGAAGCGAAATTTTCGTTTAAAACACACCTTGATGACAAGTCCACTCTTGGGTGTCTCTGGCACCAAAAGAGATGCGGATGATGACATTTCTGAAAAAGGGTGCACCATGGCTGGCTTAGCAAGCACCTGAACGTCGTTGCGGTTTAATTCGTTGTCCAACATTTTCTATAATGAAATAAATTAAAAGAAATATTAAGCAAAATGAATGGAAAAATCATGTAACGTTTACTAAATGTCAATTGAATAGGCCTAAATAAGCTCTAATAAAGTCTTCTTTTGTTTAATATTTACTTTTAAAAAAGGCGAAGAATTTATTAAAACAGCTGTTGTTTAGATTCGTATTTATTCTATTTTAAAATGTGCAAAAAAATACCAAGTCGGCTAAAATACTGTATTATCAGCAATTTCCTCCAAGTCTCGGATATTTGTTTCAAAACAGACGCGCAAAAGTAATTTCGGATAATAGCAGGCACCACACTACACTTCGGAGTAAATCAGACTGCGATAATTCTACCCACCCATCCCACCTCCCCAAGTCCCGCTATGACCTACAATACAAAAATTTTTTAAAATAGAAAGAAAAAATCAGTCCGCGTAAACAAGGCTAAAGGGGCCTGAAGGTCAACCAATGAAAATGCATCCTTGAAAAAGTAGGACGACTTTTCTTTGTCCTCTAAACACGTATTTCATCTCGCGTGTAAAACACAAACGCTAAAATAAAGATTTGGGCAATGTCATTTGATTTTATTTCTCAATAAAATATTTTTAAAAAAGAAAAGAGAAAGAGAAAGAAACCTAACGAAAAACAGCATTTAAAATAAAAGACTGGCAGCTTTCCGTCGCATGCACACGGCCGCAGCATAACCTTGACATTGCGTGATAGAATCATGATCAGCTGATGCTAAGTAGAGTGATTCAACGTTTAACAGTGCACACGTTGGCTTATCTCTTCAAAGTTATTTTAATTTAAAGCCTAAAACAGAACTATTAACAATAAATGAAATGCGGCACGACTATGCTGTACAGTTTGCATGCAGGCTACAATACATCGTACAGTTATTTTTTTAACTCATCTTTTGTGAAACTGTGTTTGCATCTTTTTCTCTAAGGACACTCATTACATTTATGCCTAGTAAAAAAAAGTAGTATAGAGTGTACTATAACCCTTAAAGAACTTTTAAAAATATTCTTACCTTGGTTGTGAATAAATCCACAAGAGTATACAAAATATAATCCAAGTATGTGCAGTTACACTTTTAAGAAAACTGCTCGTCGGCTGTCGCTTTACAATGCGAAAACTCGGTTACAACCGCGGTCTTATACTAGACGGGAAAGCACTCTCTGAGCACGTGGACAAGCAAAACGCAAACAAGTCGGCGAATGCGTATAATGGGTCATAGCACGCTTTGAGAGAGTGATGAGGTTCGTCGGGAAATACTTGGAAACAATAAATGGGTTAGTTATATATTCACTATGTATTTTCGACAAATGTAACTTTGATAGATAATTATCAGATACTAATGTAAGATTCATGTATGTTGAATTAAACAGTTTATCAATGCGTATGCTAAGGACGCATTTTTTTGAGCTTTCGTTTCCAAGTTTCCCGATTGTGAATTATATTTAGCGATGGCCTTCATGAGCTGATCAGTACGTACGGCCTGACAACACCCTGAGAAAATAATACCTAGATGATTTAATACAAATAGAAAACTCGTGTGTGTCACCTTAGAATCGACGATAATGCGCATAACTATAACCGACAACGGCATATTTTAAAATAATAGTAAGCCACTGCTATAAGGCGTATTTTTCAAAATCAGTAGACGCAATGTGATGCATAATAACTATGTTTAGACAATGATCCTTATTTTAGTGCCACCTCGGGAAGCAAGAAATTAGAGATAAAACATATAAATATAATGGGTAAAGTGAGAGGAACTTTCGAACAACACCTGAGTCGTCTCCTAGCAATTCAGTCTTAATAATTATCTATCTGTATTTTTATCACATGAATTTGGCTAAAAAGAAAAATATGGATGATAATTAAAAGCGTCAAAATGAGTAAACTGACTAATAAAATGCAAGGGCCACTGAACTAAAGATGGGGAGGAGGGTGACTGTAAAAAATTACAGTACAGTATTCTTGAATTTGTGTCTCTGATAATAAATAGTAATACACTATATTAATTCACGGTTTAACAATAAGTTTTAATAATTTATGATTTGTAATGTTACTAGTAAGTTTGAGTCATGTTATTCGACAGTGACAATTTGTTCGAATTATTTTACTTAAAACAATGACAAACTGTTAGTGTAGCTGACTGGCTTGCATATCTTACTTAAAACATGTTAGTGTAGCTGACTGGCTTGCATATCTTTGCTGTGTTCGAATGATGTTGCTTAGACAATGACAATCTGTTAGTTTAGTTGATTGGCTTGCATACAGTAGTATATCATAAGCTGAATTAACAGCCAGATTGCGAGTCTATCTACACCGGTATCAACAAAACCTGCGACAGCACAGCATTTATAAAATGGGGTCACCTTGTGGTTACGAATTTCCTTCTGTATTACAAAAAAATCTGTTTGTCAGTCAAGAGGACAAACTCACCGACTTAGTCAGTGATCAACAGCTCTCGTACACGGACATCGTCTATGAAAGAGACAGAGAAATGATAGGAGCTTGACAACTAAATTTTAACTTTTTATTTAAAACTCTTAATCAAGTATATTTCTCCTACCACCCCCCCCCCCCCGCCTTCTTTCTGTATATTTTACTCTCTCTCTCTCTCTTTACTGTCTTTTGTCATTTCTCTCACTATTTTTGTTCTCTCTAATGTCTTTTGTCCCTCATTTCTCTCACTATTTTTGTTCATATTTATTCTCTCTACTGTCATTTGTCCCTCATTTCTCTCTATTTTTGTTCATATTTATTCTCTCTAATGTCATTTGTCCCTCATTTCTCTCACTATTTTTGTTCATATTTATTCTCTCTAATGTCATTTGTCCCTCATTTCTCTCACTATTTTTGTTCATATTTATTCTCTCTAATGTCATTTGTCCCTCATTTCTCTCACTATTTTTGTTCATATTTATTCTCTCTAATGTCATTTGTCCCTCATTTCTCTCACTATTTTTGTTCATATTTATTCTCTCTAATGTCATTTGTCCCTCATTTCTCTCACTATTTTTGTTCATATTTACGATGTCTATCACCATATTGACAAGAGTACCGTCCGCCATAGTGACGAACATAGGAATTGTTACACGATTTATGCTAAGGAATCGTTTTGTGTCAATAACATGTACTAAAGAATTGTGTGTCACACAGATTTGTATAAATTATCATGTATAAATTGCCATGAATAAATTGTCGTGTCAGTGGCGTATCCGATCAGCCGACATGAATGCTTAGGTACAGACAAAATTTTCTTACGGTCATATATATAGTTAACAAACGCGCATAAACACGCACACACAAGCTAATATATTCACTTAATACACATATACAGACACACTTGCACACACTGACAACAATGTAAATAAAAAGACACACTTGCACACACTGACAACAATGTAAGTAAAAAGACACACTTGCACACTGACAACAATGTAAATAAAAGACACGCTTGCACACACTGACAACAATGTAAGTAAACTGCAACCTACAGCGTTTGAAAGTAGAGTATTCGGGACGTCGGAAACAGCGGAGATTAAAAAAAAAATAACGACGACAGTAGACATTGTAATTATCTCCAAGTAACAAATTTGGAACAGAAATGCATCATGTTTTTTTCCCTGCTATTCACTGTTCTTAAGTATATATTAATCTTTTTTGCTGATTTTATGTGCCTTTTCTGATATTCACTGCTAGAAAATGTATGTGACAAGTCACTGCATATATACATAGTGTTACCTAGCAGCGAACGTGCTTCAATACTTAATCTGCACTTTTCATGTTAGCTCATTTTAAGCATTTATTCGAGATGCATATGATTTTACAAGGGCGTATGTATAATACTCTCAGACTAAAAAAAATAGATCTTGTCAAATAACACACACACACACACACACACACACACACACACACACACACACACACACACATGGTGTGATTACTCCTGTCGAATTCTGCTATCGTAAAATTCTTAAAATAGTCAAAGATAGTCCAGAACACATTTCTCTAATAAGACTTCTTTCCAATTACAAAATGGGCTCTTACTATTCACAAAAGTACCTCTGCTCACTAATATTGATTTAGATCCAAAGTTCAGTCTGGAATTTATTTTTGCTTTCTTCCAAATACTAATCTATTCTCAGCGTGACTACTTCCTCTGTTGTCGTAAGTCAACACTGACTTGCAGCGTTGCCAAGGTGAGGTCTGTCGCTGACGTTGTGATGAGTAGTTTCGTCATCAATTACCTCAGTCTTAGATCATCTATGCCTATCCCGCACACAGGGAAACAAACAAAAAATATTATTAAAAAAAAACATGGCTTGTTTCTGAGGTACGAAACGCCCGCGCTCAATTGACTCCTTCCTACCTGACAACCGCCTTTTCCAGTAATCGTGCACACCTCAGGAGGCGGTACACGAGGTGATCACGTGCTGGAAACGGTACTGACTTGTGACCTAATAGCTTTTATAATTAAATTAATTATAGCGGGGTTGGGGGAGGGGGGAGAGATCAGTCTTGACAACAACCGTATGCACGCGATTAGTTACAGTTTATAAATCATTGAAATGTCTTAATCAAGTCCATCTCGGCTGTCCATGAATTGAACAGTCGACCGGCAACTGTGATCATTGACGCTTTCTTTGGGCCTCAGTGTTAATAAGTCTATTTATGTGTCTACTCTTGGCTATAACTGCTAATCAAATTCAATGAAGTCGACGCTAAAAATAGCATGGCTGGAATGACTTCCAGAGTATGACTATAAATAGTTTGTGAAAATTCCCTGTTTCGGTGTGGTCATTTATGTTAGAACACGTAAATATTACACGAATTAAAGCTAAATAAATAAATAATACTTTTTATTAGCCGAAACCAAAATATCAGAATTATGTGACTAAAGATTTGGTTAGATGGTGAAACAACAATGGTGTTTGTCAATTATTATTTTTTTAAACCAAAGCCATGCATACCAAACCGACTTGGCCTTGCTGACCCAATTGTGCATAGTTTAGTAGGTGACGTGAGTTGAAAATTGCATGCTGGCCTAAGTTGTTTGTGCGCAGTTATTTATTGGTGATGCAAAAATAACGTAGGTAAATAAAAATGGTTCGACCGTTGTCTGTCCAAATAGTCAGTTACTGTGATTGTGATGTGTGTGCACATATATTCAGTATTTAGATACAGGCTAGATGTTTCATATACAGACTGAGATGCAAAAAGATTATTTATATCAGATACAAGCTAGATATTTTACATACAGAATGAGATGCTAGCCATACTATTTATATCAGATACAGGCTAGATTTTTCACATACAAACTGAGATGCCAACAAGACTATTTATATAAGATACAGACCAGATCAGACGTTTTGCACTTATGGAATATCTTGTATGTTATGGGATGTCTTAACTGTTTCTTGAATGTTTTCGAAGTTTAAATATGTCTTAATTGTTTATATCTTAGTTGTCATATGATATCTTTACTGTTTATCTGGTGTCTTAGCTCTTTAAGGGATGTTATCTCTTTATTGGGTGTCTTAGCTCTTTAAGGGTGCTATCTCTTTATGGGGTGTCTTAGCTTTTTAAGGAATGCTATCTCTTATGGGATGTCTTAGCTCTTTAGGGGATGCTATCTCTTATCGGATGTCTTAGCTCTTTAAGGGATGCTATCTCTTATGGGATGTCTTAGCTCTTTAAGGGATGCTATCTCTTATGGGATGTCTTAGCTCTTTAAGGGTGCTATCTCTTTATGGGGTGTCTTAGCTCTTTAAGGGATGCTATCTCTTATGGGATGTCTTAGCTCTTTAAGGGATGCTATCTCTTATGGGGTGTCTTAGCTCTTTAAGGGATGCTATCCCCTTATGGGATGTCTTAGCTCTTTAAGGGATGCTATCCCCTTATGGAATGTTTTAGCTGTTTAAGGGATGCTATCTCTTTATGGAATGTTTTAGCTGTTTGAGAAATGTCTTAACTGTTTATGGGATATCTTAGGTAGGAGTGTCACTCATTATCCATCCACCCCACATTGGAACTGAGTTGTAAGAAAGAGGCATTAGTCATAAGAAATTATGTAAGCAGTTTTAGACAAGACGGCTGTATGTATTTTCGTGGTGGTGGTGGATTTGGAATGCTTAAGTTAGAAATAGTCGATGTGAATAACATCCACTCCACCCTTTGCTGCATTAATGTCACGATAAGGCTGTACAAGTTCTGCATTCATGTCACAAGTCTGTGCCTCTGCAACATTGATGTCGCAATAAGGTTATTTATAGCAGTGCTGCATTAATGTCGCGACGAGACTATATGAGTGCTCAATATGCAATGCATCAAAAGCAAAGAAGAAGGAAAATAAAAAAAGCCTCGTGCATCCATCAATGGTACGCACCATTCCTGCCGGCATAACAGCACGATATCGGCAGACAGCTGTATCGATAAATACCATCCTTCGATGGGGAATGATCTAAATACACTGCTGACCTCAGCAGAAATTTCCCGGCACGGTTATTTAAAGAACTATGAACTGGAACATCGTGGAACTGTTTCTAAAGGGCTGACGACTTTGAGACAAATTTCGATGGATAGACAATCACTTGTTAAAAGTTCATTAGGCTTGTTATATTGTTGTTATGCGCCTGTGAATGCATATGAGTGTGTGTGTGTGTGTGTGTTGTGTAAGAACGAAATTAATGTCGTTATTTTTGGCAACGATCTTAGTTTTCTTTAAACTGGCGAAACATTTTTCTTTTATAACATCAAAAAATGTGCTGTTTTTGAATAAAGAGCCATAACATTTCCGAATATGTAAATTATGTTGAGAGAATTAATTTGTTTTAAATTGTCCCCAGATATGAAAAAAATATATTATTATTTTTCCTCTTTCGTTTCCTTTGTAAAACTGTTAATAAAAAAATCTCACTCACTCACTCACTCACTCACTCACTCACACACACACACACATACACACACACACACACACACACATACACACCAATACTCACAAATACATAGATATATATATGCGCATGAGTACCGTAAGAAAGCAAATGCATCTAAGTACACTGATCATATAGATTATTTAGAGGAAGAAAAGTGACGTCAAGACATTCTGGCCACCTTCCGCCTTCCTGACATCAGCAACCACAGTTCACAACCTTTGTATCCAACCATCTTGGGGTCTTCTGGTGCAGGCATTCTGCCTACAACAGCTACAATATTACCGTCACTCCCCATCTACCAAGTGCACACACACACACACACACACACACACACACACACACACACACACACACACACACACACACACACACACACACACATTTTTCATCTGGAAGCCGAGCCCAGAGTGTGCACTAAGAAAACACGGCTAGTAAGATCGATGCTATTATTCATTGCCCTTCGTTCTTCGTTAGTCCGTTTGCTTTTGTGGTAATCTTCTGTATGGCCTACATGCGAAATTATTTCTTGTACAGAACCTCCGACAGAATTTATGTTCGGAAACACACTTCCGCCTTCTGTGCAGTCAAAAAGTTACACGAAACACGCTTGATCCCAGTATCCTATAAAACGTTTAAAAACACAAAATGAAACTGATGCTTCCATTCAAATAAGCTACAATTTGGATAAGGATGTGCTATGGGGGTGCAGGTTTTTAGTTAGGATTAAGGTATATACAAAAACGTGACTCGACCATTTAGAAATAGTTATGTTGGTTTTTAAAAAAAAATATTTAAACAAATAAAATAATCAGTTCTTGAGAGATTTAGCGAGTGAATTAAACTGGACCGGGTACTTTAAAACTGGACAGGGTGCCTTAAAATTGGACAGAGTCCTTTAAAACAGAACAGGGTACTTTAAAACAGGAAAGGGAGCTTCAGATCTTCAATGAAAACACAATTGTTCAAACGATTCCATGAGTCAGTGAACTGTATGGCATATGTCTTTGCTGGTTGAAGTTGCCTGAGAACATATTCATCAAAACATGTTGTTTTCAATTACATAGTCATAACATTTCCGAATATATAATAAATTATATTGATTGTTAAGTTACGGTAAACAAACACACAAAATCCTTAACAACAAAACGACTGCCAAACACAATAGCAATAAAAACGTCATAAAAACAAACAAACAGCAATTACTTTTCATTTACAGTTTACACTATGCATAAGATATGTTTTGACACTGCCTCTGATTTTGTCATTTATGATTGCATAATGTACTTTGTTATTTGGGGAGGTAAGTGTTATGTCATTTACTGAGAGTGCAATGCACTTTAGTCGTTTATTGGGTGTTATTTACTTTATCATTTATCGAGTGTTTGAAGTATTTATCATATAGTGTTATGTTCTTAATAATTTTCTGAGTGTGTTACGTAATTTATCATTTACTGAGTGTTGTGTGTGTTCTTTATCATTTACTGTGCGTTGTATGTGTACTTTGGTATTTACTGTGTTTGTTATGTATGCACTTTTTCATTTATTGAGTGTTATGTGTGTTCTTTTTCATGTATTGAGTGTTATGTGTGTTCTTTATCATTTACTGTGCGTTGTATGTGTACTTTGGTATTTACTGTGTTTGTTATGTATGCACTTTTTCATTTATTGAGTGTTATGTGTGTTCTTTTTCATGTATTGAGTGTTATGTGTGTTCTTTTTCATTTATTGAGTGTTATGTGTGTTCTTTGATATTTACTGAGTGTATTATATATGTACTTTGATACTTACTGAGTGTATTATCTATGCAATTTATCATTTACTGAGTGATAAGTACTTATCTCTGTGTAGTTTATGTACTTTGTCAGATAGTGTATAAAGTACTTTGTCATCCAGTGGTTATGTACTTTTTAATTTACTGAATGTAAGCCCAGACTCCACCTATGTATTAACACACGAACTACCAAGTCAAGGGTTTTCATGCTTTCATTTTAAACAGAAAAAATCTTGATTCTCTCAGAACAGATATTATTAAGTAGACGTGCAGTATTTAAATGATAAATTTTAAAATATTGCTAAACACAGCACACCAAACTGCACTTTATGTGACCACCATGACCTTAATGAACTAGTTAACTGCGGACAATATGTGTGAATAGGCCATGGCTGACACTTTCTAAACTCTACACCCTCTCATCCAACATAAGCCTGCCAAAAAAACGCACCCCCGTTGGCGGAATAAGTTAGGGTGTGATGTTCAACCTCTCTAATAATTTTAGTCGGTGCGCAAGTGGATGACGTAGCCGAACTAATCGGCGCGCAACCATTAAACTTACCTAGCTCGTCAGTGATCACGCGACCTCGGGACCACGCCCCGCATGCCATGCACGTGCTCAGAATGTGAGGGAGTTGAAGGAAGCAGCGCGCGCGAACGTGTATGAAATGATCAATCGCGTCATGGAACACCGGTAGAATTGGCAACTTCAGTGCTGTGTCGTTCCTAATGATTCCAGCCCCCCCCCCCTCCCCCCGACTTGTACATGAAGGCCGCCGGGAAGAAAAGATGTCAGCCGTTCAAATTGTTTTGTAAAAGACAAGTGTAATGTTTGTCTTTTGAATTGACGGCTTGTAAGTTTGTAATGGTAACTTTGCCTTCTGCTTCTGTTTATTATTTTGACTGTTGTGTTTTCCGCGTAAAAAAAAAAAATAAATCGCAAACAAGATAGTCTGGTTTGAATAAGTAAATTAACAATGGCTAATAAAAAAACAAAAACAAAAAAAAAACCCCATCAGGTCTCTCTCTCTTTTTAAAACTGAGAATGGCTAATAAAAACAAACAAACAAACAAAAAAATCAGGTCTCTCTCTCTTCTTAAAACTGAGAATGATTCACAAGTATTTCACAAGTTTTTGAATCTGTAATGTTTGGATTTCATTCACCCAGCTGAATGAGGTGCATAACAGCGAATGAGTCTCTTAATGTAAATTCCAGTCTGTGAATAATGGAATGATTCCGTAAGTCAGTTTTAATTATATGCCGGTATCTATGTAAGATTTTGGTAGCCACTTAATGGCACATATACATGAGTCCGGAAATACTTACCGGTACCTATGAAAGAATCTGGAACTCACTTATTGGTAACTATGCCAAATTCTGGAACTTACTTAATGGTAACGATTTCAGATTCTGGAACTCACTTAATGGTAACGATGCCAGATTGTTGAAATTAGTAACTTGTTCCAAGTGCATGATATTCTTTCATATTTCGCTTCCAACTTTCGCTGACGTCACACGGAGAGGTTTCTGTTCTGGAATGGAGTCATAGTGGCATGGACGGAAAGAATAACGGTTGAGAGGGGTTTTTGGTGGAGTTTCTATACGCAGTTTTGCTCGGGCAGGAGTTAATAGTCTACATGTAATCTTAAGCGAGCGAGCGTAGCATACAGAACGTCATACAACTTATCGTCACATCCGATGTATTGAACACAAAGTTCATATCTTCAAGATGAGGTATCCGCCAAACGAACAGGTTAAACATCATGAATTTAAAAGAGCATTTACTTAATTTTATTTTTGGCTCTTTCGCTAATTTCTTATAGTTCAACGTTGTAAAATTTCTTACACTCACTGAAGATTTTTACAGTTCAATGTTATCAGATCTCTTACCCTCACTGCGAATTTGTTGAAATTTCTTACCCTCCACTGCTAATTTTTACAGTTCAATGTAAAATTTCTTACCCTTACTGCTAAATTTTACAGATGGACGTTGTAAAATTTCTTACCCTTACAGCTAATTTTTACAGTTCAATGTTGTAAAATTTCTTACCCTCACTGCTAATTTTTACAGTTCAGTGTTGTAAAATTTCTTACCCTTACTGCTAAATTTTACAGATGGACGTTGTAAAATTTCTTATCCTTACTGCTAATTTGTTACAGACTAAAGTTAAAATTTCTTACTCTCACTGCTAATGTTTACAGTTCAATGTTGTAAAATATCTTACACACTGCAAATCGTTACAGTTCAATGTTATCAAATTTCTTACTCACCACACTGCAAATTTTTACAGTTCGACGTCAAATTTCCTAAGTTTACTCCTAATTTTTACAGTTCGATGTCGTCAAATTTCTTACCCTCACTGCTTCTAAAGTGAGCTGATGAGAGAACAAGTGGTATATTTCCTTCTCACCGGAATGAGTAGTCGGGAACTATTTTGAATAATTTGTATATCGTCTGTATTTTGCAGAAATTATATTTACGATTTAAGATACTCTAGAAATTATATTATACAGGGTGGCCCAAAAGTAGGCTTACAGTTATCACGTAGACTATTTATTTGAAAATTCGACACTAGAACAGCGGGAAATTTGTTATACCTGTTTACATAAACATAAACAATTTAATCTGTCAGATGCTCAAAACATCCTCCTTCAACATTGCAACATTCTTCAAATCTCTCCAGGACACTCTGATTTAAATTGTTCGCCAATAACCCTGAAATAAAAAAAATATTATCAAGTAAAAAGTTAGCTTTACATAATAAAATAAATTACAATTAGCGAGGAAAAAGCTGTTTATGTAAGTTAGATTTATACTCTGAGGAATGTTTTATATTGGCATTACTAAGCAAGTAACTTCAACCATATAAAAGGTAGTTTAATAACTGTAAACCTACTTTTGGGCCGCCCTGTATATACGATTTGAGATACTCTAGATACCAAATGTAAACAAACTATGAGTCTAATCTTAACTATGATCCTATTCTCTGCGCTGTGAGCTTAATTTTAATTAGTTTTAATTAATTAATTATCTGTTTATACGCGAAGATCACCAACTCGAATACACGATTAGTGACGTCACGAACACATTTATGTACATTACGTTGCCTTTTGCATTAGTGACCGTCACGAACACATTATGTACATTACGTTGCTTCTAGCATTAGTGACCGTCACAAACACATTTATGTACATTACGTTGCCTTTTGCATTAGTGACCGTCACGAACACATTTATGTACATTACGTTGCCTTTTGCATTAGTGACCGTCACGAACACATTTATGTACATTACGTTGCCTTTTGCATTAGTGACCGTCACGAACACATTTATGTACATTACGTTGCCTTTTGCATTAGTGACCGACACAAACACATTTATGTACATTACGTTGCCTTTTGCATTAGTGACCGTCACGAACACATTTATGTACATTACGTTGCCTTTTGCATTAGTGACCGACACAAACACATTTATGTACATTACGTTGCCTTTTGCATTAGTGACCGACACAAACACATTTATGTACATTACGTTGCCTTTTGCATTAGTGACCGACACAAACACATTTATGTACATTACGTTGCCTTTTGCATTAGTGACCGACACAAACACATTTATGTACATTACGTTGCCTTTTGCATTAGTGACCGACACAAACACATTTATGTACATTACGTTGCCTTTTGCATTAGTGACCGACACAAACACATTTATGTACATTACGTTGCCTTTTGCATTAGTGACCGACACAAACACATTTATGTACATTACGTTGCCTTTTGCATTAGTGACCGACACAAACACATTTATGTACATTACGTTGCCTTTTGCATTAGTGACCGACACAAACACATTTATGTACATTACGTTGCCTTTTGCATTAGTGACCGACACAAACACATTTATGTACATTACGTTGCCTTTTGCATTAGTGACCGACACAAACACATTTATGTACATTACGTTGCCTTTTGCATTAGTGACCGACACAAACACATTTATGTACATTACGTTGCCTTTTGCATTAGTGACCGACACAAACACATTTATGTACATTACGTTGCCTTTTGCATTAGTGACCGACACAAACACATTTATGTACATTACGTTGCCTTTTGCATTAGTGACCGACACGAACACATTTATGTACATTACGTTGCCTTTTGCATTAGTGACCGTCACGAACACATTTATGTACATTACGTTGCTTCTAGCATTAGTGACGTCACGAACACATTATGTACATTACGTTGCTTCTAGCATTAGTGACCGTCACGAACACATTATGTACATTACGTTGCTTCTAGCATTAGTGACGTCACGAACACATTATGTACATTACGTTGCTTCTAGCATTAGTGACCGTCACGAACACATTATGTACATTACGTTGCTTCTAGCATTAGTGACCGTCACGAACACATTATGTACATTACGTTGCTTCTAGCATTAGTGACCGTCACGAACACATTATGTACATTACGTTGCTTCTAGCATTAGTGACCGTCACGAACACATTATGTACATTACGTTGCTTCTAGCATTAGTGATAAACTGACGGTAATTAATCCATTACTCATTATTAGTTAAACTGGTATAATGTTGTAAATCAGATTAGCCGTGTGTGATTATGTCAGTGTCCGGCATAGCTATAAATAATTAATTCTTTGTCAGCATTCGGCAACTTGGAAATATTTTTTGTAAGTCAGTTAGCTGTGTGGACCACTCTTTTTCCCTCAGTACACTCACTGTTGTCTCAAGAGCAGTGAGCAGTTTAGGGCTCAATACATTACCCATTATGGATAACCACTCGAGCAAGTTACCAGTCACTAACCAACCAGTCAAAGAAGGCTACCACCCTGTAATTTGTAACTAACCAACCAGTCAAAGAAGGCTACCATCTTGTAATTTGTAACTAACCAACCTGTCAAAGAAGGCTACCACCTTGTAATTTGTAACTAACCAACCAGTCAAAGAAGGCTACCACCTTGTAATTTGTAACTAACCAACCAGTCAAAGAAGGCTACCACCTGTAATTTGTAACTAACCAACCAGTCAAAGAAGGCTACCACCTGTAATTTGTAACTGGGTTGGGAATCAACTCAGTGCCATTTAACAGAATAATGACTTAGCAAGTCAAGAACTTGTACAGTCAGCTTAATCACCTCAAAGGATTCATGGCATTCATAATATTTAACAAGTTAATTAAAGTACTCCTTGAACTGTACAGGATAAATGCCTTCAGCAAAGCAAGATCCTCTACTTCAGTTCCAGTAAAATATGACAAATAGCAAGTGGCCGGAAGGTTTGTATAAAAATAATTAATTGATCTCTCCGAGGCCTCCTGTCAAGAGTGTGATTACCGTCTATCGGAAGCGTGAACCGGAAGCAGTCGCGAAGACATTGGATTTGAACTACGTGGCAAAGCCGGGGCGGGGCGCCTACAACAGTGCATCTCTCAACAGCCGCGAGTGCAAAGATCGACGGAAGTTGCAAAATTCAGGAAACCCGTGGGCTGTCCAAAGAGTCTACAAACATTTTGTCATTACGAACTCAAGACATTATTGTGGATCCAGCTTCCATTTTTAATTAGCCGGTGCTGGTTCGGTTTCCGCTTTGTAAACAGTGTCAGTTCTGTACTTCTAGACTGGCACGCAATCCTCTGGAGTGGCAGTGGTTGGCGGGAAGGGGGATATGATTAATGTAAAGTTAAAATTTAAAAACTGATAATGAAACAAACAGTCAAATAATTTTTAAAACAATACGCACAATAATTTCATTTAAAACAATTAGTTTCACAGTGTGGCAGAGTAAATTTGCCTATCCCTATTTCTAAACTTAATTGTATAAATTGTTAAATGTCAAAGTGACCCGATCTTGGGCACTGCTTATTCTGATATTTTTAAGTTTCAAAGTTGGAAGTAAACAACTCAGTTAAAGAATATGCAAGAATTTGCTAATGCAATCCAAACCAGTTCCAACTGGGTGAGTAGTTTTTCTGACTAATAATCTCATACCTAATCTTATAACAAATTCATCCAATTGGGATGGACTGAAAGTTATTTTGCTGAAGAAAGTCTTATTCTAATCACTTTGATTTGAATGAAACTCGAGTTCTGTCATAAAGGCAATAGTTAGCTAATGGTAAGTTAACTGACTGATAAAGAAAGAATGGCCTTAGAACTATTTTATACATGTTTGCTATTGATCTATGATTTGAATTGGAGAATGCTTATGTAATTGAACCATTATTTCTATGGTCACTATTTTGATTATTTTGTATATTATTCTTGTGAATTTTGATTGATGCTATATTTCTTATGCTGTGTATGTATCGGGCTAATGAATATTGTTGCAGATTTTGTAAGTTGTGCTTGTAAGAGAGAAAATAGTTTTAGAAATGAAATGTGCCTGAAATTTAGTGCTGCCTTACTTAATTTGACTTTTGCAGAGAGAAGTGCACTTTTTTTTAATTTGGTGCATTTGATCTGCTTCAGTCCACTGTTACTACTGTACTTTGCTGGACCACATTGATGTGTGTGTGTCCAATGTTGTCATCAAACTTATCAGTAAACATGTTGCTGTAGGTTGGTTCCTAAATTCCATTCGAAAGCCAATACAGCAGAAAAATTGAGGCTTGAGATTGGTCTCGATAATATAATTCATGAAAATTTATTGAATAACCCTCATGCTGAGTAGCCCACATGAAAGTTTCAGAACATTCCGCCTGATGTGCTTGATAGTGCATTGGAAATTCTGGACAATTCTCCATGGTGTGCTTGGAGAGCACATAAAAGATTCTGGAACAGTTATGTAATGTACCTAGAAGGGCTATGTGAGACCATCATCTAAACAGTGACATGTTGCAAACCACTTGTTTGTGAACATGTGCTAGTGATAGTGGCCATCTTTGGAAAGGTTATATACATTGACTATATTTATTTGTCTAAAACTCCACTCTCATTGATTTTTTTATGCCTATGAACTTGAAGTTAGGCTATTCTGAAGTTTAAAAAATAAAAGAACAAAGAAAGACACGATATTGTTTGGCTCAGCTGAGCTCTAAGTAAAACAGAGAATACGTTTAGGTCACTGTGAGCTCCAAGGCAAATATGCTGGGCTCGGAGTGAGTTCTAACATTAAAGTCTGAGGTCAAATGTGGTTTACAACTAAGCGAACTATTTGCAGTGTGTGGCTTCTCGTAGGAAACAGTTAAAATAGCATTTTATCTTTAAAAGGTAAATATTTACAGTAGTTGTGAAGACACATTCATTTAATTTATAAAAGGGGTTGATAGCTGGCTTTGTGTAATAGCTGATTAATTAAACTATTTTTTTCGAAGTAGGCCTCCGCGTATACCGACAAGCACTAATAATTATTTAAATGTACCTTTATTAATTCAGTTTACTCTTCATGATAGTCGTAAGCTGCTTTCGTTGTGTTTAGGACTTTAACTTGAAAAGGAATTGAACAGAAAGATCGCCAAGAGCCCGAATTAATGCAAGCTTAGTAATTTCGCTGAGCACCCTCTGTCCACGTGCAGAAAGCGTGGCGGATAGGCGGATCGATTTGCGCGCGAGGCGCTCCGCAAGTTGGAAACAGAAGACTTCCTGGTGACCTTAGGAAGGTCAAGCACTGATTTTCTGACGCAATTTTTAGCACGCCACCCTGTCACAAAATGCAGTGGTGAGGCTATAATTAGAAATGATGCACTTTCTGACTGGATCACGTCATTAGCCTGGCATGTCGAGGGAGTCAGGTAAATTTAATGTTCATGTTTATTGCGCTGTCCAGCTGTTTGCCTGGCTTCAGGTCCCAGTCAAGAGTGAAACAGAAAATACTATAGTCAAATAGTGTTTACTTGAGCTTTATATTAGTGCGACAATACTCTCTGACTGCACAAACCCCGTTATGTGTATGCCATGTGTAGTTTAGCAACTATCGATATTTAATCAAGTGTTATTGTAACCTAGGCAGTTGAGTATAGAGGTACAAGAGTGTGTCGTAACATGGATTATGAATTGGGGGGGGGGGGTCCTTTCTAATTGTGACACAGTGGTTACTTTAACCTATCTCTTAACGACCCATTACTCATCAGTTACATTAGTGGCATGACGTTTTGAGTTTCTATGGTAACTTTGTAGGTATAAATCCAGTCGCTAGTCCAAGTTCACATTTCATTGTTAAGTCATTAACTCGATTGTAAAGCAACAGGTCCACCCTTGCCATAGTAATGAATCTGTTCCCGTAAAGTTCCTCATTGGTCTCAGCACTAAAGCTAATGGTAAGGTGTTCACTCTCTCTCTCGCTAATGGTAAAATGTTATTTATCTCTGGCTAATGGTAAGTTGTTTTCCCTCTCTCTCTCTGACTAATGGTAAAGTGTTTTTTTATCTCTGGCTTATGGTAAGGTGTTCTCTCTCTCTCTCTCTCTGGCTAATGGTAAAGTGTTATTTATCTCTGGCTAATGGTAAGTTGTTTTCTCTCTCTCTGACTAATAGTAAGATGCTATTCACTCTTGCTTTTCTACTGCAAGATTATATTTCTCCTTTTCTCTCTCTGGCTAATGGTAAGATAAACTTGATCTCTTAATGGTTAATAGAAATGTGTTATTGCCCAATGACTAATGAATAATAATGAATAATAAGGTGCTATTTCTCTAACGCTCTGTCTGTAGATAATGTACTATTCCTCTCTATATGGCTAATGGTAAGGTGTTCTTTCTATCTATGGCTATAGTAAGTTGGTCTTTCTCCCTGGTTAATTATAAGGTTTTCTCCTTTTCTGGCTAAAGGTAAGGTGCTTATTTTCTCTCTGTGGTTAATGTTTTCTTTTTCTGTTTTTGGCTAATAGCAAGGTGTTATTTGCCCTCTTTTTGACTAACCGTAAGGTGTGTCGTGGCAGGCTGCTGCTGAATCGAAACTTATACTGATGTGCAGCACTGTAACAGCCTTATTTCCAGTCTCTAGTACTGACGTACAGCACTGTAACAGCCTTATTTCCAGCCTCTTGTACAGTCAGTCAACAATGGTGACATTTTCATTTTATTACTTCTCATTAATAACCAAATTACTGTTTTAGCACTATCGCACTCTACCGCACTAGTTAGCTAACTGACCTTTATATATTTCTATATCTCACTGCACTGATTTTCCTTAAGGACTTTCAAGTTTTGTTAATTTGTTTTTTTTTACTATATATATTATTTTTGTGTGTGTTTGTAAACAATAAAGATAAAATAAAGCAAGAGAAACAAATACCTGTACTTGTAAGAATAGAATGTGAATCAAATTGTAACGACTAATTTGTTAACTAGAATCTATACATGCATGAAACACTGCCTAATATAACGCTTGGTAGCCACTGAGGCAGACTTGTTAAAAACGTCATGAGTACAATATTCTCTGATGTAGTTTATTGGGATAGGAGCCTACGTGCACGAAATTAAATGTTCATCAGAAACATAAAGTTTAGAAAGTGAACAAGAGATGCCACATGTATTGCAGTCATTTTGTTGAAACCGTTCGTTCACATTTATACCAAACTGCACTCTACATACCTTTCAAAATGCATAAAAACACATTCTACGGTCAACCAAGCGTTACAACACTCGTAAATGGTGGGTAAAACCGTGCACCCCCCTCCTCTGCCCACCCAAAGTGGCCTAGAAGGGAACTCTTACCACTTTGGGGGTAGGCAGAGTGGTGTGATTTACACAACACACTGAAATTAGTTGATCAGTAAACGTTTGTAAAATCCGGTTTTATTTCATGTTGTACCTGCCGGTAATTATTAATAAGGTGAAGCTAGATCGACACCCAAACTTCAGTCAGGTTGGGTCACGGCCGGCAAAGCACTTACATGTTACGTGTCTAACCTCTGACCTCTTCGATAGCGGCCACTTGAAATCGGCAACGATACTATTACTGCAAAGTGACTAGTTGTGAGTCGCCACGACTCTAATGTACATTTGTTTAACTCCTTATGCAGTAGTCGCGGCGTAGTGCATGTCAAATAATAAATAAAATGGGGGAGCGGTGGGGGCAGACTAACGTCCAGTTTATTTCGGTTGCACTGGTGAAACCGGCAACAAATTTCAGAGTGATGCTGCTAACTGCACCTTCTAATTCGCCCACCTACAACCCCTACCACGCATTCATTACTAAATTTAAATAGTATGCAAAACAGCACGTGACTGCTGCATGTACGCTAGCGGCTTCGCGGCGTGTTCCACACATGTAGACCTACAGACCGAGGGCACAAACGACCCATGCCGGCATGGTGACTTTCCGGGCATAAATCCTCTTCGGAAGTGGTGTTTCAGTGGCCCAGAAAATAAACAAACAACAACAAAAAAACCCCTCTTATTAATTGTAACGAATGTGGATAATAATTTGACAATGAACGGCTTTACTCGGCTCTATTCGGTCCCAGCCTTTAAAGACAACTCATCGCTTGCTAGTGCTAGCTTTCAGTATTATTACGTATCTCAGCCTGATTTTCTCTAAGGCTAGCTTTCAGTATTATTACGTATCTCAGCCTGATTTTCTCTAAGGCTAGCTTTCAGTATTATTAGTATCTCAGCCTGATTTTCTCTGAGGCTAGCTTTCAGTATTATTAGTATCTCAGCCTGATTTTCTCTAAGGCTAGCTTTCAGTATTATTACGTATCTCAGCCTGATTTTCTCCAAGGCTAGCTTTCAGTATTATTAGTATCTCAGCCTGATTTTCTCTGAGGCTAGCTTTCAGTTTTATTAGTATCTCAGCCTGATTTTCTCTGAGGCTAGCTTTCAGTATTATTACGTATCTCAGCCTGATTTTCTCTGAGGCTAGCGATTATGTCCTATGTCAGTTGATTTCGTGTGCAGTTCAACATTATTTTTCAGGCAGACCTTTCTCTTAACTACGACAACTTTACCTTCTACTTTCCGGGCACGTCCAGCGAACAAAGGTGTGTTTTGATTGTAACGTCGACAATGGAATCTAGTGTGGCTCGGACCAAGGAGTGGATTGTAGCAAAAAACGAAAGTGTGTATTGTAACACGAACAAAAGTGTGATTTATAGCACGAAAAAGGAATTTATTGCACCACGAACACAAGGAGTAGCAAGAACACAGGAGCGTATTGTAGCGTGAACAAAGGGATGATTTGTAGCATGAACAAAGAGTTCCGATGTAGCATAAATAAAGGTGTGTGTTGTAACATGTACAAAGGTGTGTGTTGTAACATATACAAAGGTGTGTGTTGTAACATGAACAAAGGTGTGTGTTGTAATATGAACAAAGGTGTGTGTTGTAACATGAACAAAGGGGTGTGTTGTAATATGAACAAAGGGGTGTGTTGTAATATGAACAAAGGTGTGTGTTTTAGCAGGAATAAAGTGGTGTGTTGTAACATGAACAAAGGTGTGTGTTTTAGCAGGAATAAAGTGGTGTGTTGTAACATGAACAAAGGTGTGTGTTCTAATATGAACAAAGGTGTTTATTGTAAGAAGAACAAAGGTGTATATTGTACCACGAACAAAGGTGTATATTGTACCACGAACAAAGGTGTATATTGTACCACGAACAAAAAGACAAAAGGTATAGTGCGAATAAAGGAGTGTATTGTAACATTAATAAAAGAGTGTAATATAACATTAAAAGAGTGTAGTGTAACATTAACAAAGGAGTGTATTGTAACACTAACAAAGCAGTGTATTGTAGCATGAACAAAGGAGTGCGTCGAGACTGCTTTTACATTGCACCTTACTTCTTGAACGAAATTCTAGTAGTTGTGGGAATTAAAAAAAAAGTTCTAATTAATTCAAAGGCTAGCAGGATTGAGGCCTCATTGTGAATAATTACATTCTTACAAGTAAATATAGAACATCAATGGTGTTGAAAGGCAGCGCATCCATTAGATATATTAGCAGTGCTTATATCATTCAAGGACGATTCACAGTTACGATGCGAAATAGGCTATAGTGTTAGATTTGTTCTCAGTATAGTTAATCTAATAACATTTTAATTTCAAATCGTTTCATTTAAAAAACAAACAAACAAAGCCTCTAGTGAGCGGTCGTATAAGGTGAGTGTGACTTAAGAAATACCCATGTTAACTATCTGCAAACAATTTTATACAGCCGACTTAGTTTTTAGTCACGTTTGATTCCCTCCCAAGCTCTCTCTGGTGTAGATACAATTTCGTATCCGGAAGGATGCAGCAGATGAGGGAAAAGTGAGTTAAGCAGGTTAGCTGCTTCTGCAGGTATTCAAGTTGATCTGGTTTCATATTTACGTGCAGGGGGACATTTGTTACTGTGCAACCTGGGCATAACGGGTGTTCGAGAAAAACTGAATGATTTCCCTTTCTTTAGTGCATTAATTAAAAAAATATATATATATATAGGCCCTGTGAATGTGTCTCGATATCTATTTCGCTCATCTTCTTTACATACCTCGCACTGATAAATGTATACATGCACACCCATCTATTCTACCCTTTCTATTTATAAATATGTACTTATTTACTCCTTCTTATTGATATATGACGTCATCGCCTGTCCATTCTCTTTCCTGATGTACAAAATAAATGTATCAGTATATTTCATTTCGCTCTCGCTATATATGTTTGTTTGTTTGTTTGTTTGTGTGTGTGTGTGTGTGTGTGTGTGTGGAAGCCAGGAGATGAGGTCGTGTTTGTATTTGAGGCTGTCCAGACCCTTTTATACACTCTATCTAGATGCATTGTGTGTATGTTTGTGTGTGTGTGTGTGTGTTGTAGGGACTAAAACTCAACTTTATCATCCTTCTTCATATATAATGTCACTTGAGCGATGTATGTGTGTGTGTTGTAGGGACTATAACTCAACTTTATCACCCTTCTTCATATATAATGTCACTTGAGCGATGTATGTGTGTGTGTTGTAGGGACTATAACTCAACTTTATCACCCTTCTTTATATTATATATAATATGTGTGTGAGAGAGTATGTATTGTAGGGACTAAAACTCAACTATATCACCCTTCTTTATATTATATATAATATGTGTGTGAGAGAGTATATATTGTAGGGACTATAACTCAACTTAGTCACCACTCAAAATATTCTGTCACGTGTAAGATATTTTGTGTGTGTGTGTGTATGTGTTGTGTGTGTATATATATGTGTGTGTGTGTTTGTGTGTGTGTTGTGTATGTATATATGTGTGTGTGTGTTGTGTATGTATATATATATATGTGTGTGTGTGTGTGTGTGTGTGTGTGTGCATGTGTGTGTATGTGTACTATAGTGACTGAAACTCAACTTATTCGCCATTCCATATATACTGTCACGTGTAAGATATTTACAATTAAAAGACGACAAAAGAAAATAAATCATTACATACAACATGTATTACTCTAGCTATTATTACAAACTCGAACTCCACTTTCATAACACTCTGAATGATTCCAATAATTTTAAATTTCTCCTCCTATCAGTTGCTTTGTCTGTCGTTTGTTTGAAGCAAACAACTAAACAGTGGAGCAAACAAACACATTATTATAACTCGATGTTGTGGTAAAGTTCCAGACCAAAAGGTGGACGCTGGTAACACACCCTATTGTCTGTCTCTTCGATTAAACTTTATTACTCCCCCCACCTCCACTCCACCTTCTTACTATCTTCCTTTCGGCTGTCAAGCCTCGCTCCTTCACCTTGACCATGTGGTGATGAAAGTTCGGGATAAAATGGCGACACACTTGTCTGTATGAAAGTTGAATATGTACGTCTCCATACAAGTTAATTATATATTATTGATACTGAAATACAAACGCTTGTATAAATATTAATTCTCGATTGTAGACGCCCACAATACGGTCTATACATGATCTTCATCATCGACATTGGATATTTCGTCACTGCAGATTGTCAGAAACATTTTTCCTGATGAATTTAACTGGTCCAAGCTGTTTTTCTCTTTCGGTCTGGTGTCTTACTTGCTGGATATCTATAACCTGTGCATGCTCAGTGTCTATTCACCTTTCGATGACGTAACAAACAAACAGCTGTAGTATATACTAATAAAAAATAAAAAAAAACCCATTTGCATGCATGGCGTGCAAGCGATCACGTACTTCCTTCGTAACTAGTACTTTTCTTCTCTCTTTTAACATGTCTCATTTGCATAAAAGGTCAGATCGGGCGCAGTCGTCATAATTAAAGTCAACACGCAGTTTTGTCGCTGATCAGCTGTGTAGCCCAGCCTTGAACTGTGAAATATTCTTGATGCACTTAGTCACTTTAATCACGCTTGATTAACAGAGCCTAACACCAACCTTAAAAACATGTGTCGTGGCCGAATCGGTCCTCGTGTGGTTTAGAGCCTTGGTTAGTGTTTGGCTTGCAGTGCACTTTAGAGTGATAGAGCCAACAACTGTGTTGTTTATCCAGTAATGCAATGCAGCGGTTGTCGGTTGACTATAGAAAACAAACAAACATCACATTTTTTATTTTGTTCACATTAATAATCACATGAACGAAAGTTTCACATATCTCCAAGTACTTTTGAATGAACACGATAATAGTTGAATTAGGTTACATCGATAACTTAAAAATCAGTGTACTTGCGAAATATATTGGTTACTGACCTCAGTGTTTATTGACACGCGAACTTCACAACAAAAAATCAATTGTCTATATTATTATTATTATTATTTTAAAAGTACTGTGCGTGATGAATTTCTTAGGACATTGTTCTAGTTAAAAGACACTGCGCCAATATCCTTTCTTCTCGCGGATTTCGGACAAATGGGACTACCACGTGACGTAAGATTCTAGCTAAGTTCACATTTTGCTTTCTCATTCCTCAACGATACAGAAAAATATGAAAGAACGAAGACAGATTTTTAGAAAGAAAAATTTTACAAAGTGAAAGATCCAGGCAGGCGATTGATTTCTCCTCTAAATCTGCTAAATCTGTCTGTCTGTCTTTGCCTATTTTTGTCTGCCAGTTTTTCTGTTTTTTTCTTTTGCTGTCTGTTTTTGCCTGTCTTTTTTGCCTGCCTGTCTTTAACTATCTTTCTGTTTTTGATTGTCTTTGTCTCTATTTGCCTGCTTTATCTGTCTGTCTTTGTCTCTTTATGTGTCTCTATTTGTCTGTCTCTATCACTTCTTGCCTTTGTCTGACTGTCTCTGTTGCCTGTCTTTATGTATCTGTTTTTATCTGCCTTCTTTGTCTGCAATTATCGTTATTCGTCTGACTTTGTCGTTGTCTGTCTGCCTTTGTCGTATTCTGCCTGATTTGGTGCCTGTCTGTGTGTGCATATCTTTGTCTTTGTCAGCTTGTCTCTGTCCTTGTGCCTGTCTTTGTCTGTCTGACTTTATCTGCACATATCTGCCTGTTTTTATCTGTCTACCTGCCTGACTTTATCTCTCTTTAATTTTTCTGAACACGATATAAGAATTTTCCATGACGCTGTCTGTCATTTTCAGGAGGCTGTGCCCTCAAAGACTTTTCCATGTTATTTTAGATGCTGCTGTTGGCTACTTAACTGTACCGCAATTTACCCAGCCTGCTATTTATAGTCACCACGACATTAGTGATAGACAATGTTGCTTATTTCGACCAATCGTCTCCGTCCCTTTCTTTACAAACTTGGGGACAGCAACCAGGGATTTGTTTTTTTAAAAAATGATGAATTTTATCTTGACAATTAATTAGACACGTAGGTTGTTGGTTTTATACATGCGGTTAACAATTGATTCAAAATCCCTGTTTGCACTTGACAATTAATTAGACACGTAGGTTGTAGGTTTTATACATGCTGTTAACAATTGATTCAAAATCCCTGCTTGCACTTGACAAGACGCGCACAAAGTCATTTTGTCATTAAAAATAATACTTACGGTAGGCACACAGATGTAAAATTTTCTTGAAAATATTAAAAACATCCCCCCCCCCCAAACCTTCCTTTGCTTCTTTACACCCTCTAAATTATGTGATTTGCTCGGAGATGATGAGTCTGAGGTGCGTCTGGCAGGACAGACAGACGAGATTAAATCTAATTGGCATGAATTGCGCCATTATTAGATTGAATGGTTTAATTTCACAAGATCACGTCATTATTAGATTGAATGGTTTAATTTCACAAGATCACGTCATTATTAGATTGAATGGTTTAATTTCACAAGATCACGTCATTATTAGATTGAATGGTTTAATTTCACAAGATCACGTCATTATTAGATTGAATGGTTTACTTTCACAAGATCACGTCATTATTAGATTGAATGGTTTAATTTCACAAGATCACGTCATTATTAGATTGAATGGTTTAATTTCACAAGATCACGACATCTAAAAGTTAAAAATAGACGTCAATTTCAATGAATATTTGACAGAATCTGGAAGAAAAAGTACAACCATGATTGCAGACAATGGTTCTTGTAAACATCATTCCCAAATCTGCTCTACAGTCTTCTGGAACTTATTCTCTGTATCTAATCCTCATCTGGAAGAGTGATTTAAAAAAAAGAAAAAGTCAAATAGGACTTTTGTTAGCAACAAAATGTTATTCTCAGTACATCTCTACTTCTGAAGGAAAAAGTAAACATTATCTCTTTAGCCAGTGCTACTAAAAAACTGTTGGAGTTAGCTGTCTGTTGAGGAAAACTCATGGTACACAAACAATGAAAAAAGAAAAAAAATCACTTACTCTGTTAGCTGCATATTTCAGCATGTCAGCACGCGAGCGCTGCATGCTCGCCCCTTTTGTCTGACGAGCGCATATGTTAACCAAGATCCTTTGACCTTGGGGGAGGGGTGCAGCTCGTGTGAGCACGGTGACGTATAAATATTTGTACTGCAGTGGCAATATGTTGTGAAGGATTTCCTTTTAAAATATCTATTTACTGAAAACAGAACTGTTAACAGTTATTGTTACATGTTGTTGTCGTGACATATGGTCATGTTCTGTTGTTTCTACATGTTAGTCTCTCAGTCGCCAAGGACTGCACAATGTTTCGTATAGAAAAAATAGTGTTGGTATTTATAAATGCATGTGGTGTTTTGAACTGAGACTTCAATAGAAGAAAATATAATTTCTGTATCATTTAAGATATTATTATTAATTATTATCCATAAAATGTACCATTGCATCTTTAATAGTCTTTTCCGTAGATATTTCCAGCTGCCAAAGACTTCCTTTAAAATAAAATATTTATAGTTTATAAATGCTATTACATTTGTTATTTGAAAAAAAACAAGTCGTTCATGATTTATTTCCCTTTCATACTGAACTTGATCGAAGCGCTCAAGCGCTTCTAGTAATTGCGTGTTACGAGGAAATCCTGCCACACCCAAATAAATATAATCATATTCTTGCCTATATTTTTTTTTGTATTAAGAAGTGGATAGTGAGATGCTAGAACACAAACACATCTACGTAAAGAATGGGAACTATATGTTAATTATTTAAGTACCTATGTACTCCACTTTGCATATGGTCTTACGTATTTCTGTTTCATAGTATAATGAGTGAGCTAAATAGATCTCGCCTACCGAAACGAACCGTAAAATACTATTAGACTATAATTAAACAATTTTGAGTGACAGTTGAATTAAAAGTGTCTACCATTTGCCGTCATATAGTTTTCGAGTCACGTTTACAACAACTGCCCACGTCAGATAAGGCTGACCCGTATATATTCATTTATATTTATCGCGCTTTAGCGCGATGACAAAAATAGAATATTTGAAACTCCTTTGTTCACTTCGAATTCGAACTTAACTGACCAAAACGATTATAACCTATTCTTAGAAAGGTAATGATATAAATAATATTAGTGTATATATATATATTTGTGTGTGTCTTCATTACAAAAATTTACAACTAAAGATTCGTCCGTTTTGATGCTAGATAAACATTATAGTATTAACAAACTGTAAATATATTTAAAATATAATTGTGTATTAGCTTAAACTTAAACAAAAATGTTAAAGGGAAATAATCCATTGAAACGTGTTTCTGGTTGTCTTAACATAATAGCGTGATGAAATACTGCAACAATCCGCCCGCCCTCTTCCCATAGCGTGCCATTGCATTAAGACGGCACTGCAACATGTCTGTACTCCATAGAATAGAAACTTTTCGCAAATATAGTACCACTGTGTACACATATGCATCATAAAATCTATCTGTTGGCACCTTCCATAAATACGAATATCTATGACGGGACAACAATTGAGGACGTCACTTCCGGAAACTCGTATGAGCCCCCAGAGGAAACCTCACAGATAAGACAGACAGATAAGACAAAGACAGACTCAGGACAGACGTTAGACAGACGTGACGATGACACTTATAAAATCATATTAGATGAAAATGATAACAAAATTGACACAACACTAATGAAAATTTAACAAGAAATTTTATATAAAAATCAAATAAAAAAAAATAAGAGAAAGAACAATTATTAAAATGTTCTAACGACAGATTACAAATGAAGATTTGTTCTAAACTGATTCAGGGAATTAATTAGCCTCCCCTAAGAACGTAACTTGTTCCTGCAAGAAAGTTATTTTCAATGTCAGTTAATTTCTGGTACAAGGAAATTACTGGAAATTGCTACATCATTGTTCTGCTTGAGGGAACTAATATGGCGAAAGAGTGCCCAGATTAGTCTCAAGAATACAGTGGATGACAGAAAATTCTACAGAATGGTAGATAACATGTTTAACTACTGACAATTCTTTTGTGAACAATAAGCTTTTTGTAACTTTATTACAAAAGCACACTAAAGACTATTGCTTCATCACCTTGACAAGTTTATGTACAAACTATTATTGTTATAATCTCTATAACTCAATTTCTGTTCTCTATAAGTAATTACCCTTTGATTTATATTGATACTTATCTGTTGAATTATGTATTAGGATATAAGACTGTATAAACTATTTGAACATTGTTCATGGAAATATTGATGTCAAATAATCTTTTCATTGTATTTGTTATATGTATATTTGATTGCCGATTTAATAAATTTGTTGTTAAATTTATTGACCTTCTTACACATATTGATAAGCATATGTTGGGGAGATAGTGGGTGGACGGGGGCTTGCTAAATATGAATTAAAGACGGATTTATTCTCTCCTTTAGTAAGAAGTTTTCTATGTACAGAAATATTGAGTGACAGTGAATGTTTGTCTTTAATGCTGTGGAAGAGAGAAAACGTTTACAGCACCCGTATATCCGCCAAGTGAGAGAGACGAGTGGTGTCTTCTGTAGAAATATTAATAACATAAATTAAGATTATTATCATTTGCAATTAATTATGGATGATTAGATAATAATCATCATAACTAATAACTAGGGTGGTGCAGTGTCACACATAGTATACCCTATCACCAATCAAATACACGGACATAGATGTACCATAATAAACCCTATCACCAATCAAATACACGGACATAGATGTACCATAATAAACTCTATCACCATGCAAATACACGGACATAGATGTACCATACTAAACCCTATCACCATGCAAATACACGGACATAGATGTACCATAATAAACCCTATCACCATGCAAATACACGGACATAGATGTACCATACTAAACCCTATCACCATGCGAATGTCGACATATAGAGGTGTACCGTTGCTAACCGCATTACCTTGCAAATACACCGACATATAAAAGTGTCTACCAAAGTAAACCATATCACCATGCATACACACGACATGCGGACCCAATTGAAAATAATTTTCAGCAAAACAGGCACCACTTGCATGCCTGCAACAACGACACAGATGCACTGACAACACTCAGACTAGCGAATGATAAAGGATGCAAAACACTCCAACTTGTTGATAAAAATTTTCCGTTGCTTTTACAACTAGAGTGTTTTTCCAAACCGGTTTTTTTCCAGGCACAATTCCATGCATGATATGACAAAACATCTACGTCATTATGCGATTGTCGTCAACACCATTTCTCTCGCTCGCAAATGTAAAGTCTAAAGTAGGCCAAGAAGTTGGTGGTGTCAGAGAACATAGTAATCAACTTGTTTTCGAGTACGCACACACAAACAAACCGAACAGTACCTGCACAGCGCACAACAACATACACACTCATTTCTTTAGCTTTATTTACCTCATAATTAACACCACGGATATTCAGACGTGTAAACATTATCCTTACATGTATTTTTAGACTTCCTTCTTTGAAAAAATAATTTTATGAAGCCACTAAGTCATACAATTCGCACAGTCGTAAATGACAGTTATGACACTGATGACGTACAAATACTCTGTGACATTACTCTATCTTCATTGCAACGACTGATAGCTATGTACCTCACTATTGTAGGGAAATCTCAATCTTCATCTTAACAAAACAACTTCAGTGAGAAATCATTATTCCAAAATATATTTTAGACGGATGCACACGACACACACAAGCACAGTTACAGGACGTTCGTTATACTCTGGCATAACTCTGGCCTTTGTGCACTGGTAAGAGAGAGAGACAGAGAGACAGAGAGAGACCTACAGTGAATAGAAAGTAATAATTATAGCAGCCTATATTGTACTTAAATTCTAAATCAGATGTCGACTAGCAAGCAGCCAGCCCATAAGCGTGCGGTACAAATATTATAGTGTAAAATCAGCTGTCAGAAGTAATTGGAGACTTTGATCATGTAAACACTTTGATGGCTGCCTCGTAAATAATCTTAAATCAATTTTGTTCAGTATTGCAAAATCTTTGGGCTGCCAGTAATAAAAACTAGTCTTAATGCTACAGATTACTTTCTATCGTAAACACAGCTGAGACTTGTGAAGTGTTTATTTGCAGTCTCTTCACCATTACATGAGCGAACAATGGACAGTGTTGAAGAAATTATTCGTATGTATATGTACTTACGAGCATATAAATTATCCTTCAGTATTTGTGTTCTTATTTGGGTTACGTGTGAGTCAGCGCATAATCTATCACGCAAGAGTCCCGTCTGTGTGATTTCATTTTGTATGAAGTAATGGCCTATAAAAAGCCTTCCTTTCAACATCATGATGGCCTAGAATTAGCCTTCCTTTCAACATCATGATGGCCTAGAATTAGCCTTCCTTTCAACATCATGATGGCCTAGAGTTAGCCTTCCTTTCAACATCATGATGGCCTAGAATTAGCCTTCCTTTCAACATCATGATGGCCTAGAGTTAGCCTTTCTTTCAACATCATGATGGCCTAGAATTAGCCTTCCTTTCAACATCATGATGGCCTAGAGTTAGCCTTCCTTTCAACATCATGATGGCCTAGAATTAGCCTTCCTTTCAACATCATGATGGCCTAGAGTTAGCCTTCCTTTCAACATCATGATGGCCTAGAGTTAGCCTTCCTTTCAACATCATGATGGCCTAGAATTAGCCTTCCTTTCAACATCATGATGGCCTAGAGTTAGCCTTCAATTGAATATCATATTCATCTATAAACTTAATTTTGAATATAGTAATACTTTATCGTTTGCATTAAGTTGCACGACGAAATGGCCAACAGCTATAGCATTAAATTGTATGAATTAATGGCTTTAATCTAGTCTAAATTTAAATATCGTAATGGCCAATATATAGCCTGCATTAGGTTGTATGACGTAATTATCTAAAACTATCATTAAATGAATAGTATAATATAATGGCCTATATAGCTTGCAATATGTTCTCAGGCGTAATGTTAAATACTCTATAGCTATCATTAATTGAATGACGTAACGCAATGGCCTTTAGCTTGCGTTAGGTTGTAAGATATAATGTTCTTTAGCTAGCATAAACTTGCACGGCATAATGGCCTATACCTATTATTAATTTGCATGACATAAAGGTCTCTAGTTAGCTTTAAGTTGTAGGACGTAGCGGCACATAGGATTAATTAGAAAACTATTAGAAAATTAAGGTGTACTTGGCGCGAGAGAAATATGCACACCATAGTCAATAGATCATCGATTATTCCTGAAGTGTGCAGGCACTGATAATGAGGTATTGTAAGATACCCACACCCACACACCCCACTCCCAGATATCATACAGTGACGAAATAATTTTGGTCGTGCTCGATAATTTAAACCTGGCACAACCACCAATTTTGCTAGGAGATATTTTTATTTCAACATCGATAGTTTTCACTCCATATTCTAGTCACGTGATTAATGTCGACTGAAGATTTTATATTTAAAGTTCAGGTAGCGTTAGAGCCAACCTCACTTGACCCTCTCAATTCAACCTACATTAGCGTTAGTTCCAATAAAATTTCACCATCTGCATTTAGTTATATTACAATTGTGACACCAACGGCACCTATTTAATGGATATGCTTATTTTTAATTAATTAACCATCCAAACTAATTATAAGTGATGAGAATCTTAATTTTATTTTATTAATGATCCTCCAGCAGACACCAGTGGTCTCTCTCACTTGGTGGATATACGGACATTGTCAACGTTTTGTCTCTTCCACAACATTAAAGATAAATATCTACCGTCACACAGTGTAGGTGTAAAACGTATTACTAAAGAAGAAGACAAATCCGATTATTTTTTTTTAGCGAGCCCCCATCCACCCACTTTCTTCTCCAACATAAGATTTATTATCAATTTGGATAAGAAAGTCAATAAATTTAACAATAAAATTATTAAATCAACAATCAAATATATATATATCAAATGCAATGAAATAGATTACTTGACATTAATAGGGTTCGGATAATTTTATGATTACAATCTTATGCATAAAATACAATTCAGCAATAGAGTCATTACAAATCACATGATAGTCTTATCAGAGTACAAGAAATGGAGTTTTATAGAGATAAGCAATAATAGTCTAGTGCCGACGTAATGTTGACGGAATGTATTAAGTTATACATTCAGTTTATTTCAGTGCTGACGGAATGTATTAAGTTGTACATTCAGTTTAATCAATGCTTTCCAAGGCCTTTAATTTCTACACTAAATTTTTACCAGCTCTGGATCAAAAGTGCAGTCCTCTTTATACACTAAGCCACGTAAGTAGCAGACAAAAACGTTATATGTACACTGAATAGGTCATTCCACTCCACAATGGTACTGAGTGAAACTGTTGCACAACCTTTGACACACTAACCTATCTGCACTCAGCACGGTCGATTGATTGCTATTGTTTCGCCACGCGCATAACAACGACATAACGAATACGTAGTACTTGACTAACGATTCTTTTTTAAAAACAAAACTACAAATACTTAGCTGATAGGGCTTTACAGGTTTGTAACGAAGAAAGATAGTGTTTAGTAACTAACTCTCTCTGACATCAATGAATTTAGGGACCCATGTTGTTTACAAGGAAAAAGAAACGCTTTTCTGCTGAACACTTTCAGTAGTCAGTGTTTAATGACATTAATGTTTCCCTGTTCCCCCTCCCAACACACAACGCACGCACGCAAGCACACACACACTTCCACTAGAATGATACTGTTTTCCCCTGTTTACTAATGAGCACTCTCAACAACAATTATGTACTTGTCCTGTTAGTTAATTTTAATATAAACACTTATTTAGTAGAAGTAATTAGAAGGAAGATGCAAACACTGTTGACGTTAGATGACTGATCATTTTATCTTACTTTCAAAGTTGTATTTTGTATAATTTAAGAGGAACGCTTTTTATTTCATCTATTTCTTATTTTAAAAATAAACTTTGTTTCTATGTTGTTGTTTTTTTCTCCAGCGATCACCATGACATCTTTCAAGCGCAAAAGTATCTTGGCATAAATAAACTATTTAGAGAATAGATTTGACTTAGTAAACAACAGCCGAAGTCGCCTCCATCACCAAACATAACAGCAAAAAGCAACTCACTTGTCCTTACTCTCCCTTCCACCACCACCCCAAAAAAATATATAAACTACTGACTGCAGACTCATCCAATATCTATTTTTTTTCTTCTTTTCTCCAGTTCTTGTTTTACGTTTTATGCAAAATAATTTGATGTGGACTGATTTCAGTCCGCTGCAATTCAAAGATCTGTCCTGATTCTGTTGCTAAGCTGAACTCGTTCGTTGTTTTTTTTGTTTGTTTGTCGCTCTGTTTTCCATTAAAAATAAAACAAAAAAACCTTGTAAGATGACCGGAATCAATATTTTGTTTTTATACGATATGTTTCTGTGCTCGTTTTAGGACTGAAGGGTGATTGACTGCGAACACGTAATTTTTCTTCGGTTTTTTAAACAGTAATTTGTCTGACGCAGATTTGTCAATATCTACCCCTTGACACACACTCTCTCCCCATCTTGAGTCCGCGAAATGACGTACTAAATGGCGTGATTGTTTGGCGAGAGTTATGACGTGACAGGTAAAAACAGATGTGGCTTAGTGCCGTGTTTATCAGCCGTATTATGTATATTTCGTTCTTGTATTTTATATAAACTAGCAGTGAGATCATTTTAATGCAGCCTCCTTAAGTATATTGTTAATTTAATATCTATTGTATATATAAAAGCACACAAAATCACACGCACACACAAATACACACACGCGCGCACGCACACACAGATCATACAGATACACGCTTGCATGAGCCACTTATAATCTCCCCTGGTATAAAGCAACAGAAAGGAAACGACCGAGTGAAAAGGCGGCTTCGGCCCCCCACCGACGGAGAGCGGTTGAGGGTGTGCGCCAAACTGGTGCAACCTGTTTCACCCCCTTCCGCCAGCCCTCCACCTCAGATGCACCGCGAGGCTGTGGGGATTCCCCCAGAAGCTTACCAAGACTGAGCATATCGTAAAGATGAAAGGTCTATTGCGGCTTCTGGGGTGAGTGTGAGCGAAACAAACAAACAAACAAACAAACAAACAAACACACACACACACACACACACACACACACGGACCGAGTGAAATGGCCGTACCTCAGATCAGTTATGCATATCGATACTGACAACTCTACGTCATGATGGCAGATGATTTCTTCAGTTTAGGAAAGTGAAAGAATCCAAACGATCTTAGAAACATTTTCAGCAAAGAACTACCACTTCAGGAACATTCCATCACAAAGCATTGTTAACAAGTATTGCATTACCAAAGAAGTTTTTGTTCACGTAATTTTAAAAAAAAAAAAAAGAAGCTTGTTTTGACTCACTAGCTGGGAGTAATGGCGACTCATCTATAATGATGATGGGGTCGGATTAATAAACATGTGTAATTGTTACTCACAAGCGGGCGGGATAATAATCGAGGCCTGAATAGTTATTGCCACGAATAATTAATTAAATAGAGAAATGATAGATATGACATCTTATTTCTCTATTTAATTGCGTTGCAATAGTAAACAGAGGAGGAATTCACATCTGGCATGTGGGCACGCACAAACACTCTCACACAAGCACGCACAAACACTCTCACACAAGCACGCACAAACACACACAAAACGCACGACGCATAAACACACTATATTGGACATAGGCATTAGATTTCATCTATCAGAAAGATTTTTGTGACCTTAAATTTTATTTAAAATTTTTATTTTTAAATTTTAAGATTTATTTGACAATGTTTACTAGATGAGAGTTAGATCAAAATTTTAACTCTTATTTACTCCTATTTTCACAGGACAATTTATTAGGGAATGATCAGAACATGAGGAAGGTTTCTATAAAATTTGTTCTTAAAGTTTATTTACTAAGAGAATAGTTAGTTATTAATTACTAGGGACTCTTTAAATGTATAGTCTAAATAATCCTGGCAAAGACATTGTTGCAGGCTCACTGTTATTTTTACGTAATAGATGGTTGCTATACTTCAGACTTTCTGGCTGAGTCTATATTACGTCAGCGTCTTATGTAAGTTTTGTTCGAGCAAAATGGAGCAAAGTCATTTCAAAGCTCTATCAGGATGAGCAGGCACAAGCAGGGACTATTAGTAACTGCAAAGTACATTGTGCGTGTGTGTGTGTCATAATATTGACATTAACATTCTTTATTTCTTACAGTTCTCTCTGATTCTGTGATAATAATTAGCAGGGACTATTAGTAAGTGCAAAGTACATTGTGCGTGTGTGTGTCATAATATTGACATTAACATTCTTTATTTCTTACAGTTCTCTCTGATTTTGTGATAATAATTAGCAGGGACTATTAGTAAGTGCAAAGTACATTGTGCGTGTGTGTGTCATAATATTGACATTAACATTCTTTATTTCTTACAGTTCTCTCTGATTCTGCGATGATAATTAGAATCTATTGAAATGTTGTGTTTAGGGTAATAGTGGGTGGACGGGGGCTCGTTAATTGAAATGAAGACGTATCAAGCTACACCTTTAGCAAGAAGTTTCACCTGCGAGAAATGATAGTTATATGTCAGTAGAAAGTCTGTTTATATGTTTGTGAAGATGAAAATAGAGTTCTGAAAATGCCAGTGGATCCACGAAGTGGAAGAGGATGAAAGTCGTCCTATTGGATTTTAATAAAATACAAAGTAAAATTGACATCCGTTTGTAATTTATCTACTTATAACCAGAGTGGGCGATACACTGTCGTTGTTTTATTAGTTTTGCAACTGTTTTATTAGTTTTCTTTGTGTACCCATTCATTTCAATGACGTCACAGTGCCGGCAAAACATACACAGCTAGCCGCCCATGAGCAAGCTCTCGAGAATAAAATGTAAATTAAAACAAAAGTAACAACGAGTTTAATTCGGTTAACATTCTCTCTCTCTCTCTCCGATCGACCGAATGTCGGCCTTTATTATTTGACACTCCCACCCTCCCTTCATTTTTTTTTTTTTTTTTTACAAAAGTAAAAATTTTTTGCCAGGCTCTGTGCACTGATGAATCCAAAAACCTTTAGCAAGTGTAAAGTAAAAAGAAAACTTCTGAAGCCACTGACATCTCGGTCACTGTCACAGGAAGACGTACATGAATTTCATCTCAAAATCTCCGAGAAACTCCGGATGAAACTCCGGATTATACGAAGTCACGATGGAACTGGGAAAGATGAGCTAGAAAGGTCAAGGACTCGCTGGCTGGCGATTATCGGCAGGTCAACGTTCGTTGGGACAGCGATGCGAATTTTACATGTATAGTTTCATTTTTAATTTTCCAAAGTACGTGTAACCTTTTTAATAGGTCGTGTTGACATTTCGTTCAAGGGTAACCAACTCTAAGATATGTCTGTTACCTCATTAGGACGCACGCGCGTCATGCCGCAGAATGCTGCATGCAGCCGCATTAGCTCTTGCATCCTACCTCTGATTGCCACCGCCGACCGATAAATGGGCCAAATGAATGACGGATCGCCACTGGTTGGTAAAACAATCACACTGATTCCTAAGAAAAAATACAAAATGAAATTGTATCCTTCAATCTGGCCAACTTCTCAGTGACATGGTATTATTTAGTTCCTAACACACGTTTGTGCTAAACTTTATGAATCAAAAGAATGTAATTTAATTTATTGAAAAAAATCTTACTTTGCACAAGTGGGCGCCAGTATTTACCGATTATGTCCAGTGTCCATGCCATAAACACCCAACACTGATTATCCAACAATGACAACACTGCAACTATTATATATAATAAAAACAAGAAAAGAGAGAGAGAGAGAGAGAGAGAGAGAGAGAGAGAGAGAGAGAGAGAGAGAGAGAGGAGAGAAATGAAATATTTTATTGACTTTTGTTGCTTTTATCAAGTCTTGTGAAGATTATATTGTAATTATTAACAAAAGAGTCTTATAAAACATGATAGTAGGCTGTTAATGACAAATACGTAATTGATATAAAATAATAGATAAAGTAATGATTGCAAATATTAACAACAGGCCTACAAGCACAACTAGAATGTTTTATACACATGTCTAGTGACGGCTTTACACATTGGTACAAAAGCACAACGTAATAGGACTATAAACTTACGACCTGTACTCAATGGCAAATTTCTTATTTGTCGAAATACATTTTTCTCGGTACAACTTAGATCCCAAAGTACTACAACAAAAATTATATTAATCTTCTAGAATCTAGACAACACTTGTAGAGCGTAACACATTACAGTGTGTTCTCCTTTAAGTGCTTGCAGCATTTTACATAGTAATGTCTTCATTCGCCAACGATAATTACACATTTTTATAACTGTATTCTCCCTTGAACATTTAAATGACGTATAAGTTTTGGTAAATGTATTCTCCCTTGAGTATTTAATGACTTACACTTTTAGTTTACTGTATTCTCCCTTGAGTATTTAATGACTTACACTTTTAGTTTACTGTATTTGAACATTTAAATGTCTTACAAGTTTTGGTAAATGTATTCTCCCTTGAGTATTTAATGACTTACACTTTTAGTTTACTGTATTCTCCCTTGAACATTTAAATGACTTACAAGTTTTGGTAAATGTATTCTCCTCCGTTGAGTGATTGCAGAAATTGACGCGTCATTCTAATTGTATGCTCCGTTGAGTGCAATTAGAAATTGACATGTCAATATAACTGTTTTCTCTCTTGAGAGTTGGCAGAAATTGACATTTCCTTGTAAATGTATTCTTCCTTGAGAGAACCCAGAAATTGTCACGTCATTTTGTAACTGTATTCTCCTTTGAGAGCTAGCAGAAAAAGACCCGTCATTGTAACTGTAAGAGAGAGAAAGTGAGAGATTCTGAGTAAGAGTGAAAATGAGGGAGTGATTGTAAGAGTGAGAAAAGTGAATGAGAGAAAGTGAGATAGTGAGAGAATAAGAGTGAGAGCATAATTGAAATTAAAAATCAACAGCATCTGTCCCCGACCTCTCCCCCATGCACACACATACAAGACAAATACCACTTTCAAACTTCAATTAACAACATTCCATGAGAGGTTTTCCATCGCAGATAGTGCTACATTTATTGTGAAATGTTCGAAAGATTTCAGTTAAAAATAAATCACGTCATTCATCGTGTGTTTTCACCTCTTAGTGACCTTGACACAGAACTGGCGCCTAATATATAAGTACAGTGTTTTCTTTCAAGGCTTGATGATATATGTGTTGTTTATTTGGTTGTTTACGTGTCTGTTAAACCTTGTTAGTAAAGACATCCATTTTGTCCGAGTATCTCTATGCAAGGTAAATGGATTTGATTTTCACTGACGTCTGGAATTTTAAAAATCAAAATATTTCCCGTACAGTTAATGGGACACGACAGCTGTCACAATCTGACGTCACCGTATCGCTAATATTAAAGTCAATCTCTGGCTCTCTATCGTGACGCCATGAAGAAAGTGGACATCAGCTGTCACGTAACTGTTGACAGCGATCTTACTGTTTGTTATTCGCTCATATTAAAGTCAATCTTGGGCTATGTAACGTGACACTGTTTGTCAACTAAGGGACAAAAGTCAAGGTGCACGGGAAAAAAGGTCAAGGCGACAAAGAAACATACCGATGTGTATGGACACACTCGTAGGTATCTTTTGTCATAGGCAGCCTTTCAGTAATAGCGGTTCGTGATTTTCCGTCCGCCCGAAGACGGACATCTCGTAAAACACAAAGCAAAGCGAAAAGAACTGATATTCTGTTATAAAGGGTCGATCTAATGGACAGACACACTGAGGTATGACTTTGTTATTTGTAACAACAACACCAACAAAACACACACATCCCCCTAACAACGAGAGAGAGAGAGAGAGAGAGAGAGAGAGAGAGAGAGAGAGAGAGAGAGAGAGAGAGAGAGAGAGAGAGAACTAACGAACTCTCTGCAAAAAACAAATTAAACCAAAAACCAAAAAATAAATTCTTGTCTGTTATTGGCCATTAGTTGGATTTTTACCAGCTGGCTATCCTTTTATTTTGTGTGTGTCTAGTAAACAAGTTAATTTTGACTTCCCACTGAATAGAGTAGCAATTGATCTTTTACTTTATGGCGGCAGTCTGTGTCATATCGCCAACATTTGTTGTGATCACGGTGCGTGGTTTCTGGATCCTACTGGAAATAATTACAACGATGACATAAAATGGTGTGTATAACTGTAAGTCAGCAGTACACCTGAAAGTTGACTGTAAATAATTACAACGATGACATAAAATGGTGTGTGTGTGTGTGTGTGTGTGTGTGTAACTGTAAGTCAGCAGTACACCTGGAAGTTGACTAAATAATTACAACGATGACTTAAAATGGTGTGTATCTAACTGTAAGTCAGCAGTATACTTGGCTGCTGACTAAATAATTACTATCATGACATGAAAGGATGTGTGTATGTGTGTGTAACTGTAAGTCAGCAGGAGACTTGGCTGATTGTAAGTAATTATAGAGATGACATAAAATGGCATGTGTAACTGTAAATCAATAGTAGACGCGCACGAACACTCCCGTTGCTGAATGAAATAAATAACTTTTTAATTTCTAAGGTTCTTTCTCATTCGATCAAGAATTCCGTTGAACAGTGTAAATGTTGCCAGATTAGGAATTTCAATTTTTTTTATTCCTCTGGATGAATGACAAAGCACAGGTCAATATGCTGTGTATTTCTTTCTATTGATTAATGAACAAGACAAATGAGTCGGTTGAGAGATTTGGTTAATGTAGGCCAGCGTGCATTTTTCAAAAATAGTTTGAATCACAGCTGTCGACCATTATTTAATACCCCTGTTTGAAATGTTTAATTGCCATGGCTGAGATCAGTCAGGCGATCTAGCACTAGTTAGTGATATGGGTGGGTAAGAATCAGTTGTTTTATTTCAAGTACATATATACACATTCTATAGATCTATAACAGATGTTATAGTGTAATGAAAGTTTACACAGCTAAGTGAACAAAGGTGAACACTAGTCAGGAACAGGAAAAAGTTGACTGGCAGTAAAGTGTCACTTCTTGCAAAGCAGGCCAAGTGGCTTGTAAATATACTCTGCATATTGGCAACAACAGTGATCACACAATAGTGAACACAGGATAATCATTTCAAGACAATTAACAATTAGTTTAAAACGAAAAGAGTCATTTTATGATTTTATAACCACCAAAACAAATATGGCAGTCCTTGCTCGTAATTCTTTGAAAATCTACTCATCCACATATTCCAGTGATGGAAATTACTAAATTGCCCTAACTTTCGCAGATATTATTAACCGTCTATAGTCAAAAGCCTTATAGTATCACCCATGCACATACATCAGCCGTGTGCACATACAGCCGTATACAAATATCAGATATATAAATATCAGCTAATACAGCTATCCGTGGTATACAAATATCTTTTCATGTACTCATTTACTGTTCGGAGATGTTGGGACTTCCTGTTGTGTATGGATTACCTGCCTTTTAATTTTAGTCGACATATGTTATCAGCACATTTATACTATAAATATATACACCATATAAAGATATGAGTCCTGTACAGGATCAATGATATCCAAATAATCGTTTCCAGACATCAGCAGTTTATATATATTAAGCCGATAGAGACAGTTATCTATAGATAGCGTTATCATTCAATATATAAGTATTTAAGCTGTTTGCGGACACCCACTATATTCATATATTAGCCATTTACAGATAATAGCCAATACAAATATTAGTCTAATGCAAATATCACTGTAGGGCCTAACAGGTGTGTAAATAGTTTGTTTTTTATACAGTATCATATACCAGTCTTCACAACTGTAATCTGTGTAGTTAAAACAATGTCAACTGTAATCTGTGTAGTTAAAACAATGTCGACTGTAATCTGTGTAGTTAAAACAATGTCGACTGTAATCTGTGTAGTTAAAACAATGTTGACTGTATTTTGCCCGTCAATGTCCTTTGTGGTGTTTCAAGAAACACAACCGGCAAGCAGCTGTTAGTGTCACTACTCGAGGTTTGATGCGAGCTCAGAGCGATATCTCATATTCGCGTTGACATGCCGCTCCTGTCAACCGACTTTTCCTATTCCAAGGTCGGACACACTTGGATTATATTTCTTTATATGCGAGCACAATTATTAGACACAGATACCCAGAGTGACTGAACTTGGTCGCACACTTTCTCAAAGTAAGTCAGACCAGGGTAGTTTATTATCAAAACTCAAGTTAGCACTTTCAAATACATTGCAGTGCAGTTGAGAAGCAAGAGTGTTGTAGTTAAATCACTGACAAAATTTACCACCCTCTGTGAAGATATCTTCCTTAGAATGTTTTTGAAGGGAAGGGGGGAAGAGAGAGGTGTCGCTTGTGACGTAAATTATGGCGATTAAAGTAGTTTGTTTATCTAAGAGCAACTGCAGTTTAAATATATATCTGGATCTAGATCAAATCCTGTGAACATGTTATGCTTCTGTACCTTATTTATGACTGTAGATGTACGAATTAAGGGTGATAGTGAAAGCCACGCGTCTACACACTATCTACATTCTAGACGCGTGAGCAGAGTATGTTCCTATACATAATGTAGATTCTAGACGCTTGAGCAGAGTATGTTCTAATATATAATGTAGATTCTAGATGTGTGAGCAAAGTATGTTCCTATATATAATGTAGATTCTAGACGTGTGAATTATATCCCTTTGCATCATCTAGACTCTAGATCTATGAATGAATTGTTCAGAAATATTATTTAGACTGTAGACATGTGAAATTCACTGCTTCTGTACAATATTTAGGCTAAATATACAGATACAATATTTATATACATACGCTAGACTTCATATATTGAATACTATTTTCCTATACGCAATCTAAACTTTAGACATTAAAATATTATTTTCCAATATGTAATCTAGACTTCGAGAACTGAATGCTATTTTTCAATATGTAATGTAGACTTTAGACATCAGAATGCAATTTACCTAAACGTAATTTAGACTCTAGATGTGTGAATGCTATATTTTTATATATATATCATATAACCCAGTATAGACTTTAGATGTGTCAATGCTCTCTCTCTCTATATATATATATATATATATTTATTTATTTATATACCCCAGTATAGACTTTAGATGTGTCAATGCTCTCTCTCTCTCTCTCTATATATATATATATATATATATAGAGAGAGAGAGTATAGACTCTAGACATTGAACTGTTATGTCCCTGTATAGTGCTGCATTCCAGTCCTTGTTATGTCTGCATAGAGTTCCAGTCCTTATTATGTCTGCATAGTGCTGCATTCCAGTCATTACTAGGTCTTCCGTCCACCATGCTCTTGAGACCGACCAATTGCACGCAGAAAGAATTTGAAAATTAAATATAATTATCTCTTCTCCCCAAAAGTCACAATCAATGCTATATTTATAAATAATGTCGCTGCCATAATGCCACTTTATTATATTAATTACTTTGTATAATTAACAGCGATATCAGTGTATACAGTGACTAATAAATTTAACAATGCGCATTATGCTGGACATTATATTATAGTTACGCACTGTGAGGAGTTACATGTAACTTAACTAATTGCTGTTGGCTGATTGTCGGTCTGGTTCAGAGAACATAACTAATTGCTGTTGGCTGATTGTCGGTCTGGTTCAGAGAACATCCAGCCACAAGGCAACATGCTATTCGGAGAGTTGGCATCCAACGTGAACATTCCTGGAAGGCTGTGGGGAGAGGCAAGAGAGGATGGAATCTACCCTACAAGTGCTCTGTGCCAAGACAGAGGTATTTCAAACTCTCTAAGCAAGTCTAGTTAAACATGTACATCTTTGCGAAACCTAGTTTACAGCACATAATAGTACAGGCTGCCAAGTCACGTCTGACATAGAGACAGACTGAGGTATTTCAAACTCTCTAAGCAAGTCTAGTTAAACATGTACATCTTTGCGAAACCTAGTTATTGCAGCACATAATAGTACAGGCTGCCAAGTCACGTCTGGCATAGAGACAGACTGGCTTTCAGTCTTCCGGCAAATTCTGTTAAAATAAAGAAAACCACTTTTAATAAATATAATCTCAGAAGCCGTAAATCTCAAAACAAAACCAAATGGAAAGGAATGGAGGAAAAAAAGAAATGACTGGTGTACCTTGCATGTTATTTCAGTTTCATTTTCCTTAGAGTGACGACAACTTTTACTTCTTAATAGAGTTTTGCAATGTTAGTGTGTGTGTTTATCGTTCTCTCTCTCTTTTTTTTTGTTGCTGACGTTAAACTCGCCTTGGTTCAGTTGACCCCAAACTAAGGCATGCAAGGATCAGAGTTTGAGTTACAAGTTGATTATTGATTCCACACTTCGCCTCATTTGGAGATAAAATATTTGATCTGGACAACTTCCGGAAAGGTTTTGTTTGCTATCAGCGTTTGACACCGCAGTTCTATCTCACCCCTTCTGCCCTCCACCACCATTCCCTTCTGCCACGCCCGTGACACTTTTCTAAAGCCGGGAAGTATCATTGGATGATGTGTGTGAGAATTAGCAACATTCAGAATAAAAGTAACACAAAGGTAATAAAGTTTACTTATTGGTAAGAAAGGTCACATTTCCATTTAAGTTGCTGATTCAGGACTTATTGCTGCAGGGAGGAAGACATTAAATGCAGACTCAAAATTTAGAGTTTGGTCCAGTGATTACAAGGAGAACTAGAGATAGGCAAATTTTTCGGACTACTAGGCCATTTCAAGAGGTCAAGAAGGCACACTAGGCCAGAAGAAACAAGATGTCCAAGGAAAGGTTGTTTAATTCAAAAATACAGTACGATCCCAAAAATGAATTTCAAACAAAAGATGGCAAGTAATCTGCAATTTTCTTCATTAAAAGAATGGTCAAAAGTGTACAGTGTACAACTTCAAAGGGTAGGGATGGACATAAGTTTAGAAAATATGTGAAAAAATAGATCTATGTGGATTGATTAGGCCACAGTACATACACTAATGTTGAACTTTAACTAAGCCAGTGCTTGTACAATTAAAATAATTTCGGTTTTCTTAATTTTTTAAAATAAGCAATATTTAGATTGTTGAATTGAAGGGGAACAAAACTGAGACAATTTAATTAGGCCGGATCCAATAATAAATAACTAAGGATGCATTAGGCCGGACTGGAATACTAGCTAGGCCAAATGTGGCCTAAGGGCCGAACTTTGCCGACCTCTGATCTAAAGGGGCACTTAGTTCTCAAGATTGTGAGACTCCTCTGAACATCTTCACTCATTATTTATTAATTAATAACACATAAATAATTAAAAGTTATTTATAGCTATTAAGAATTCTCCCACAACACCAACATGTCTCTCACTTGGCAGTTTATAAGGGTGTTATAAAATTCTACTCTTTACAAAATAATAAATTAGAAGTTTTACTGTCGCATAATGTTTATGCAGTTGGAAGCTTCTTACTGAAGGAGTAATAAAAATCCGTCTTTATTTATGTTAACGAGCCCCTAGACTCCCGCTATTTCTCCAACATAAGGTTTTAATGTATGTGCAAGAAGGTTAATAAATGTAACAATAAATTTATTAAATCAAAAATCAAATACAAAATATATGAATATTCAAATGAGTGTTGACATTTACATCACTTCACGACATTGTTTGATTAAATGCTAAACATTCATACATTATGCGTTTGTATATACGAATCCTACTGATTGTATACTATACACATATGCATCCTATTGTGTGTGTATGTACATAAATGAATCCTACTCTTTGTATACACATTTTTGTATGTATGCATATATGAATCCTACTGCATGTATCGATATATGAATCTTACTGTCTGCATACACACATATGAATCCTATTTTCTGTGTACAAACATGAATCCTATTTTCTGTGTACAAACATGAATCCTACTCTCTGCGTACAAACATGAATCTTACTGTCTGCGTACAAACATTAACCCTACTAACTGCATACAAACATAAAATCCATATGAATCCTGTTGTCTACGTACAAACATGAATCCTACTATCTGCGTACAAACATATGAAACCTACTATGTGTGAATATGTGCATTTGAAAGAAACATTTTGCCTTGAGGAATCTGATGGTGCTGTTCTCGCTCCCTCCTCCCTCTTGAAAAGTCTTGAAGAAGTAAACCTAACCAGCTGACTTGCTATTTGGATGGCTTTGCAGGTGTGCACTAACTGTTGTTTGGTCTGTAGGAAGGTTATGTGATTGATCGGAAATTATGAAAAATTACTTGAACTGTTTGGAAGCAAACTTATATCTCTCTTTCATTTCATTTGTCTCTTTATTTTTGTATACATTCACCCACCCGCATACATACATAAATACATAGACTGTTCAGAGTACTGATGAGGCAGGCGTTTCGGTCAAAGTCGGTCACTAGCCTTGAAATCAGGGGTCAATGACTATTGACTATTATCCTCTTTCTCCACCGCAATGCGCCTTAGCAACAAGACTGGCTTTAGATCGAAATGTTTTTCAAACCTTTCATTAATGATCATCTTTTGTGTGTGTGTGTGCGTATGTGCATTATATATGTGCGTGTGTTGTAACGTCTGCTTCCAACTTTCGCTAACTTTGTAGATGGGCTCAAGCCCCAAGTGAGATCATTTATATTATAGGAGGAGAGATACAGTGCCACGGGTGAGTGAGAGTGAAAGCTCGAGTGGGTGTATGGTGGAATTTTTTAACAGTCAAAGAAATATTTAGCTTGAACAGCGTGCAGTACACGGAGCCAGATTTATCGTCCCATCCGACGACTAATAAACTCCGAGTCCACCTTGGGGAACGGTTAAGGAACACCCTAAGCCAGACTTTTCACCCTGAGATGGGATGGAACCCTTTTCCACTTCCGCAGAACGCTTGCAGCCTGAGCCAGTTTCGCACTGGGTTTGGAGATTGGGAGGGGGGGGGGAGAAGGGAAGGGCAATGGAAGGTGGTATGGGGGCCAGAGCGTAACCTACTGTCTGCGCTATCACGTGTCCCGTGAACATTCATCCGGTATCTGTTGGCAAAGATCAACATCACTGACGTCATTGTTTTAGTATCCCCTTGGTATACGTGGGGAGACTGGGGAAGCGAAAACAGACATAGCCATTAAAAAAAAAAAAATTGAAATTTAAAGCAAGCACTTGCTATCGGAGATTAAAACCACACTTACATATAATTATATACTCGTTATCGAATACAATCGATCTAGAAATGAATTTATCACGAGTACAAGACTTTCGCTTGTTAATGTCCACTGTAAGCATTACGAGACTAATTAACAAAAGACCACACACATTTTATAAATCCTTTTAATTGATGGTTTTCTTTTGTAAATTCATTTATTTTGCGCATGTTATTAATTCTATGTGGACATGCTATTTTGTTTTGTTTAATGTTTATAATTTCTTTAGTTTGTTTTGTTGAAAAATGTTCACTTTGCTTATATAATGTGTATTGAGGTGTAATTATCGTAAAGCGTTTTGACCTTTGTTAAAAAAATATGCTTCATCAAGTCATCCTCGCCATTGTTAGGCAACCTGACATTTTTATTGCATAATAACAATCTCTCGATGTTCTTCATTCTTGTAATACAGACAAATGTGAAGCATGTAGAGTTCAAGTTATAATCACGTAACAGGATTTATAACATTTAGTGCACATGGCTATTCTGTCTCACCCAAACACGCAAACAAACACACGCATATATATACACACACACAAACACAAACTGACAAACATATAAAATCAGTAAACACTCATGCACCTACAAAGAAACTGAAACTGTTAAACTAACAGCTAAAATCAGTACACATGCAAACACACACACACACACACACACACACACACACACACACACACACACACACACACACACACACACACACACACACATACTGACAAATGAAAGGTTACAGTCAGTAGTCAGTACGTACACACACATGCACACAAAATCACAAACTGGCGAATAAAAGCTAAAAACAGTGCATTAATTATACACAAAATCACACTCTGACAAACAAAAGCTAAAACAGTGCATTAATTACACACAGAATCACAAACTTTGACAAACAAAAGCTAAAAACAGTGCATTAATTATACAGGGAATCACACTTTGACAAACAAAAGATAAAAACAGTGCATTAATTACACACAGAATCACAAACTTTGACAAACAAAAGCTAAAACAGTGCATTAATTACACACAGAATCACAAACTTTGACAAACAAAAGCTAAAAACAGTGCATTAATTATACACAGAAACACACTTTGACAAACAAAAGATAAAAACAGTGCATTAATTACACACAGAATCACAAACTTTGACAAACAAAAGCTAAAACAGTGCATTAATTACACACAGAATCACAAACTTTGACAAACAAAAGCTAAAAACAGTGCATTAATTACACACAGAATCACAAACTTTGACAAACAAAAGCTAAAAACAGTGCATTAATTACACACAGAATCACAAACTTTGACAAACAAAAGCTAAAAACAGTGCATTAATTACACACAGAATCACAAACTTTGACAAACAAAAGCTAAAAACAGTGCATTAATTACACACAGAATCACAAACTTTGACAAACAAAAGATAAAAATAGTGCATAAACGTGCGCCAGCAGCAAAGAATGACGCGCACGAAATCCCAATTCCTGGAACTATCCATGGGTAGCACCGTGCAAACATCCCATGGTAACACGGAACACTCTTGGAGTCTCTGCAGCTTCGAGTATAAAAATTTTAAAAAAAAACACAAAATAAATCACCTTTTCCACCCCCAGCAAAAAACAACAACAAAAACTTTTGATAGGCGAAATAAACTCCGAGGAATGACATATAAACCCGAAGCTAGATTTAGTTGTAAACATTATTTTCATTCTACGTCACTGAACTTCCTTTTGCCTTCACTCAACCAAGATTTCACTTGGATACGGGCACACGTGGGATTTCCCTCCCCTTGCAGACTTGCCGCCCTTGCTTACCAAATAACACAGATAATAATAAACAAAATAAACATTAAATTAAAAAAAAAATAGAGCTCACATGTATTGCATCATTTGCGAGCTGCATTGCTGTTTAGATTGTAGGAATAAAAGTCACAGGAATATCACAGAAGAAAAAAGTACCAGGAAATAAAGTCACAATATATGTTAAGTATAAAATCGTAAGTGTCAGTGTGTATGTGTTATATTATTTATTAACTGTAAGTGTCAGTGTGTATGTGTTATACAATTTATTAACTGTAAGTGTCAGTGTGTATGTGTTATACTATTTATTAACTGTAAGTGTCAGTGTGTATGTGTTATACAATTTATTAACTGTAAGTGTCAGTGTGTATGTGTTATACTATTTATTAACTGTAAGTGTCAGTGTGTATGTGTTATACTATTTATTAACTGTATGTGTCAGTGTGTATGTGTTATACTATTTATTAACTGTAAGCATCAGTGTGTATGTGTTATACTATTTATTAACTGTAAGTGAAGCAGGAAATGACACGGAGATTAATTGCTCGCTCAAGATGTGGGTGGTTCAAATCCCGTTCGGCATGAAAAACGCTACTAGTGAATGCATGCATGTGCGTGTTTGTGTCTTTGGTGTTCGCGAGCGTGTATTTTATATACCGTATAAATGCATTCTAATTCATACATTTAGTTCTGCTTTAATTAATTTTAATTGTAAGTCCCTATGCATGTTTATTATTGACTGAACAACAGTAAATGGAAGTATGCGACGGTTCATTAGGCGTGGCTCGATTCTTGCCTCGGGTTAAATATGTGTGCGCGCGCGCGTGTGTGATTTGTATATCATATATACATAATATAATTCATATTATAATTCACACATTTAATTATATGATTTACTCATCCTTAGTTATGTTATTATGCTTGAAGTCCATTAACACTTATGTTATAGATTGAATAACAGTAAAGGGAAGCGATTGCTCAGAGATTAACCTCTCGCCCTAGAGGATCGTAGTGTGATTCTCGCTCGGAGTAAAAGATGTTTTTATTTGTTTGTGTGTGTGTGTGTGTGTGTGTGTATCCGCCAAGTGAGACGATGGTGTCTGCTGGAGAATTATTAATAACACAAATTAAGATTCTCATTACTGGTAATTAGTTATGAAAGATTAATTAATAATAATCATTATCATTAACTAGTTGGCGTCACACACACACACACACACACACACACACACACACACACACACACACACACACACACACACACACACACACACACGCCTGATTATGTGTTGAAGCATACCATATGTTCCAAATGAAATGTGATTACAAGTTAATAACAAATATGAGACATTTCGTAAACACCATTTCACTTTCAATGCGTCAGAATCACACCATCCCCCGATTAAGTGAAGTATTTAGTAATAATAAGTTAACCACAGCTTTTTAAAAAATTATCACGCAGAACCGCCTGCCTGTTATTTTAAGTATCGCAAACAATCTAATAATACCTTTAGTTTTAAATAAACTGGAATGTTTACTCAAAATTTTGCATGTTTATCTTAGGCTGAGTCTTACGGAAATATGCATTAGTTTGAGAGAGAGAGAGAGAGAGAGAGAGAGAGAGAGAGAGAGAGAGAGAGAGAGAAATTAAAAAATCGGTCGCTCAAGCTCACACCAATAAACAATCAATTTTGAACTTTCGATCCGGTTCAGTTAGTTAACCGTGAGTAATTTGCAACTGGAAGGAAAAAAAAAGGCTTTGAAGACTTTTTGCATGTGCAAGTATCAAGCACAAAATCGCGTTTCGAGTTAGAAAAATAAAAAAAATATCTGCAGTTTAAAGTTGGAGAAATTGACGAGAATGGATTGCAAACAATAAGAATGACACACCATGAACAGTCACCGACTTCCTAAGCATATTCACCGTTTCAAGGTCGCTTGTGCAGCTGCAACCGTAGCACGTTAGAGCCGGGTTGTCTGATTGGCTGAAAAGTCGGTGAACAACTATAGTTTACTGCTGTGCCAAGAAAAAGTCAAGTGTCACGCATTGAGGAACAGCAATTATGCACGCACGCACGCATACACAAATCACGATTTATTCCGTGATTAATTAACTAATCGTTGGACATGTCTTCTGGCTTGAAATTACTTTTGTCTCAGTTCTAGCTCTTGTTACCCACTCATGCACATCAGTCAGAGACAGATGTACGTTAATTCCAAGCTAGAATCCACACAGGTCTCCTTTTTCACCGTCACCCCACCCACCACTCAGTGTCAATCTTTTAGTCCATCTACTTTCCGTCTAGTTTGTTGCTGCCTCTCGGGTAACATACTACCCTGGGTCTATGTGCACTTTCCTGTGGAAAGATAGTTAAATGAGATAGAGTTAGAGAGAAAGAGTTTAGTGTTTGTGTGCGCGCGCGCGCCCCGTTCTTAGCTAACACACGCAGGAGCAAAGAAATATTTCCCATTGTATTTGTAAAATAAAGTAGCAATTAATATTCTTGTTAAATGTGAATTGTGTCAGTGTAAGACAGACAGACAGACACACATACACAGATAGAGTCTATCTCTGTTTGAGTGAATTTTGAGAAATTGTAGAATGAGAAAGGAAAAGATGAGAGAGAGAGAGAGAGAGAGAGAGAGAGAGAGAGAGAGAGAGAGAGAGAGAGAGAGAGAGAGAGAGAGAGAGAGAATGAAAGGATGAGAAATTTGGATTTGAATTATGACCGATCTATGGCAATACCAAAATATCAATACAGAAAATGTAAGCAACCACTTAACTTAGACAAACATACGAACAATTATTCACAGGCATATGCAAATCACAACAACCAGCCATGTGAAAGTATTGACAACTCAGTATAGTCACGTGATTCTGATCCTTCGAGAAAAATCTCACTGAAAAGAATAAGCACTAGTCTTAAAATATTGCATCCGTTCTTGTAAACACGTCACTCACTTACACACACACACGCACGCACGCACGCACACACACACACACACACACACACACGCACACACACACACACACACACACACACACACACACACACACACACACACTTGAAATACGTACACGCTCGCGCATGTCCAGCAACTCTGACCTTCAACTGGTCTTCTTTCTTCTTCGTGATTGGCTGAGAATTCGGTCAGTACTAAGAACTTCTTTCCGGATGATTCGAGGTCAAAGGACACAGGAGGCAGCGTTATACCTTGAGGAGTTAACTCTATGACCGCTGCTGCTCTGTTACCACCGAGCTATTGACCGGTCTTCTCGCCCTGCTGACTCATTTTATGTTTTGAAGTGAAATATCAGTCATTGGCATCGGTTCAGTTTTAGAATTCATTAGGCATCTAGGCGCATGTATTTGATCTAATGCCATGCCATTCTTGTTAGCAAAAGACACTGAAATGGTAGGGTATCGAGACGGTTTGCGGTCACTTTAAGACTGGAAACAAAAGTAGCATCAGTTGTTTTGTCATTGTCTTTCAGTCCGTGATGACCTCAATGTTTTGAATATTAAAAAGCCCGCACATTTTCTTTCGTTATTTATTTACTAACTACGTAAAATAAATAATTGATTGAAATTAGAATGGAGAATGTTTTTGCATTCTTTTTTCCTCAGCTTATGAGGCCTACATGGACTTAAAAAGTCAGTTTCTTTATTCGACTGTCTAAATATCAGCTGTCGGCAGTTAGAGTGTAACCTCACTGGGTTTTTACGTACGGTAATTTGTATATTTTAGACACTCTCCATTTTGTGTTCGAGCGGCTCAGATAATCTCAACATATAATGTGTTCTGTAAATAAATATAAGTTACTTTAAATACCCGCTCACACCCACGCCCTCTTTTACACAGACACACACACACACACACACACACACACACACACACACACACACACACACACATTAGAAGTCTGCATACAATAACTAATCCAGAGAAATTCATATCACTGCTTTGAAGAATTGATAAACTATATTTATACACCTAATGCAGCAAATGTCGGCATCTAGCAAATTAAATAAAGCAAGAAATAATCTCCCCTTCCGACCCCAGTCACCAATATGTGAAGAAGACTTGAATTATTAGTGTCAAAAGAAGAGAAAAATACAAGTCAGTGACGTTTTTCATGTTTGGTTTATCTAAATCCGAAAAAATACTGCATGTATTGTACTGAATTTCTGAAGTACTGGATTTGATTGTTTTTAGGGTTTTCATATTCCACAAGCTTGATTTAGTGATTAGCGGCAAATTAACTGAATTGGTTTTTTACTGTTCAAAGTTTGGCAGGTATAAAGTTTTCAACTGAAATATTTTGCCACCGTTGTCAATTAGATCGCCACCACGTATAGGTCACAAGTGTATGTCTACTTGTCTCATGAATAATGTGTTTGTGTATGTCTACTTGTCTCATGTATAATGTGTTTGTGTATGTCTACTTGTCTCATGTATAATGTGTTTGTGTATGTCTACTTGTATCATGTATTTGTGTATGTGTGTACCTGTAGGATTGTGTTTGTTTACGAGTGTGCGTTTATATATGAGTTTGTTTGTGATTTCTATATCAGTCTTTGTGTATGCTTATGCATAGTGTGTGTATGACTATTTGTTTGTTTATGCATGTGTGTAGTGTGTGTGTTTGTATGAGTCTTTGTGTTTGTTTATGCATGTGTATAGTCTATGTGTGTGTAAATCGGGAGAGGGAGAAACGCTTGACTGAAAGAATGTACGTGAGAGAGAAAAAAAGTGTGTGCTTTTGTGTGTGTGTGTGTGTGTGTGTGTGTGTGTGTGTGTGTGTGCTCATGTTATTGATATGCAGTGCAGAAATGCACACTGTATTTGAGCGAAGATTTCATTTGCATATTTAGAAGTGCAAACACCAAAGGATATTAAGATTATTTTGCTTTAAAAATGCAGGTTGAGCTTCACGGCTGACATTTTCAATTGCATTTGCAAATAATGCTAAAGTTTACATCTTATCTGGCATTGAGATGTGTGTGCGCGCGTGTGTGTGATGTATGTGTGCATGTGTGTATGTAGGTGAGAGTATGTGTTATATATGTATGCGTGTGTGCGAGACAGAGAGAAAATCTGAGTTGACAATGACAATGCGAGAGGCTATTCTATAAAATAATTTATGTCGTGCATTAACTCCCTTGATACTGAAAGAGCATGAAGTAATGATCTATACTATTTCACCTTTAGTACAAACAAGATACAAGTATTATTATTTATTTATTTAGGACACACAAGAAGAAAAGATGTAAAAATAATTTAAGCAAAAATAGAGTAGCAGTAGAGTAGCTGATTAGTAGTAGTAGCAGTAGAGTAGAAGTAGTAGTAGTGGAGGTGGAGTAGAGTAGCAGCAATAGTAGAAGTAGAATAGTAGTAGTTGAATATTTTTTTCTCATTTTGCTTTTACTTGTTAGACTGTTAGACATTTGTAACACCATTTATCGTAAAATTTTGAACTCTGATTTCTGAGATTATTTCTCTTTATACGTCATTAGCGTGAAGTGCTAGGAAACAATGAAATAGACTTTTCTTAGAATGAAAATTGAAGGCAAGGCTGCCACACATTTGCTTCAAAAGACGTGCTAGCTTACGCAACTGTGACCTCTCAGACGTAATAGTTGTTGACTGACTGACTGTCTATAGTGAGATCATGCAGTTACTGACTGTCTATACTGATTTAAATATGTTGATGCTGAGAATATGTTGACACTCTATGTTGATATCATAGATAAGTAGATAAGTTGACAGTAAAGGTGAGATCATAGATATGTCGACATCTCTATGGTGAGATATGCCTAACGAAAGACCTCACCGGATTTCGTCAAGGGACATTACTCATTTGCTGCTTAGTAAAGTACGGCATTATGAGTGCTGCTTGAACTTTTATCAACATACACTATTGAACTTTTATCAACATACACTAGTCAGCAACGCCAGCGCCATTAGCGACGGATTAACGTGCACTCATGGCGTTGTCAGCCTGCTGAATGCGTTGTTGAGCTAAGTTCAATTATTTACAAACTGTCCATTTAAGAGCTGCCTTAGCCACCGAAGGAAGAAGCCACTTTGTCAGCAGTGCATGCGCACATTTCACTCTCCATCCAGTGACGTGACGGACAGATATTTTATTTGTAGAAAACTAACATGGATAATTGGGAGTCCATGTCCTTACAGTTCTCTTAGTTTGATAATTATGTCAGTATTACAGCTCTCTTAGTCCTTACAGCACTGTCAATCTTTACAACTCTGTCAATCTTGCATCTCTCTTGGTCTTTCGGCGCTGTCAGTCTTACAACTCTGTCTGTTTTACAGCTCCGTCAGTCTTACAACTCTCTTAATCTTTCAGTTCTGTCAGTCTTACAGCTCTCCTAGTCTTTCAGTTCTGTCAGTCTCCTAGTCTTTCAGTTCTGTCAGTCTTACAGCTCTATTAGTCTTACAGTTCTGTCAGTCTTACAGCTCTATTAGTCTTACAGTTCTGTCAGTCTTAGAGCTCTATTAGTCTTTCAGTTCTGTCAGTCTTACAGCTCTGTTATTAGTCTTACAGTTCTGTCAGTCTTACAGCTCTATTAGTCTTACATTTCTGTCAGTCTTACAGCTTTCCTAGTCTTTCAGTTCTGTCAGTCTTACAGCTCTCCTAGTCTTTCAGTTCTGTCAGTCTTACAGCTCTATTATCTTACAGTTCTGTCAGTCTTACAGCTCTCCTAGTCTTTCAGTTCTGTCAGTCTTACAGCTCTCCTAGTCTTTCAGTTCTGTCAGTCTTACAGCTCTCCTAGTCTTTCAGTTCTGTCAGTCTCCTAGTTTTTCAGTTCTGTCAGTCTTACAGCTCTATTAGTCTTACAGTTCTGTCAGTCTTACAGCTCTATTAGTCTTACAGCTCTGTAATTTTCTACAGATATCTTAATCTTACAGCTCTCTTAGTCTTGAGAGCTCTCGTAGTCTTTGAAATTCTGCTGACCTTGACAGTACTTTTACTTAATCTTTACAGCTGTGCTAGTCTTGACTGCGCCGTCGATCTTGACAGCCTAGCCATTTCCTTTCATGTATTTTATTAAAGGTTGTCTATTTTTATTTCTAGGGTTGTTTATTTTTATTTATCTTTCTCTCTTTCCTTCCATTTTCTTTCCTTCTCTTTCTCGTTATTCGACGGTACGTAAGATTTACTTTCTTCCCTAAAATCACATTCGAAAACGCATAAGTACACAATCCCAAACTGCCTACGAAACCACAGTTTGACATAATTACATGACCCCCCTACTCCTCTCTCCCCTCATATGTACTCGCACGCACAAAGATAGAGAATTTTTTTTCCTGATAAACGTTTGTATCATTCCAACACTTCTGACGTCAGCGGCTCGCCAAAAGCGTAAATAACTGATAAGGCGAGTTCATTCACTGAGCTGGCATTTCGTTGGAAAACACCGCTCTATTAACAGTTCAGTGGCAGGAAAAGACTTGTCTAGATTCTGACTCTACATCCGGCGGTCATAAGGCAGACGTGTAAAATGTGAGAAAAACATCTTGTGTGCCCACCCGACTTTCTTTTCTGGCCGTAGTTGTTATTGACTCGTTCCTCACCGCACCCCACTTTCTCTGTGATCTAAATGACGGTAAAACGTATCGAATGACATTCTACCAGTAGTGCCAATTCAGTTTTAATGACACCGTTAAGTGGAGTGTCAGGGTCTCTTTCATGGCAGTCGACTCGCAAAGAATAACATCGGCGTCCAGAAAAATATTTCAGTTATCGTTAAAAAAAAAAAATTAATTCTCTCATGGGTAGAGAAATAATTTTCTCATCAGGTAAAAAAAAAAAAAAAAATTATCAAACTGAATAACTCCCTGTACAAAGCGGAATAACTCTCAGCACATTGTGCCATTATGTCAGTAGTTGCTACAATTTCAGAACTCTGAATTAAACCAGAGAATAAAACATAATCAAGCAGTAAAATAAGTTGTTTGTTTTTTTTAAAAAAAAACTCACCTGTATTATTAAAACTACCGCACGTATGAGTTTAAAGATATGATGTATTTAGCTTTTGTTTCAAAGAAATTAAGTCCACAACAGCAAATAACAAGATTCATTATTGAGCTGAAGTGGTGGGGGGTAGCAAGACTGTCAGGTTTTGTTACCTTTTTCTGTTGTCGTATGTATGTATGTATGTATGTATGTATGTATGTGTATGTATGTATGTATGTGTATGTATGTGTGTGTATGTATGTGTGTGTATGTATGTGTGTGTATGTATGTATGTGTATGTATGTGTATGTATGTGTATGTATGTATGTATGTGTATGTATGTGTATGTATGTATGTGTATGTATGTGTATGTGTGTATGTATACGTATGTGTATATGTGTATGTATACGTATGTGTATATGTGTATGTATGTGTATGTATGTATGTGTATGTATGTATGTATATGTATGTATGTGTATGTATACGTATGTGTATGCGCTCAAGAACAGAATGAAAGGGATATTTTTTTATTTTTTGTCCAACGACTAGCAGCACGAGACTGCCGACACACCCGCTCATGAAATTAGCAATTCAGAGAAAATATCCACCTGCACCCCATCTCTCTTCACCAAGAGAGTGAAACACTTTCCTTGGAAAACCCTGCCCGAAACGAAACCAGTATAAGACTAATAAATAATCCTAAATTAAAAGCGGTGCCAAAACCGATTCCAGTTGTTTGTAAACAAATTAAAACTGTAAATTCACTGTTAGCCCGGCAATGCACTGTAAACAGTGCATTTATTCAATTCCGTTGGCCAGTAGGCGGGACCAGATTGTATTATTATCCCGAAGCCTCAACACCAGTGGCCTAGTTTCCAAAATTGAGTGTGCAAGGGGTAAAATAAATGACCTTCAGATGACAAGTGATGTTTGCTATCTGGAAGAATTTCGGTCTGGCTATTGGACGCGATGACGGCTTTTGATCATGCGCAGAAATGTGTAGGCCAAGTCGAAGAGAAGCATATAGTTCTCTCATAGACCACCCTCCGTCCGCCTGAACATTCTTTAATAGTCTGTATTACACAGTCTTTAATAGTCTGTATTACACAGTCTTTAATAGTCTGTATTGCACATTCTTTATTAGTCTGTATTGCACATTCTTTATTAGTCTGTATTACACAGTCTTTATTAGTCTTTATTGCACATTCTTTATTAGTCTGTATTCCACAGTCTTTATTAGTCTGTATTGCACAGTCTTTATTAGTCTGTATTGCACATTCTTTATTAGTCTCTATTGCACAGTCTTTATTAGTCTGTATTGCACATTCTTTATTAGTCTGTATTGCACATTCTTTATTAGTCTGTATTGCACATTCTTTATTAGTCTCTATTGCACAGTCTTTATTAGTCTGTATTGCACATTCTTTATTAGTCTGTATTGCACAGTCTTTATTAGTCTGTATTACACAGTCTTTTAGGTATCAGTATTGGTCATTGATTAATCTCTAACAATAGCGACAGCCGGATGGCCTGCCTTATCTACCTCGAAAACACCAGATGATTCAGGGTATTACTCAAGGACACATCGCTAGATAAATTAATCGACTTGCCCAAGATGGGAGTGTTATCTTCCCCTTTATTTATAAATTAAGAATTATGATTCTTTCCTTCAGCTTGGCCCCTAGCTAGCTTACAATCATGCTACAAACAATTATGTAACAATGGGTAAGATAAGAAATAAATTTAATAACAATTCATAATAATAGAAAAATGAACATTAATGATACACGGATTCTTAGAGTCATTCTATCCTGTTTAGCCCAAATTCCAAATGGCTATATATATGTTATTATAGTCTGTTCTGTTTACAACTGGGACATATTCCACTTATCTGATTGTTCATAAAGTAGATGAAATATTGCTGTCGTCTATTAACCGGCACGATTCTGACGTCATGCAGCAGTTATCTTCTGTCTCATCCCTCCAACATTGGATATGGCACCTGGCATAGTCCTCAAAACAGTTTGTATCAGACTCCAAGTCTAAGGCTCCAAGTTTAAGACTCCAAGTCTAAACTCCTGGATCCAAGTCTCAACTCCAAGACTCTAAGACCGGCTGTAAATGAATAACATCATTCTACAGTTTCATGTTACAATAAACGATTATATGGGCTTTGTGGCGACAGTGATAGATTACTCTTTACAATCTCCACTAATTAGCTACAGCTAAGTCACAATTCCAAATCAATAAAAATATCTAAATGAACAAATGATTTAGCTTTACAAATGCATAGTTTCTCAATACAATATAGTTTAGCCTGTGGTTCACATGATGCTTATTAACGATGGTCTATTCACTGTTAGCACTTTCCCATTATAATGAATTTAACAGCGGAAATATAGCAATACACATGTGGTTATTCTATCTTGATCATTTCTACAAAATGTATCAATCGCTAACGCCACTTAGCTTCTGTGAGAAAAATACATCAATCATTTAACAGTCATATAAATATTTTACACAACATTGTACAAATGAGAAATACAACAATTTAGAGACGTCAACTCTATTTACCACTATGTAAAGTCGTACACGGTCTAATGGATGCGATGGCCTCCCCTGGATTTGGGCATTGTGAATGAGCCTGAGCGTCTAAGGAATTTCGATTCATTCACATGTATAAATGAATGACTCTAGGTCAACTGGCGGATTAATGCTACGTCACGATACGGAACGCAAGTGACCAAATATGGGCATCTCATAACCGGTTAACGGCCTTTCCCTCACCTCTAGAGTGACCTACATACTCTTAACTCGTAAAAAAGTTATTGCACCATCCGAACATAGTTGCCTAGCGGAAGTGTCTTCTCATAAATTAAATAGATATGACTAATAAAATGAAAATAATATCTTCATACTTTGCCTAAAATTCACTGACAATTAGTCTGTATTGCACAGTCTTTATTAGTCTGTATTGCACAGTCTTTAATAGTCTTTGTGAATAGGTGGGTTTAAACGATTATCTCCTTAATCTCTAATCTATATCTCCACCTGTGACGGATCTTTGTCAATTGCAGTCGGGGAAAACTTGTTAGTGGGCAGGTGTTAATCTAAGCATTAACAAGAACACAACAGAAATTAGTGAACTGACCAACTGACCATGAATATAAACTGCGCGAAACCAAATAGCCGCCTGTGTGAAATGTAACCATTTCTAAAATAAAGCCTCCACCTATAAAATTATATTATTAATATATTGTCGATTTTACAACGTACATAAATCTAAAAATTGAATTAAAGATAGGGAGTCGGATACACAAAATCCCAGGCATAATGACTAAAATCAGCGAAGCATATGGTTGCACACTTAAGAATCTCCGTCGAACATAGATTTTGTCTTTAAAAGGTGATTAGTGGAGAGTGGTCTACCTTGACAAATGTAAAAGGTGATTAGTGGAGAGTGGTCTACCTTGACAAATGTAAAAGGTGATTAGTGGAGAGTGGTCTACCTTGACAAATGTAAAAGGTGATTAGTGGAGAGTGGTCTACCTTGACAAATGTAAAAGGTGATTAGTGGAGAGTGGTCTACCTTGACAAATGTAAAAGGTGATTAGTGGAGAGTGGTCTACCTTGACAAATATAAAGGGTGATTAGTTTTGACACAGTCAAAATGTAGACTGATCTACTTAAGAAATTTAAAAGGTGATTAGTTTCGACACAGTCAAACTGTAGAGTGCTCTACCTTGACAAATTTAGGTCATGACTCCAAGTTGAAAAATGTTTAAATCAGATTAAAAATATTCACAACAAACACATCACTTTAAAATATATTTGTCAAAACAAAACACGCTTTGTTGGTGTGATAATAGTTAATATTATTTAATGGGGAACTAATAATAACTAATACTAATACTAATATAAACACCAATTTCAGCAAAGTTTAATTTGCATATTGCTCCTGTTAGTGATTGGCAAAAACATCGGGAGTGCTCCCTAGTCTAAGTTTGATAATTGCAGCATTGCATGTATTTCAAATCGCGATGACCTAGGGCCGACTTAAATAGGTTTTTAGGCGTCTATAACTGTACTGATTTAAATATGTCGTCCGTTATCGGTTTGATAGCTAACAGCTGAGAATTTACAAATTGGTGCGAGTAGCTTATCAGTTGTCACAAATAATTCGTTATCATAGCGAATGCAACAAGAGTACGGGTAACAATGTGCAGCCACCACCCCACCCCACCAGCATTTTCTTCCTCTATCTACCCACTTCACTATCCGAAGAACTGAGAAAGTGTATTTTTGAGGCTACGCCTCGACGTATTACAATGTTAGAATAAGTGATGATAAACTTAAGGCTTGTTCTCAAACACATTCATTTGTACTTTATAAAGGTCACGAAGAGGTTACAATGTTAGAATAAATGATGATAAACTTAAGGCTTGTTCTCAAACACATTTATTTGTACTTTATAAAGTTCACGAAGAGGTTACAATGTTAGAATAAATGATGATAAACTAAAGGCTTGTTCTCAAACACATTCATTTGTACTTTATAAAGGTCACGAAGATCCGTTGCTAATATGGACATTTCGCAATGCGCGGATCGACGCCTATTTTATAAATACATGCATCTGAATTCCTTATGGTTCGGATCCACACCCCAAAAATAAAAAAATAAAACCCCAGTTCAACAGTTTAACTGCTCTCTCCCCCCGCCACATTCCACAAGTGAAATATATAAATATAAACCTGTACTGCAGTCACCCAAACGCCGTATGAATCATTATTCCTCCCAGGATAAATTAAACATGGCAATGCTTTCCCATTTGTTACTGACGTGCATTTCTACACAAGAAAGACCAGATGTACGGGTGTTAGTGGGTAGGGATGGAGAAAGACAGTGATGAAATGGTTAAAATTAACTTTGGAAACACCTGCTATAACATCAGCAAAACCTTGATTGCGAGCCACCTCATTAATCAGACAGATTTAGCTACAGAACTGCAGGTGTCTGGTGAATTCAGATGTACCCGACTGACCTAAGGTGTCCGATCTGTAGGCCGAAATGCCCGATTAACTAACAGACTCCTTAGAAGTGTCTGACCTTAAAGTGACCATTAAATTTGCGACCGAAAGCACAAACATATAATGCAACATGGAAGTAAACAGGTGCAGATTTACAGCTTTCTAGGGTATTCAGGGGTTCTAGGGTACATACAGCTCGAAGTGATACTGAAATTTAATGGTTTTTATAAATTGCTTCCTTTAGCTTTCGTAGCTCAAGTATGTTGCTGGTGAGAGGTTTGATGAATAGTCGTCAGTTAGGTCTCGTGACCTATTTAACTTCAAGTAAGCTGTCCTACATAAGACCTTATTATATAACACATATTTAACTTCAACTGTGAGCCATCCTACATATTCTCTTATTGCCTGTTGTGTACTATATATTACTCAGTGAAACCTTTCCTAAATCGTACTTTTACTCTTCCTACAATTGACTTTCCAGTTTACTACTCCACTGACTCGCATTGACTATCCCAGTATGCCGCGCATTTTGACTGACATAGTGATCCAAACCGAACCGCAGACTCACCATCCCATTAAAAAAAAAAAAAAATTACCTCCAAATAATCCACACCATCTCAAGCTGGACTTAAAGTGCATTCAGTTCACAAATTATTTCGTTGTTCATCTGTATTAATTAAAAATAATTAATTTACACATGACCAATGAGTAGGAATACAAAATTTGTCTATGAAAGGGAGACAATTGATTTTTCAAACTTGTAGCAGCTTGCCAGTATACAGGGCCTTGATTACGTGACTAACTAATTTTTGTTATTCTTGCGTTCTGATCCATTGATCGACTTATTCTTTTATACTCTCAACATCGTTGATTTTGCATGGAAAAATTAATTTTGTAATTAAAGAAAAAGTTTTATTATCGCCCCCCCCCCCCCGCCCGGTGTGTACGAAACAGAGGTGGAAGAAAGGTTTCTAAGTTAGATCATTTTGTCCTTCGTTTCGTTAGTAGAACTACAGTGGTTTCTAATTCTAAATTGTTTTCATCGCACTGCCATTCATACGGGTATCAGATGACGCCATTCATATGGGTATCAGATGACGCCAAACATACCCATCGTAGCAATCATTCTGTTTATTGACTAGTGTCTCAAACAATAAAATAATTATTAAAAAAAACGTAACCAATTAAAAGCTGAAATAAATAACAAAATTAATTTATACGTTTAAAATATAAAAGAATTAAATAAACAGAAGAATGAATAAATAAAATTATTCTTAGCACGTCTTGCTTGATATCTTATCTATTGATAGGCTTGCTAATATTTATTTGATTTTTTTAATATTTTAAAAAATACATTGTCTGTTGAAGCTGGGCTTTATTTTGTAACTCTTGTATTATTTTGCTCTTGTTTTGTTTTTAGTTTAATGGTCAGCAGAGTGGAGTGGGTTTACTGGCTACAGTATGATGAAGGAAAAAGAGTAGAGTGGGTTTCCTGGCCACGGTATGATGAAGGGAAAAGAGTGGAGTGGGTTTACTGGCCACAGTATGATGGAAGGAAAAATAGTGGAGTGGGTTTACTGGCCATAGTATGATGGAAGGAAAAATAGTGGAGTGGGTTTACTGGCCATAGTATGATGGAAGGAAAAATAGTGGAGTGGGTTTACTGGCCATAGTATGATGGAAGGAAAAATAGTGGAGTGGGTTTACTGGCCATAGTATGATGGAAGGAAAAATAGTGGAGTGGGTTTACTGGCCATAGTATGATGGAAGGAAAAATAGTGGAGTGGGTTTACTGGCCACGGTATGATGAAGGGAAAAGAGTGGAATGGGTTTACTGGCCACAGTATGATGGAAGGAAAAAGAGTGGAGTGGGTTTACTGGCCACAGTATGATGAAGGGAAAAGAGTGGAGTGGCTTTACTGGCCATAGAAGAAAAAAGAGTGGAGTGGATTTAGTGGCCATAGTTTGAGAGAAAAGACTGGATGAGGGAAAATGGGCACTGGGGATGGGAAAGTGGGAACATTGAGATAAAAATGAAGCATTGGAGCATTTGGCAAAAAAGTTCTGAAGAGAGGTGGAGTAATGTAATGAAATAAATATGAACGAACAAAACAAATGCAAGCATGGAAATAATGAGGGCAGAAGTGGAGTAAAGTAGGGGGTGCAGCATGGTCAAAGGAGAAAGGTAGAGTGAATTAGTGATAGAGAAATTGGAGATGGTAAAGGAATAAATAGAGGAAAAAGAAGGAAGGATTGGAGATGGTAAAGGAATAAATAGAGGAAAAAGAAGGAAACGATTGGAGATGGTAAAGGAATAAATAGAGGAAAAAGAAGGAAGGATTGGAGAAAGTGAGATGTAGTAATAAAGAGGAAAATAAAAACATGCTGGGGAAAGATGAGAGGAAATAGATTGTGATAAGAGGTGATTAAAAATTTGGTATGAAAGGCTTTAGTTTTACAGTTAATCAGTAATTTTCTCAATCATTATTCAGAGTTGTTCTTATGTACTATTGTTTCTACTGTACGCTGATTTTGCAGGTGGATAAAGTATTAAAGTGTTGCATAGTTGTGATAAAATAAGAAAAAGCACCACAACCATCCCAAGAATATATTAATGAAAATGTACACATTTAAATATGTAAATTTGTTAGTTCATGGGTGTTTTTAATAAGACACAACAAAACCACAACCATTGCAAGAATATATTAATGAAAATGTACACATTTACAGTAAATGTGCAAAGTTGCTAGTTCATGGGTGTTTTTTATAAGACAGAAAACCCCCACAAGCATCACAACAAAACTGTAATGAACAGACATTTAATGTTACTGTTAAGTTAATGTGCAATATTTATTAGTGAGATGCCAACGCCACCTACTTAATGCTTATTATTATTATTATCATTAACTAATTACAACTGATGAGAATCTTAATTTATGGTTATTAATAATAATTTGACGGATATGCAGGAGTCGCAAACATTTTCCTTCTTCCACAATGTTAAAAACAACATTTACCATAATACATATTTCCACAGGGGAAAATTTCTTACTAAAGGAACAAATCTGTCTTTAATTTATATTTAGTGAGGTCCCATCTACCCACATTCTTTTCCACCATAAGATTATCAATATTTGTAAGGACAAACAAATAGAAGAGAACATTTGCCTGATACAGTGAAATAGTTGTCTGATTTTTTGTTCTTTAGTCTGTTTTACATCTGGAAAATGTTTCCCTTTTCTTAAATTAACTGCGCATTATGTACAGAATTTATGTCGATTAAAGATCAATGGGAAGTAAACACATATTTGCATATTAGTGTTAAAAACTTTAATGAAGATTGCGTCCCTTTACCCGTCATTGTACGTGTACCAGGTAGTTGTGAGATTATAGAAATGTTTTTAGTTAAAAGGCAATATATGTAATGATTAATTTAATATGGTCAAATAATTATATTTTATTACTACAGGTAGGCTCAGTAAAATATTTATTTGTGATAAGACATTTGTGAACTACAGAATGACCGAGAGACGGAAAACCGAAACCGAAGCAAGCACATTCGTTTCATGAAGACAGATACTTCATAGTTATTTCCCGTTGTTTCACTGGTAGCTGAATGACATCTAGAAAGAAAAGAACAAAATGCAAGATCATATTTGACAGGACATACTCATCAGTTCGGAAACATGTCATTATAATAAGTATTTAGAACAATTGCGGGCAATATTGTTATTTTTTTGTTCCTGTTCATCTCTTTGAAATATAATAGTGAGTTACATTAAACATAAAGTTTAAATTCTGCCGTTTTGACCCAAGAATTAATACATGAAGCTATGACAACAACAACACTCATTGGGGGGGGGGGGGCACAATTATACTTTATCGTTACATTTATGTTTCGATAACTTCTTTGCTCCAAGGAATTGCGTGAAAACCTTTCAACTTCTTGATGTTCTCAGTTTTTGATTGATTCCCTTGGAGCCTTCCTCCCTTTTCTTGTATTCATGGAGGCGTGTTCTGGTGCTTTAGTTAGGGGTGAAGTTTTTCTTTTTTGCTTCTGTTCTTTCCTTTGTTGCGACTGTTCTTGGTCTATCATATTAAAATTTTTTTTTTTTTTTTTTGCAGGGCTAAAGCCTATTTCCCGATGAGTTGGATTTTTGAAGTAGTCGTAGTAGTGGTTTGCTTTTGCCTTTGGGTTTGTTTTTTGTGGGCAGGGTAGTAGGAGGTAGGGTAAGTTTGTGATTTGCAGAAATGCATATAAAGAATAACCTTTATAATATCCAGAGTTTTTACATTTTGCAGGGTAGTAGGAGGTAGGGTAAGTTTGTGATTTGCAGAAATGCATATAAAGAATAACCTTTATAATATCCAGAGTTTTTACATTTTGCAGGGTAGTAGGAGGTAGGGTAAGTTTGTGATTTGCAGAAATACATATAAAGAATAACCTTTATAATATCCAGCGTTTTTACATTTTGCAGGGTAGTAGGAGGTAGGGTAAGTTTGTGATTTGCAGAAATACATATAAAGAATAACCTTTATAATATCCAGAGTTTTTACAGGGTAGTAGGAGGTAGGATAAGTTTGTGATTTGCAGAAATACATATAAAGAATAACCTTTATAATATCCAGAGTTTTTACATTTTGCAGGGTACTCTATTTCATCACTTTCTTGAAAAAAATGAAATTAAAAAATATAAAAATAATTATTAATCATTGACAGAGAAAATGATAAAGTAATAAGAAAATGCAAAAAGACGAGAAAGGCAGTTTTGACACCTAATCAAATTGTATTCACTGTAGGTAAAATTGTAGTATTTGCCGGTGTCTGCCTCAAAATGGATCTCTAGTGAAAAATTGTCATATGTCCTCATTTAGTATTCATTTAAAGCAATGGAAATTACCCAATGATTACAACTGAAATGAATGTAAAAGTATTTGAATTAATTATTGTTCTATGTCATTATATCCAGCACTGTATTCTAGATGGGTCTGTTTCTAATAACAGTACTATTACCTGATTGCAAAAGGAGTGAAATGAATATAATAAAAACTAAAATATGAAGAAGGTATGCGTTATGTGATTTGTAATTCACTTAAGATTTGTTAACCATACTTTAAATTTTTAAAAAGACATTCCTATATGTATGTGCGCATGAGGTAAGGGTGCGTGTGTGTGGGATGTACGGTAAACGTTTTGGAGAAAGCTGCATCCTTATATATGTTGCTGGATGTACGGTAAACGTTTTGGAGAAAACTGCACCCTTATCAAAACAAATATATAAATTAACATATGTTGTTGGATGTACGGTAAACGTTTTGGAGAAAACTGCACCCTTATCAAAACAAATATATAAATTAACATATGTTGTTGGATGTACGGTAAACGTTTTGGAGAAAACTGCATCCTTATCAAAACAAATATATAAATTAACATATGTTGCTGGATGTACGGTAAACGTTTTAGAGAAAACTGCATCCTTATCGAAACAAATATATAAATTAATATATGTTGCTGGATGTACGGTAAACGTTTTGGAGAAAACTGCATCCTTATTTAAACAAATATATAAATTAACATATGTTGCTGGATGTACGGTAAACGTTTTGGAGAAAACTGCATCCTTATCAAAACAAATATATAAATTAATATATGTTGCTGGATGTACGGTAAACGTTTTGGAGAAAACTGCATCCTTATTTAAACAAATATATAAATTAATATATGTTGCTGGATGAACTCTGAGGCAAAACATAAGTGATCATTTTGATGAAGCGTTAAATTTTCCTGGCATATAGATCTATAATTGTTCCAGGACAAAAGCATCACTGTTTTTTGCTGTCTGTATGTCATCAGGACAAACGTTAGTTGATTGTGTACCAGAAAGAGCAGCTTCATACTTAAGAGGAAGCCATATGGTTACCATTGCTTAGTTCGTTTTCTTTAGAGTGAACACGTTGTAGCTACAAATAGTGCAGGTAGGCCTGATTGAATGCAAGGGTGCGTTGCACGTGCCCTGAACAGTACAGTTCAACGACGTCATCAACGTGTATTTACAACTTTTGAAGAAGAAGGGGAGGAGTTGTTATTACGCCACTGTGGGTAACTTAAAAAGCTTATTGGCAAACTCAATTCACTTTCTTCAACTTTTCTATTTTAAAAAGTCTCCTCTTTTCCCTAGTGTTGATTTATTTCACACCACAGGGTGGTTATGTATAGTTTCTTTAAAATACCCGAGTGAGTGTAAGTCAGAATCTATCTATCTATCTATCTATCTATCTATCTATCTATCTATCTATCTATCTATCTATCTATCTATCTATCTATCTATCTATCTATCTATCTATCTATCTATCTATCTATCTATCTATCTATCTATCTATCTATCTATCTATCTATCTGTCTTTCTGTCTGTCTGATTGTCTGTCTGTCTGTCTGTCTGTCCGTCCATCTATCTATCTATCTATCTATCTATCTATCTATCTATCTATCTATCTATCTATCTATCTATCTATCTATCTATCTATCTATCTATCTATCTATCTTAAATAAGAAACATGCTTCAAAGCCACAGAAATGCATTGAAGTATTGCAATAATAATTCTGAATGAGGTAAGTAAACTATTATTAATGCTAGATCAATTAGACATTATAGCTGCTAGCCATTTTATTTTGTGAAGTTTTGTAACTAGCTTGTTTGCGACTATTATGTCGATTAAGTGAGTGATGTTAGAGTTGTGTTTTGTGAGGTGAGTTGTATATTATTATTAATAGTGTGTGTGTGTGTGTGTGTGTGTGTGTGTGTGTGTGTGTGTGTGTGTGTGTGCTGTGTGTAATTTACCATAAAATTATTATGGAATTCTTATTTGAGTAAATCAGTGATTTTGATTGTTATTCTGGTCTCACATATATATTATTGTATTTTAAGGATTGTGAGATTTACATTTATGACGGGAGCTTAGCAAATGTATTCTTTTATCCCGGCAGATTTATATCCCTTAATGTAAAGTTTTAATGAATGGTTAAGTATATGGAATAGCCTAATTAATTTTCTTTCAGATTAGTTAGTCAATAAAAGGGTCATTATTAGGACTTGTTAACAGTCATGGGTTATGACAAGTTGGTGTGTGTCTTATTACAACTCCTGGCCGAGGTCAGTTCACCTGAAGGAGATGGAAAAATTAATGACGTCATGATTTAAAAATAAATAAGAATGACACCAATAAGTCCATTCTCTCTTTCTTCCTCTCACACTGATATATACAGAAACACACATTACACAAACACGCACGTAACCCCACACATATTACGTAAATTGTGAAAGGAAATTATTTAATTAATATAACAAAACGTTAAATTTCGGAGAGAGAGAGAGAGAGAGAGAGCTGAAGAAATTCTAAATGATAAATGCAATAATGCTGACCCACAGCAATAACAACAAATCCAACAATTCGAAATATCGGTATAACGCCGATGAAGTCCTCGTCTACTTGCATGTCGTATAAATAACATGGTCACTGTTGTTTTCCTTTAAATTTTGTTACTTTTGACTGAATACTTTGACAGTAGTATCTACTTCCTTTTGACTGAATACTTTGACAGTAGTATCTACTTCCTTTTGACTGAATACTTTGACAGTAGTATCTACTTCCTTTTGGCTGAATACTTTGACAGCAGTATCTACTTCCTTTTGAAATGAAATAACAACTATTTCCCTCTCCTCCCTTCTAATATGACATTTGACTTGTATGTCTATGAGTGAGCTAAACGGTATGACATTTGACTTGACTGACTGTGAGTGAGCTAAACGGTATGACATTTGACTTGACTGACTGTGAGTGAGCTAAACGGTATGACATTTGACTTGACTGTCTGTGAGTGAGCTAAACGGTATGACATTTGACTTGACTGTCTGTGAGTGAGCTAAACGGTATGACATTTGACTTGACTGTCTGTGAGTGAGCTAAACGGTATGACATTTGACTTGACTGTCTGTGAGTGAGCTAAACGGTATGACATTTGACTTGACTGTCTGTGAGTGAGCTAAACGGTATGTCATCAAACACTATACTCGAATAACAAACTACCGCCACTCTTAACTGGACTTGTTGCATTAATGAATGTGGACACAAAACCTCGGAGTTTAAAGTGAGTGTATACTTACAGCGAGTAAAAACCTTCAAATCGAGTGTAAAGTGAATGCATACTTATAGCGATTAAACTGTCAAAATCCAGTGTACACTTAATAGTTTTAAAATTTTTAACTTAGAGTTTATATTGAGTTTATGCGAATAAAACAACACTATGCATACAGTGAATGCATACTTAATGAGGGTAAAAATATTAAGATCTAATTGCATTTAAGTTATTTTTCTAACAGTCAGCGTACCGCACATAGGCCTACCGTACGTTTGTAGCATCGTTAAGTTCACGGATATATTTCTAACTATTAGTGTTATATTCGCTTTTTATTCAGTTAATTGCACTGCAATGATTAAGTTTTTAAAACACACATATTTAGTACAGAAAACAGAACTCATTTCATTAAACTGTCATGCCTATATCAGTACACATTTCATTAAACTGTCATGCCTATATCAGTACACATTTCATTAAGCTGTCATGCCTATATCAGTACACATTTCATTAAGCTGTCATGCCTATATCAGTACACATTTCATTAAACTGTCATGCCTATATCAGTACACATTTCATTAAGCTGTCATGCCTATATCAGTACACATTTCATTAAGCTGTCATGCCTATATCAGTACACATTTCATTAAGCTGTCAAGTCCAGTATAAGCACACACTTCATTAAACTGTCAAGCCCAGTATAAACACACAATTAATTAAGCTTTCAAGCCCAATATAAACATACATTTCATTAAGCGGTCAAGCCTACCTAAGCACAACTTCTTTAAACTGGTCACGCCCATTGATAGTCAATCGCGAGATCAATAGTTATGCAGCAATATCTCTTAAATCAATCAGTAAATAGTTTTCAACAGTTGTCTAGTGCTGTGTCGTATTTCTGTTCACCTGTGATCAAAGTCCAAGAGCGAAGAGTAAGTATAATACAGTATTACTTACAGTAAGTATAATGCAATATTAAGTACAGAAAAGATTTCAAAGAGAGAGCATAACAAAGATATCACAGACTAATAAACGAGTTTGAACACCAGCAGAATTCTCTACCTTGACGGTTAGCGTGAGAGATGGACGTGACCCCCAAATTGTAGTGGATTTAGGTATGGATCTCAGCATCGGTGCTGTCTTATAGACCAAATGAAATGGAATCTAGATTGTTAACAAAGATTGTTAACAAGATTTGCCCCATTTTAATAAGATACACAATTCCGAAGTCCTTGGGGTAAAAGCAAGCAGAAGTGACGTCATGCCGGAGGTCAAATGGTCGGCAGTGTAATTTTCTCTGGTACTTCAAGTACTGAAGTACTTCGTACTGATGACAGCGAAAGTTCAACTGTTAGCAGTTCACATACCATTTCTAAAGATGTTGGAGATACTGAGGAAACAATGATTGATGAAGTCCATGTCTGGTAAGTTATTTTTTTTAATATAGTCAGCGTACTACATAGGCTACCGTACGTTTGTAGCATCGTTAAGTTCACGGATATATTTCTAACTGTTAGTGTTATATTCGCTGTTTATTCAGTCAATTGCACTGCAATGATTACGTTTTTAAAACACACATTTACCGCAAGACAATCAGACAATGCATGCGGATTTAGATCCACATCGTGACGTTACACGTTTTGTTGCTATGGAGAGAAGTCAGTCTCGCAAATGAACAAGAGCTCTGATTTTTTCGGAAATCTTGACTTTTAATACCGAAATAAATGCATTTAAACAAATCACTGAAAGTTTAAAGTTTCCAGTCTGGGAATTACTCATTTCATACGGATTTATTCTTATCTGTTGCTGGCCTTGATTCTTCACTTGATCTGTACATGGGCACGCTAGGCAGTTGCCCTGGGGCCCCATGCTAGTCTATGTATGTTGAGACTTGCTGTCAGTTTTTATTCCTGTGAGCGGTTGTGTATGTAGGGGACCCAGTGCACTGCTTTGCCCTTGGGCCTGTAACGCTGTTAAGACGACCCTGCTCAGGATAGACATGTGTTAAAAGGAACAAGGCCTGCTGTTATCATTAGGTACGGGTCGAAAGATAGACGTTTTAAAGGAAACAAGGCCTGCTGTTATCATTAGGTACGGGTCGAAGGATAGACGTTTTCAAGGGGAACAAGACCTGTTGATATCACAGAGAAGTACAGCATGCTTAAAAGTTGGGTAATTGGAACGAAAACTGGTAGGAATGTTGTTGCATATAGTACAGACACGGGATTATTGAGGAACTCTCTGAAGCCATTGTTATCACTGTCTTGGGAGGGTGAGTTAAATGCATAAGTATTTGATACAAACAGTATAAAGTTTTATGCATTAATAAATATTGCAAACGCCATTGAGTTAAATGCATAAGTATTTGATACAAACAGTATAAAGTTTTATGCATTAATAAATATTGCAAACGCCATTGAGTTAAATGCATAAGTATTTGATACAAACAGTATAAAGTTTTATGCATTAATAAATATTGCAAACGCCATTGAGTTAAATGCATAAGTATTTGATACAAACAGTATAAAGTTTTATGCATTAATAAATATTGCAAACGCTATAAATATTATTATTTTAAAAAAATAACGTGAAATGCTGATAGCTGATATGAGTCAGTGTGTAATTAAAAAATGGACTCTCTTCCAGGAGAGCTATCGTTGGCTTTGGGATATAATTGTGTACCAAGAAGGGACGCATTCGAGACCAATGTGTGATAAAAGCAAGAACATGTGCAACAAAAATGAGATGCAATCGCGACAATTTTGTGAGAGACAAGAGCAAGAACTTATCTTGTAACTCAAGAAAGGGACGCAATCGTGATGAGTTTGTAAGAGAGAAGAACAAAGTATTTATCTTGTGACACAAGAAGGGGACGCAATTGTGACGAGTTTGTGAGAGAAGAGCAAGAACATTTTGTGGCCCAGGGGACGTAATCGAGACCAATGTGTGAGAGGAGTAAGAACTTTTCTTGTGAGCCAAGAAGGGGACGCAATCATGACTAGATTGGTGGGAAAGCTAATGAACAATGCGCAACTGGTAGGACATGCTTTGCGAGTAAAGTCTGAAATAAAGGGCAAATGTTAAAGCAGTTTCAAACTCCGAAAGAACTTTTTTTTTTAACTCAAGAGAGATGTCAGTCAAAAGGCGTGCTTCATTATCCAATAAACGTGTCACGTGATATACAAGTATGCACACGCACAAACAGTAATTCTTTCATTCACATACGCACGCGCGCGCACACACACACACACACACACACACACACAAACATACACTTTGCTACACATGTACACGCTTACACGATACACCACTCTCCCTCACACACACCTACACACAAGATAAACTTATTTAATTAAAATGAAACTGTATAGCTAAGACGAAGGTGTCTCAGTTGTAACTCTGCCGAAGTGAGATGGTGATTTTTCTCCTCATTACATAGAGGGTTTATTTGGAACAGTTTAGTGCCAAGGTTCGGAAGTGTATATGTTCTTGTTGTATGTAATTTTATAGGAATGAGCTTTACTACAAATACAGTTGTAAATGTACTGTTACATATTTGTACACTTTTATATGAAGATTAGTTTTATTTTTTGGGAGGACAAAAATCCAGGTTTTACATTTTGACAAAGAAGGAGACAGAAGTTATAATGGGTAATTTAAAAACAATATCTGGAATAGAAAACCAAATATCAGGTAAATGTGACAGTAAATAATTGATTGACAAGTCTTTAATTCTACAACTAGTGTCAGAAAATTTGCGTGTCTATTGTAGTAACAGTTAGACATTTCAACATTTAAATTCAAGGTGTTAAAAATATATAACAATAACATAGTAGATACTGAAATAAGCTTTACAGATAATAGATAAAAATGCATTATATATAAATATATTACTGTATGCTAGAAACTCAAATTTTTCATTGAACAAATTAATATGTCTACTTATGATGTATCATGCAAACTTAATAGAGAGACTATGGTTTAAGGAAACAAAAAGAAATTTTTTGTTTTTTTGAAAGTAAAGTGTTAAAACTGTACACCCAACATTTGTTTTTCTCTCAGTGTGCCTAGTTTGATTTCACAATTAACAATTTCAATGAGCATCAGCAAACTTAGAATCATTAGCGTGTGAGAAATAAATGGTGGCTTTATAATAACAGGTACATTGTCATGCAAACCTATATTCCCGGGCTCCCTAACCTATATTCCCGGGCTCCCTAACCGATATTCCCCGGCTCCCAAACCTATATTCCCGGGCTCTCTAACCTATATTCCCGGGCTCCCTAACCTATATTCCCGGGCTCTCTAACCTATATTCCCCGTTGTGGGTAATACTAGTACATTTTCTTTATTTTAAAACTTATTTCTTCACATACATTATCATGGCGTCTGATTTATTTCAATTCTTTATTGGCATGAGGAAAGATCTGGGTGTTATCGGGACCTGAGTTAATGACATTTGCGAAAGAAAGAGATGAAATATTGAAAGAGATAGAAAGGCAGAAGAAGAGATTGAGAGAGGAGAGATTGAAGGAACAAGCCAGAGAAGGGAGATAAAAAGAATGCATGAATTGTTGATTTTGGCTGAGAAAGAAAAAGAACATGAGAGGCACTTAAATAACGAGTTAAACATCCGAGTTAGAAGCGGCTCTTCCACCCAGAAATCAGACTTAGCATGCAGAGCACCCACCCTTTCAAATGCTTATTGTAGCCTTAAGGATTTGCAGGCAAAAGATTTCAATATTCTTAAATAGGCCTTTCTCATGCACTTCGAATGCACACCACTTTCCTATCAGAAAAGATTTTGAAACTCAAGTATTGAGGAAGGAAAACATACTCTAACTTTTTCGCCATCTAGACTGTTATGTCAAAAATGGAAGTTATTACACGGAACCCCTAACACGGTTAGAGACATACAAGATGTGTGTGACAGAACAGCTACTTAACATTATGCCTGAAAATTTACACATGATTATAAAAAAGTGCAAAACTAAAGACACAGCTACACTAACCAGTTTAGCTGTCTAGTTTCTGAGTGCACATGACATACCAAAGACACTAGACTGACTGACAAACTCTAGGACAAACTGACCGAAGACAATGGCAGGAGAAACAAGGAAATGAACAGTCTGCATGGCCACTGACATCACAGGGCAATGCAGGCCACGTCCATTACACTGTGAGGGGTGATAAACAAGGGCAAAACTCATACACAGCCAAGCACAGTGATGTATGCAAGCATGCACCCTCCCCCTCTCCAGATTGCTACTATCAATGACGTCACCGTTCCTTTCCTACTAGACCCTGGTTGTGACGTTAGCGTTATTATAAACATTGATCTCATAGATCCAAAAGACATTACAAAAAGGACAGTGACTATTGTTTATGCCAATAAGAATCACCTCCTACAATGCAAAATAATTGTGAAAATCAGAGTTTGAACCCCATGCATGACTGACACCATTGAGGCAGCTTGCCTGGACAAACCAATTATCTCCCTTATCCGAGGCAACCTGTTCACAAAACTAATTACCCCTTGTACCCAAGTCCCTGCTGCAAAATTGCTGCCTGCACATCCCGAATGTAAAAAAAAAATGCAGCGACAGAATCCAACCTTTCAGAAATTTGTCAGCTTAGCACATAAGGGGACTGTTAGACAAAATGGACAGGTGACCTTGACCTCTGTCAACAAACACAAAAGAATGACACAATCAAACTCCAAAAGTTGTCCCCAGAGTCTAGATAAAATGTGTTACAAACAACATTTGATGCGCTGGACAACGGACATGTAACTTTGCAGAGATTTAGGAAAACTGTCACCTTTAGTTACTAGTGGCCTGACCTGCATAACCACGTTGAAAAGTATTTCGCTACACGTTTTGCCATCAGCCCTGACAAATTTTAACACTTGACGCACTGACATAATTGTAACAGCCACAAGATGTGCTGCCAACATCATCGAAGTCTTTTTTTTCTCAAGCTATGTACAAATTGTACAGCATGACCCAGTTCATTGTGAAAGTTTTCTTGACTCTTCCATTTACATACGAGTACTGATCTATGATCATTTCAGGCAGAGTTGTAATATGAGCTGTTCCTGTGGACAGGGTAGGAATTAATTCTGATATATCATGCTATTTCTTTCTCCGTGTGAAAAAAACACACCAGCAGCATTCTGTACACATAGCTGTAAAATGAATTTTTATTTTTATGTGACTAAATGTATCACGTTATCACTAATTCCCCTGTACTCTGGATAATGACTTAGGCTTAGTGTATTTTTAATCTACTTTTTATATAATGGTATTTGTTCCATATTTAAATCTCCCATCATTGTATAAGTGAATAGTTCTTTTGTGCGCCCACTCAGCGGCAATGCATTTTATATTACTTATTCCAACTCTTAAGTGAGGGAGAAACGTCTGTAGCAATAAGTTGAATTTTTAATGTCTTATTTTGCCTCACTCGTACGTGAATTTTTAATGTCTTATTTTGCCTCACTCGTACGTGAATTTTTAATGTCTTATTTTGCCTCACTCGTACGTGAATTTTTAATGTCTTACTTTGCCTCACTCGTACGTGAATTTTTAATGTCTTATTTTGCCTCACTCGTACGTCAGTAACTATACTGATTTAACCACATGCTTGCGTTATTATTAATCCCATATCTACTTATATAATATCATACTGATCAAAAAGATGAATTTACCTCTCGTCCGTTAATATTTTTTATTAATCCACTATGCAGATCAATTTTAGCAGGGTGTGTGATGAGATGAGACCCAGCTGACTAACGTCATTCATCTTTTAGACTTTAGCGGTTAGAGCTTCCTGTCAGACTCGTAAAAGTGGACACTAAACTTATATAACTTCTCCTGCATGGAGGCCATGGCAATCCTGACCCAACTTGGGGAGACGAGGTCTCTAGAAGGTCAAGTTGTAATAATTTGCCAGATACTAAGCCTGGCTGACCATATGACTGTCTCTGTTCATGCCAAGAATGCTCTCAGAATCTCAGAGCCAAGAATAGCTGCTGACAGAGCAGCAGTGCCTAAAATCCTCTCCCAGAACAACTGGTAAAAAGGTCTTATGTTCGAAGAAAAGTCAGTTAGGTGAAACTTTTAATTTAAACCATGTATAGGTAATGGTGGTTACAATTTTGCTTTTATGCATTTACGTTCGTATATTTTTAACATATACTTGCTATTTTAATTAATTCTTTTCGTCTTTATTCACACGTCTTTCCTTATTTTTCTGTGTGAGTGACCTGCCTTTGGTGTGCTAAATGTCTCCGTATTGTTCACATAACGAAGGTCAACCAAAATTCACAAAAGAAAATTTACCTGGATAGAAAATGCATATATTTTCTTACAGGGGAAGAGTACACGCATAAACAAATCTATCTTTTGTCATGACTGAGGCCTTGACAGGAAAAACTGTTCAAAGTATTCAATTTTGTCTTTAAATTTGCTCTACTGACGCTAGTGTTTTAAGGCTGATAAACTGGTTGTGGACCTTAGTTTCAAAAGATTTCCTTTCACGTAAGAATGCAAGTCTGTTATGTTTATACAGCTTTCAAATATTATTTTCTGACTCAGCAATTTTATGTTAGAATATGGTCGGAATTTTTGCGAGTTTTAACTGAAAGGCAGAGTATCCATGAAAATAAATGAAGTCTGGTTGAGTATAATTAGAAATAAATATCTTAATCAAAATATCTAACTTCATCTTAAAATAAACTGTAATTATTTAATATTTAAATTCAATCAAATATTAAAATTGAAATTCGGAGACTTAGGGAGTCTCCAACAACAAAATGGCGGACATAACATCAACGATCCCTAGGCGGGCACACATCGAACTGAATCAATCATCAGATATCGGAACTGGTATGTGAACTTGTTCGCTACACGTTCGTTCGTTATTTAGGGGGAGCGCTTCCTGATTGGGCCGATTTCGTGCTGGGGAAGGGGTGGAGTGGTCAGTCCAAGTGGCTATGTCGATTTTCGTTTATGCAGGAATTTTTGTCAATGCAAGGTTGTTCTTTTTTTTAGACAAGACAGATGTTTTGGCTGGTGGGTCCGTGGCACTCATGTCTGGCCGGTAGGGGCTTGCATTAGCCCGGTTGTCCGTGGCTCGATACGCCGCCCTTAAACCGCCGCCCAAACAGAAACCACCGGGGATGGGGGTAGCTAGACAAATCGAGATGAACGACCAACCATCGATTAGGGGGAGCACTTCCGACATAGGTCGATTTTGCACTGCAGAAGGTGTGTTTGTGTGTGTGTGTGTGTGTGTGTGTGTGAGTGAAGGGTGGCTAAGTCGATAGGGTGTAGGATTTTTTCTAAGTCGACGCTGTTGTTTAGTTATAGTATGGTAGCTCGTTCGTCTTTGGCGCTCATGTCTGGCCGGTAGAAGCATACATTAGCCTGGGGGGTTAATGTGGTGGTGGTAGTTGTTGTAGTCCCCGGTGTTGTGGGGAAGAGAGTGGGGGTATCTTACATCATACAGAGCCCAGGCTAGTAGCACACAAAGTCTGTACTTAGTGCGTACACACGACCGGGATGTTCAATCCCATGTCCTTCTCACTGTTGTTGTTGTCGTCGTTGCTGTTATCGTTGTCGTTGTGCCCAACGTCCTTTGGGATGGTTGCTGGCGGCCAGTACAGGTGGTCAAGCAGAAGTTGGATCATAACCGAAAAGGGGGTATTAAAAATCCCCACTGTGGATACCTCTATTCTCTGTACTGTCGTCGTTGCTGTTATTGTTGGTGTTGGTACTTATCTGCTTTTTAGTCTCTTTGGCTGTTTAGACGGTTGTTGTGGCTGCTGTTGTTGATGCTGTTGTTTTGTTTCCGAATTTATGATGGTCGTCGTCGTCTTTTAATTTCTTTCGGCTAGCTTGCTGTTGCTGAAATTCTTATGTTACGTCCGTGTTAGACAGGGGAAGGGGGAATGGGCGACAGAAAAGGAGCTGTTGAAAGACTGTCCAAAACGTTTTTATCCTCTCTGCTGTTTCTTCTTTAGTTGGGTTTGCAGTCTGAATCTCTGATTCATTCCGGTTATTTTTGGTGATGAAGTTGCAGCTGTTGATTTCTGTTTGGTTTGTTTTTTTCTTGCTGGTAGTCTTGCTGGTTTATGTTGGCAATTTGCAGTTTTATCCTCTCCATATGTGTGTATTTATTTAGTTTGTTTTCTGTGTTGCTTGAACTTTTATTTCGGATGTTGTTGTAGGCGTCTGTGAAAAGCTTCTCCGGGCTTTGTTGTTTGTCTGTTTAGAGTTGACTTTAGTTTTGGGTGGATTTCCCACATTATAATATTGTGTATTCATTTAATTTTTCGCAGGTGCTGGTGGGCATAGTTTGAATCTGGTTTTCTGTCTGGCTTGCTGAGCACTTCAAGATTCCTACCCTGAACATTCTTACTCACTTCCATATTGAGGTAAATAGCAGTTTCACTTCCGTGTATAAATAGTGTGTAGAATAGCCATTCATATGTATCATCTAGAACTTTATATTCAGTGTTAATTTTTAAATACTAGGGTGACTCCAGAAATCAAGCAAGAGGAAATTGCCTCAAACACCAACTCCAACAACAGCAGATCAAATGAACAAAACTGCCACTACAGCAACCACAACTGAAACTCAAATGGAACTTGAATGCCTTCGCCACATGACAGACCAACATACAGAAACATCCACCACCGCATTAACGACGGACACACAATCTGAACCACATGAAACAGAAGAATCACAAGCAATGGTTACAAACGCCTATGGCACAGAAAAAGACGAAACTCAAACACCTTCCGAGCTAATATAGTGGCTTCTAAACATTTACAACGTCAACTAAATCACCGTCGATACGGGCACCACTACATGACTACAACATATTAGCCTACAGTGGATCCCGGAGGTACTAGAAACTAATGATTTAATTTTTAATTTTAAAACAATTTCCAAGGAAAGCAGCTACACAGGGTAAATTATCGTGAGAGTCTCAAAATCAGTGAGAAATCCCTTGTGCTCTGCAGCTGTCCATATGGTCCACATTCTTCTATGGATCTAGGAAGGTGGGATATTTTTCCACAGTGTTACCAATCACCAAACTACGGACCAAGCTGAGTGGCCCTGAAAAGTACCAGTTGCACCTACCTCTCATCACACCACCACTGAACTACAACACCTACTCCCACTCCACAGCCAGCAGAAACAAGAATTAACTACAAAATGAAATCGCAACACAAGTACAACTGAAATAAAAAAATCAAAATACAATGCCAACAGCTCGCCACCACCACAACACAGTGTTCCTTTTCGAACACGCTCCACTACCACAACACCACCAACGACATGCAAGGAAGCCATCACCTCCAATGCAACATTATCCCTCTCACCTCTCTAGATAATAGTGAGGAGAGGAAGTCCCCCAGAAGCAGCCCAAGACTGAGATTATCTCACAATAAAATGTCTACTGTGGCTTCTGAGGGGAGACGTTAGTTAAAAAACGCAGTTGAATACACATCCATTCATTCCATTCTCTGTTCCACACTTTCTTCAGCGGTTCACTGAAACAAGGATGGACAGAAGATGCCCCGAGCCAGGGGTAACTGGGATAACAGCTCTACTGCCCACTCCCAGGCTCTTTTCAGGTTGGGAGAAACAGTACGATCATTCGTGCTACACACTTCTCCTGTGATTTCGTAACAGAACTGTCGAAACAGTTTTAGAAGAGGCATGAAGAAGTGCAAGCCGATGATGGTCTAATCGCCAACTACGAACTTGATTATGTCCAAACTAGCGACGATGGAACCACCCACACATATTCAACATCACCACGTGACTATGAGCTTAAGACAGAAAACCAAGCAATCACCGTTTCAATGGTTTACTCTGGATCCTCTTTTCACAAGAAATACAAAAGGGAATGAATCAGAACACGAGAAAGTTATGCAAGCTTTTTCTAGCACTTAAACACTGCTCACGGCTCCAAGATCACCTCCTTCCATCGTACAAACCTACACTGAGGTCCAGTGAAACGCAAATAGTCACGTATGTACAGGCAAGAAGGAAACAAATACACAAATCCTAAGGAAAATTCCTTCAACAATGAAAACAAACTCTATGCTGACGTCAAAACGGGAAAGCGGTCAGGCTCTCGCACAACCGCCTATCAGGCAAGACTGGGATATTAGCTCTACTCCCCAACCCCGAGCCCTTTTTCAGGGTGGGGGAAAACATGGCCGATCACGCTACACGATCACAAGCGACCGCTTAACAAAGATGAAGGCAGAGGTAAAAGAGGCAAGAAGAACACCAAACCAATGGTGTTCAAACTGCCAACTACAAAGTCTATTAGGATGTTCATAAAGACGATAGGACAAACATATCGTACACAATGACGTCATCGTGACCATGACCTACATACAGATAACCAAGCAATCAATAATGCTTACAATTAAGTACTCTGGGTCCCCTGACCGTGAGCTACATACTGATAACCAAGCAATCAACAAAGCTTACAATGAAATACTCTGGATCCTCTTTCACCAGAACACAGAAAGCGGAGAAGCAGATAGGGAACACGTTTTACACGCTATTATCCACTTACTAAATCTTCACATGGCTCTTCAAGCTCGCCTCTCTCCAGCGTGCAAACCTACATCAAGATCCAGCGAAACGCTGACAGACAGCATAAATACAGGTGAGAAGGAAACGAATACACAAATCATGTGGAAAATTTCTCCCACAACGAAAACCAACTCTACACAGACGTCAAAACAGATAGGCATACTTACAGATCTCGACAACGTAATGATTCATCATATAGAAATTACAGTTTGTGTTGTACATACAAAGATCATAATTAACAGTAAGTCACTAGATGCATATCATTGGTTATTGTGTGAAATGGAGCATATGCTTAATGGTTAAGTTGCTTTTTGTAGAAATCACCAGTTGCAATGGAGATTATGCCAATTTTCAAGCGGGTACCCAGGCAGCATTTTAGAAAAAAAATGACAGCCCTAATGATGATGATGATAAAATGAATGGGCAACAGAATATAACAACAGATTCAGACACCAAGACCTTCTGGGAAATACCTTGGCCAGATGGATTAAGGAACTGAAAGATTAGCATAAAGACACACCTCACTTAGAAAGATACCAAGGAGGTCAGGATGCAAGTATTACTGAGAAGCTAGTCAATTAGGGTACACCAATGGCTCTCTGCTGGCTAACCGTAGCTGATCAATGGGTGCTAAGGGAATACGGTGTGTGTGTGTGTGTGTGTGGATCCATGTTGGAAATTTATCTCTTGCCAATCACTGCAAGCAATAAGACATGTTCTCTCATCAGTCTCTGTTCTTGGGAGTCACGTGATTTAAGCTTTATCAGCCAAGGGCAGCACTCCCAAAGATATCTTCCAAATATATTCCTTTAAACTGGACTCCTGGTTCCAATCCTTAGCTTGACTGCCAGTGCTTTGAGTCCCGTGAGCAAGCCGGTGAAGGAGAGTGACGTCATCCACTGCAGTTGGAAAAGGCAGAGAAGCGAAACTTCAATTCAGGTCATGTTGACATTTCATGAAACAAACTTTGAACTTTCCTTACTTCATGACGTGCATATTTGTGTTGTCTAAACGTCATTGACTGACGTAATATTGTTAGAGAAAAGTTCACTCCAGGAGCCTCTAAGAGAGGTCTGAAAAAATTCAGATCATATACAGAAAGTATTAGATGTGATCTGTTAATGTATATTTTTCTTGTTTTATTCTGTGTATCTCTACATGTATTTGTTGTATATGTCATTATTTCTACTTGATCAAAGTTGAATTGCTGTGGGTAGTGTGTAGTTAGTTTGTATTGTTAATAAATTCTAATTTTTTGTTTATCAACACTCTCGACCTTGAGTTTTAACTGGGTGAAAAGGCCAGGAGTAGTGGTGGGGGAGTAATAATTATTAAGAGGGTGAAGGCGAGTGTCCACTATTTTCTTGGACGTTGGCCAGGTCAGAGTTATTCTGTGGTGTTTATTTACAAAACTGGGGATTGCTCTGGACATACATTCTGATCAAACATACAAATCACACAGCTGTAACCAGGCAGATGGGATTATCTTGACCCTCTTTAATGTCCTAGTGGTTCCAGCCTGTCTCAAGTTTTGTCAATTTTACAGACACCCCTAGCGCACAACATATAATACTTTTTTAATTCACTCAATTTGAAAACACTTTCTTTAGGTGGCTAGGAGTTCGTGAACACCACTTATCACTTAGAATTTATCTAAGTAGTTAGCACCAGGTTTAATGTGTGTGTGTGTGTGTGTGTGTGTGTGTGTGTGTGTGTGTGTGTGTGTGTAAGGGCATGTCCGACTATTGTGAAACCAGCCCGAGTCTTACATAATTATGTTATTAATGTATAATTTGTTTCATATGCTTTCCAACGAGGAGGAAAAGAGAAATTACCATTTAATACCCCATATCCGTCCAAATCAGAATTCCAAATTTCGGATTTAATGTAATAGAACTTGTAGGTGTATGCGTGCATGTGTGAGTGTGTGTGTGTGTGTGTGTGTGTGTGTGTGTGTGTGTGTGTGTGTGTGTGTGTGTGTGTGTGTGTGTGTGAAGTAAGGAGGAACTTGTTTTGCACTGAGGAACACAGCCTCTGAGATAGTACAAGCATAAACACTGGAGGAAGCCAGGCGTGAAATTGAAGAAATCTATAGTGCTGGATCTCTTCCTGTGTGCATGTAGGAAAACGTCATTGTTGTCAGTAGCACTATTTGACAGACTGCATGTCACGTGGGGAAACGTCACTGTTGTCAGTAGTGCTATTTGTCTACCTGTGAATTGTGTGTGACATGGGGGGACGTCACTGTTGTCAGATGTGCTCCTTGTCTACCTGTGAGTGACGTGGGAAAACGTTATTGTTGTCAGTAGTTCCATTTTTACCTGTGTAAATGTGGGGAAATGTCACTGTAGTCAGTAGTTCTGTTTGTCTACCTGTGTATGAGGAACATGTAACTGTAGTCTATTTGTATACCTGTGTGCACGACACTTGTACTGAGATGTTTACGGAGAATTGGGACATTGGCGTTGCTGAAACTAAGTCCTGCGAAAAGCAATGACGTAGTCGTAGACAAGGCGCTCGAGACGTCCATTGAAAGAGTTTGACTAATTAATTTCCAATACGTAAGAGTTTGACTAATTAATTTCCAATACGTAAGAGTTTGACTAATTAATTTCCAATACGTAAGAGTTTGACTAATTAATTTCCAATACATAAGAGTTTGACTAATTAATTTCCAATACGTAAGAGTTTGACTAATTAATTTCCAATACGTAAGAGTTTGACTAATTAATTTCCAATACGTAAGAGTTTGACTAATTAATTTCCAATACGTACATTTCTGCATGCAAACTGTCAGTGTGCAAGTGTGTGTCTCTCTCTGTATGACTGCACGAATGTGACTGCATGTGCATCAGTGTGTGTAATTGCACGACTGTGATTGTAGGTATGTCTTTGCGTTGATTTTATGTATATGTCTTGGAGTGTGATGTTGTATATGTGTGTTTGCGTGCGATTTTATATATGTGTCTTTGAGTGTGATGTTGTATATGTCTTTGCGTTGATTTTATATATGTGTCTTTGAGTGTGATGTTGTATATGTGTGTTTGCGTGCGATTTCATATATGTGTCTTTGAGTGTAATGTTGAATATGTGTCTTTGCCTATGGTTTTATATATGTGTTTGTGCGTGTGATTGTACAGGCATTGTATGTTCACGTGCCCATGATTGTGCGTGTGTGTGTGCGCGCGCGCGCAAGTGTGTGGAAGTATGTGAATAAGATTGTGTGCGTTTGTGTGATTACAAATACATATATATGTGTATATGTGAATATGATTGTGTGTCTTTGCATATAGTTATATAAGTTTTGCGTGTGACTTTGTCACACACACACACACACACACACATGTATATGGGTGTATGCACATGTGATTACTCTCGTGTGTGATTGTGTGTGTGAAAATACATGCTTATGATTGTACGTGTGTGTTTATATGTGCGAGCGTCTGTACGTGTGAATACGTCTGACATCTAAACCTCTATCCACATTCAAGTGGACTGGAGCAAGAATGATATCACGGGTGATAACAAATCTTCACAAATACATCATGGGACTACTTTCTTTATTTTTCTCAGTATTAATATTACGTAAATATCGCAGAAAATTTCCATTAGACAATTTAGTTGGTGTGGGAATGAGTTGATCATTTGTCTGTTCAGTTACGAAATATGTGGTGTGGTATAAGTTACCTTACAAACTAGTTACATACAGATTGTCTGTTCAGTTACGAAATATGTGGTGTGGTATATGTTACCTTACAAACTAGTTACATACAGATTGTGGATATATTGTGTATTTTGTCGTTATTGGTTTATGTTCATGTTTCTGTGAATTTGTGTCTGCATCGTTTAGTTATTTTAACGTTGTGCACACCCACTCCACCATAAACATACATTGCACGCACACCACACACACACACATTCACACGCGTGTAGATATGCATATACATTATTTTTTATTCAGATGTGCCCTTGGTGTGTGGATACACTTGTGTTTATTGTTTCGTGATTTGCATGTTATAATCGGCCATTTTCTTTTATGCTTGGCTGTGTCCGAGCCATCTGGATCAGTTGTTTTATATTGCTGAGTTATGTCTGTATATCGTTTAAATATGTCTATGTGGTTTGGACCATCAGTTCATATTGTTTAAATATGTCTATGTGGTTTGGACCATCAGTTCATATTGTTTAAATATGTCTATGTGGTTTTGGACCATCACTTCATATTGTTTAAATATGTCTATGTGGTTTTGGACCATCACTTCATATTGTTTAAATATGTCTATGTGGTTTTGGACCATCACTTCATATTGTTTAAATATGTCTATGTGGTTTTGGACCATCACTTCATATTGTTTAAATATGTCTATGTGGTTTTGGACCATCACTTCATATTGTTTAAATATGTCTATGTGGTTTTGGACCATCACTTCATATTGTTTAAATATGTCTATGTGGTTTTGGACCATCACTTCATATTGTTTAAATATGTCTATGTGGTTTTGGACCATCACTTCATATTGTTTAAATATGTCTATGTGGTTTTGGACCATCACTTCATATTGTTTAAATATGTCTATGTGGTTTTGGACCATCAGTTCATATTGTTTAAATATGTCTATGTGGTTTTGGACCATCAGTTCATATTGTTTAAATATGTCTATGTGGTTTTGGACCATCACTTCATATTGTTTAAATATGTCTATGTGGCGTTGACCATCTGTTTTCATTGTTTAAATATGTCTGTGTGGCGTTGACCATCTGTTTTCATTGTTTAAATATGTCTGTGTGGCGTTGACCATCTGTTTTCATTGTTTAAATATGTCCTTGTGTCGTTGAACCATCTGTTCTCATTGTTTAGATATGTCCACGTGGCGTTGAACCATCTGTTCTCATTGTTTAAATATGTCCATGAGACGTTGGACCATCTGTTTTCATTGTTTAAATATGTCAATGAGACGTTGAACCACCTGATCTCATAGTTTAAATATGACAATTAGACGTTGGACCATTTGTTTTCATTTTTAAAAATGTCTATGTAGTGTCGAATCATTCTGTCGCATTAGTTATGTCGCCTGCTTTTATTGCTTAGTCATGTGCATGATGTGTTGGCGTCTTTGCTTTTATCGCTTTATTATGTGTATTTATTGTTTAGTTGTGTTCATGTTGTCTGGATGACAGTTTTCATAATTTCGGTATGTTGGCAAATTATATTTTATATGAATATTAGGTCGATGTATTTGGCATTATCGTTTAATTAGTGCTGTGTCGGGATTTGTTTACATTGTTGAGAATTTTGTCTTTGTGTGGATTGCCTTTACTTATGTTCACATATCTGTGAGTGTATTGGCCTCCAATATTTTACTTTGAATTTTTTGTATGTAAAATCACTGTGTTTGGTGTATGTGTGCTGTGCATGTTGAGTGGTACATATATTTGTGTATGGTGCTTATATGTGGGTGCGTGTGTTCGCGTGCGAAAGTGTGTTTGTCTGTGGAATGTGGTTTTATTCTGAAATATTCCGTTTCCGCGTGCATGCATTTTTTGCGTTAACATAGATACATTTGTATCACTGTGTATATTCGTGAACATGTGTAATAAAGTTGTAGATTCCTCTGTGTGTGTGTGTGTGTGTGTGTGTGTGTGTGTGTGTGTGTGTGTGTATACATTGATATAGAAGTTGTATATATTAATGTTACTGCGCATGTATATGTGTCTTTGATTTTTATTCCACTTGCCTGTTCATGAGTGAGTACGATTCTATGTGAGAGTGTGTACTCTCATTCTGCAATAGTTTCCATGTTGGTGTATGTGTGTATTTCTGGATAGATTGGCATAATCATCTTAAGCGGTTGTACCCGCACAGTAGTACAGGCGGACCTCACATGACGTCACATAACAAATACAATGTATATAAGCTCAATCTAAAATTCAAGATAATAAAAACTTGTATTTCTCAACATCACGACCAGAATAGCTATATTTACATGCACACATATAATTGCTTGCTCTTTCTAAATCATTTACATATCGAAAGGACGTCAGCAACTTTGCCCTCGACATTTCTCGACATATACAAACTAGATATAATGATATAAATGCATCCAACAATACATTTCACGACAAAGCACAGAGCTTCACTCCACCGACTCACGGAATAGTGCAATACGGTTAATTTAACATCACAGTATGCGCGCGTGCAGTGTTCTCGCCAACAGACTACAAGTTTCCGTCCAAGGATTCTATCGCGCCTTATTATGGTGGCAAAGTACAGATGTCTTCAACACGATGGTCAAGAGGTCAGGAGCTGAAGAGAAGGAAACAAAATCCGCAGTGTTTGTCAAAGGTATAACAACATGCCGGACCTAACCTGAATCTCGGATTCGTCTAGCCTTATTTTAAAAATAGTTGTAGACTAGACCTAATTTAAAACCAAAATGCCTCAATTAAAATCAGATCTGGACAGCCTTATATTAAAATAAAGTGTAGACTAGACCTAATTTAAAACCAAAATGCCTCAATTAAAATCAGATCTGGACAGCCTTATGTTAAAATAAAGTGTAGACTAGACCTAATTTAAAACCAAAATGCCTCAATTAAAATCAGATCTGGACAGCCTTATGTTAAAATAAAGTGTAGACTAGATCTAATTTAATTAAAATAATAATACTTTAATTAAAATGAGGTCCGATCAGTCTTATTGTAAAGCCAATTAGACCTAATTTAATTAAAGCCAGATCTAATCAGCCTGAAATTTAAACCAGATCTAGTCAAGAACTAATTTAATTATAACCAATGCGGACCAGACAAGTTTTAAAAAAAGAAATTATCTAGACTAGACTTAGTCGATTAAAACCCAATTCGGATCTGACCTAATTAAAACTTACGATTTGAACCAGATCAAGATGTAGAGTACACCTACTTTCTAGTCTAGGTGATATTGAAAGAGAACATCTAGACGAAAGCTTAAGTTATACCCGAGTTTAATGTAAAACCAAACCTAATTAAAAACCATTTCCAATTTTAATTTATAACCAACCCTAATTAAAACCACGTCAAGTTTAATGTATAACCAAACCTAATTAAAAACCATTTCCAATTTTAATTTATAACCAACCCTAATTAAAAACCACGTCAAGTTTAATTTATAACCAAATCTAATTAAAAACCATGTGATGTTTAATTTATGATCAAACCAAATTAAAAACAAGTTCAAGTTTAATTTATAACCAACCTAATTAAACATTCTCCAAGCTTAATTTATAACCAAACCTAATTAAAATCTACAAGCGTAATTTATAACCAAACCTAAATAATCTCCAAGCTTAAATTTATAACCAAATCTAATTAAATAATCTCCAATAACCAACCTAATTAAAACCTAGGTACAGTTTTTATCTAGTTTACAAGCAAGTCTAAACCAGATCCAGTTTAAAACAAGCTGAGATACAAATTGATAACAAATATAGACCAACTCTCAATTAAATAATGTCTAGAAGGACACAGACTATAAACAGCGGTAGACCAATATTAGTTTAAATTCTGGTGTAGATCATTACTAGTTAAACCAGATGTACACCATATATTTTAAATTACTTGTAGACAATTGCTAGTTTTAATCAACTGTAGACCATTATAACTTGAAATCACTTATAGACCATTATTAGTTTTAATCAGCTATAGACCATTATAACTTTAAATCATTTGTAGACAATTACTAGTTTAATCAGCTTTAGACCATTACTACATTACATCAGCTATCGGCCAGACCAATTTTAAAGCCAGACTAAGTTTAAAATCGGTTTAAGAGTAAATCTAATTTACATACCTAGATAATCTATTTTACAAGACAGAATAAAAAGTCTTCAATAAATTATCCCCGTCTGTTATTACATCTCCAAATTTTGTATTTTGGCTTGTTACTATGCATATATAAATATTTGAAAAAGAGCCGAGTTCTCAGAACGAGAGTTGATCGTGCGAAAAATGGCTGACTCCTGCTCGATCAAACTTTACTTAACTATTGACGATATGCCAGTAGACAATAAGTTCTGTTTTGTTCCGTACGTGCCTATAATGATTATAAAAACAATAACTGCAAAGAACACAACATTATTACAGTAATCATCCGTGGTACAATAAAAGTTAACCACAAGTACAAAAGGGGTTCAATTAACCACGGTGCCAGTAAAGGGTTAACCATACATGTGTCAAACGATCGTCATTAACAGCACAGCGTTCAATGGCTTGCTCACAACCAAAACAGCATCGCTAGGACCAAATGTTCATCAAACAAATAACACGGAATAATTGTTAAACTCAACTTTTCTAATGTTCTGAGGTATTCAGGCGAAACCAGCTCCATCAATCTTGCCTCCGTCCGTCGCTTCAACTACTACTTCTAAGCGTTTCCTTTGCAACAACTGCCTACCCCGTCGACAGCGAAGTCGCTCTTTGTAGGGCAGGCATTTTAATCTGATCCGCCAGAAGAGCTACACAGTTATGAGTGAACAGGATTCCAGATGACCAGTTCAAAGACTTTTCTGATAGCAGGTGTCGAAGTGCGAAAGATGATTGCGATGGTAAGGTAGATTCTTTAAGAAAACAACAACCCCAGAATTGTACTTTAAAAATAAATTTGCATTTCAAAGCTGACTCCAATCCGAATTAATCATTTCTGTCCAGAAATTCCCACCAAAAGCATAGAAAGAAGTCAGCAACCACCTCATTAAAAATATTTAAGCAATGAGAAGTTATGTTTTGTTGTTGATTTGCTTTTGATGGAACTTCTGGCAGTGAAGAAAATAGATGTGCCATTTGCAATATTTAGCGGCAATCGATAAGCGAACAACTTCGTCGTGTATCAAAGATTTTTGATGGAAAAATCCTGGCATACCAACACTTCAAATATGTCCGGCTGACAAAAATACCATTCATGGGCGTCATGTCCGAAAACGTTAGCAAAGCACATCTTTTTTTCTGCTCTTGACAGGACAGTGTTTCTCCGGACGCACATTTGTTGTTCAGAGTACATTGTAGCCTCTCACTCATGAGTACCCATGATGGCGCACATCTTTGACCACCGCTCTCTTCTATGTCCAGTCAAATGAGTTACTATCCATTTTTTAAGTGCAAACGGACACAATAGCACAGACCTATTTTTAGCTTCTATACGTGTACAGCAAATAAACAAACAAGAAAGTTTCAGTCAAATTAATTGGGCGCTATAGCGCCCAACGCGCATGTCACTGATCTGTGAAGTTCATTTTTAATCTCAATCATTTTATTACCTGCCAACTCTACATAACGAGTCGTCTTAAATGGCACAGTGGCGTCACGTACTTCACAGTCCAAGCACGCTTAAGTGACTGGCATTGTTGCGGCAGTGCTGATTGACAATATTAATTAATGCTGATTAGCAGTGCTGACTGGTACTTTACTAACACAGTTCTAGCGTGCACAAATCTAGGTCATGGTTATTTGGCCGTGGTTATTCTCATCCTGTAGGAGACTACTTCTGTTCAAATCGACTTGCTCTCTGTAGGAGACAACTCTATCTATCTCACACCAGTATCTGAATGAAGACACATTTATAAATTTACAGTTAAAGCATCTTTGTATCTTCAAGCTTTCCATTATTATTTCCTTTAACGTTTTTTGATTTAAAAAAAAATAAGAACGAAAAGTAAAGTGATGATAAACACATGGTGGTGACGTGTTCAGGGAGGACAAAAAGAAACTTTGAAAAGAACACAGGTAAATGACTCGGGGTTATTTTGTGTCTAATTTCTTTTCTTTCATTTTTTAAACCAAGAAAATAATTTTACAATCAGGATTTTACTTCTATAACTCTCCACCCCCACCCCCACCCCCGGCACTGTCTTATCTCCACAGAAAAAAAGGCGTGCTGGTTTGGGTAAATACGGCATTGAATAAGTGGACCTTAAACGATCCTGATGTGAAGTCCCCGAACTGCTTCTTACTGGGAAATCTTCGTTTTTCTATTGCCACTACCGCTGGCGCTCTTGGAGGTGGTGTTTGTGTTGGTGTTGCTGTGGTCGCTGGCGCCAGCGCTGCCTTTCCCTTTCTTCCCCTTCTTCCCGTCTTTACGTTTTCCCTTCTTGTTGCCGCCATCTTTTTTCTTGTTGTTGCCCTTTTTCGTCCCCGACTTCGCACCACTGGTGGTGCTGTTGTCTTTGGGAGTGCTGTGAGTGTCCACTTTGGGTGCGTCCACGGCCTCTTCCCCGGTGCCCCGCAAAATGCCCAGACACGCGTCGCCCTTTTCAATGTCTTTTATGGCTCTCTGGAAGTCCTTGTTGTTGGTGTCGAATTCAATGAGGTAGTTGACGTAGTGCTGGTCGTCGCGCTTGGAGCCAAATAGCAGGAAGCGGGCCTTCTTGTTGTCCAGCAGCGCGCACGTGCAATCCTCCTTGCCCTCCAGCTTCAGGACCAGTGACTTCTCCTCCTTCTTGGAAAGGCCGCCTTTCTTGTAGCTCTTCATCTTGGGCGACTTCAGCACCAGGGCTTGGTGGCCGTCTCGCGACTCCAGGCCCTTCACGCTTAACTGCAGCACTAGAACAGCCACAATGGAAAGGGAGATAACGTAGTTTAAGATTTTACATCTTGTGTTGTTTGTTTGTGTCAGAGCAGTACTTCCTACCTCAACAAATATTTCATTATTTTTGCTTACAGTAGCAGCAAAATGGTGTACAATAATAAGAATGTTGTGTGTATATACTTGTATGTGCACGCGTATGTGTGATTGTGTGTGTGTGTGTGTGTGTGTGTGTGTGTACATGCGTGCATGTGTGCGTATGTGTGTAAAAGTGTTTGTAATAAATGTATGTAAGAATGCACGTATTTCAATGTGTTCAGTGGTGGACTTGGGATCCAGTAATGATGATTAGCACTATGGATCAAAATGTTTTAGCGGTATGGATCATTATATTACAGCGGTATATGATTGTCATGTTTGACATCAGTAAGTTATAGCATTATTATGCTATTGTCATGTTTGGGCATTAGTAAGTTATAGCATTATTATGCTATTGCATGAAGGATCACTATGTTGTAGCAATATAAGGTTATTTTGCTATACAACAGTATCAGTTATCGCGTTTAGTGATGTCATACATTTTGTTTAGAGGTATGAATTGTTTTACTAGCTACATGTATCTGTATGATTAGCTATGAATTGTTTTACTAGCTACATGTATCTGTATGACTAGCTATGAATTGTTTTACTAGCTACATGTATCTGTATCGCTATGAATTGTTTTACTAGCTACATGTATCTGTATGACTAGCTATGAATCGTTTTACTAGCTACATGTATCTGTATGACTAGTTATGAATTGTTTTACTAGCTACATGTATCTGTATGACTAGTTATGAATTGTTTTACTAGCTACATGTATCTGTATGATTAGCTATGAATTGTTTTACTAGCTACATGTATCTGTATGACTAGCTATGAATTGTTTTACTAGCTACATGTATCTGTATCGCTATGAATTGTTTTACTAGCTACATGTATCTGTATGACTAGCTATGAATCGTTTTACTAGCTACATGTATCTGTATGACTAGTTATGAATTGTTTTACTAGCTACATGTATCTGTATGACTAGTTATGAATTGTTTTACTAGCTACATGTATCTGTATGATTAGCTATGAATTGTTTTACTAGCTACATGTATCTGTATGATTAGCTATGAATTGTTTTACTAGCTACATGTATTTGTATAACTAGCTATGAATTGTTTTACTAGCTAAATTGTATCTGTATGACTAGCTATGAATTCGACCTATTTAGAAGTTTGCGTCCTGTTGTTTAGCTGTTGAAATCGTTAGGTTTAAGTATCATTAATTATGGTTGTGAGCCATAACGTTTGGCTTAAAGAGTTTTAATACTTAATTATAAGAGCCCATTTTAAATCTCTCAGGAATGGTAAATAATGTTTATTGTAATCAAAAGAATCGAACATAAACGGTAAACTTACCGAAATCTGCTAAGCAGTAGTTTTCGACAATCGTGGCGTACTTCACCGGCATCACACACGCCACGCAGTGACCGTCATCTGAGAAAACAAACGCACATATAAATAATAAAATTAATAATGATGAAGGAAACATGGATGAAGTTCCAAGTAATAAAAGAAGACAATAAAGTACTTAATCTTATGCAGCATCTAAACGAGTTTTCTATGTTCAGTTTTACCTGGGCATTTTCCAGTTTAGGTGTATTTTAACAAAGGGTTGTGGTTATGAGCGGCCTGTACAACACGGGACCTGATTTATCCTCCAGTCCCGTCCAAAGAACTGGACATTCATTCCATAGTCTTGAATCAGAACGGTTAAGGAACGTTTGAATACTTTTCAACTTCGAGTAGGGATCGAACGTCATCTGAGCAGAGGTTAGGTCCTAACTTCTCCGCTAACGCCTGACACTTTCATTGTTTATGACTTGAGTTGGATGTCATGTCAGGACGCTAGGCATTTCGATAAAGACATTCATTAAAAAGTGGAAGGTGTTTCCAATTTCGCAGTGATATTTATCTAAGCGTTGCATGTAAAACAGACGACTATATAGTGAGTCTAAGCGTTGTATGTAAAACAGACGACTGTATAGTGAGTCTAAGCGTTGTATGTAAAACAGACGACCATATAGTGAGTCTAAGCGTTGTATGTAAAACAGACGACTTAGTAGTGAATTTATAGATTGTAGAACCTCTTTGCAACTGGCGACGATTGAGAGGGTCTAAGCTTTTCAAAATCTTCGCAACAGATAACTATTTGATAGACCTAAGCATTACAACAGGTAACTATTTGATAGACCTAAGCATTACAACAGGTAACTATTTGATAGACCTAAGCATTACAACAGGTAACTATTTGATAGACCTAAGCATTACAACAGGTAAATATTTGATAGACATAAACATTGCAACAGGTAACTATTTGATAGACCTAAGCATTACAACAGGTAACTATTTGATAGACCTAAGCATTACAACAGATAACTATTTGATAGACCTAAGCATTGCAACAGGTAACTATTTGATAGACCTAAGCATTACAACAGGTAACTATTTGATAGACCTAAGCATTACAACAGGTAACTATTTGATAGACCTAAGCATTACAACAGGTACCTATTTAGTAGACCGAAGCATTTGTACGATCTTTGCAACAGGCGAATATTTAGTGGGCTCGATGTTTCAGATCTTTGCAACAAATGACGATTTAGAGGAATTTTGTGGTGGATCATCACTGATCGAGTCATTATAATTTGGAAATAAAAATATATCGAGCAATGTCTCTACCATTCAGAACAGTCATCTCTGAACGTCAATTGTTTGCACCTACCAGGTATTCATTCTGTTCATTACGCTAATGCCTCTGAGACATATTACCAGCACAATCTGGTTCCCGTATCCTTCATCTCTCTTGGTGATTAATTGTCTTCTGTGTTTTACGCACTAAGTATAATATTATATTGTCTTTTTCTTTTACGTTTTTACATACAATAAACAATAAATAGTATAATATTATATAACGTTGCTGGAAAGTAATGGAGAATGAATAATTGATTTCCAAAACAATTCACAACCACTGCTGAGATCCGCGAATTATGGGAGAAGCAATGAAATAATTTTGACCCAGCATTTTTAAGATTTTTTTTTGTGGGAAATAGCTTGAGATTCCTTATTCCCAAAACAAAGCACAACTAGACATCGAGACGTCCCAATTAAAGTTAAGAATGAGATGAAAACGGAAAATCGACTGGTATCCTATTGCAATTGCTTGTAAATTGTCAGTGAGTACTCGGTGGTAAGATAGCTCAATGTTTACAACGTGTGCATGAGAGCCAAAGTACTGAGTTAGATCTCTAAATTTGAAAAGGTTAGATTTAGATAGCATACAAAGTATACAAAACAACTTTCCAAACCCATACTTATATTCTGATTTAAAAAAATCAATGCCCAGCCTAACAAAACGCAATAAAAAAGAAATAAAAATGACGTATACACGAAGAGTTACTTCACCTTGTTGGGCTTTCTCCTTTTCCGCCTTTTTGTCCAGTTCTCCGACAGAGAGTTCCTTCAGAATTCCCTCACACACGCCCCCCTTTTTGATCGCTTTGAAAGCTCGCTGAAAATCTTTGCTCTTCTTCTGGAACTCGACGACATAAGTGACCACGAGTTCTTCCCCTTTCTTTGCCCCCATCAGCAGGAAGCGCTCTTTAGTGTTGCTGATGGCATCACAGCTGCACTCGGCGCCCCCTTTGAGAAGTGGTGCCATCGTGTCCCGTTCCTTTTTCGTTATGTTGTCTTTCTTGTAAAAGCGCTTGGCCTTCTTCAGTATAAGAGCCTTGTTTCCGCCTTGAGTTTCAGACTTGTCAATCTTAACCCGAATTACTAGAGATTACAAAAGTAAAAGTAAAATGAGAGAGAAAAATAAGTTGTTATTGCTTGCCGCGCTGGTTATAATAATCATCATTCTTATCTGTAGTTGTTGACAAATGTCATTGTCTCAGTTGTTACTCTATTTACATTCATAACGAATTGTGATAATGATGTTATTAAATGATAATCCAAAATGTATTGTTCAAAAATCCAAAAGACATAATAAAATAGAATATAATTTTACTGACGTCATCAAATTTGACTGATTTATAATCCTCGTCGCAAGAAAAGTAATCATATTCTGCAAAACTGTGACGTGTTACTCAAACATCTTTCTGTGTGAGGTCCGACGTCACACGTACAATTCTAGCACTATCCGGGCCTTAGAACGAAATTCGCTACAGTAAATTACGAAGCCCAATTATAACGACCACTTTAGTTCTTAAACATACACGCGACGAAAGGTGGTACGGTGTGGTAATGACTAGTTCTTGAAAAAATGGTTAAAAGTAGGAAAGTGTGCTGAAGACTAGCATTAGTGTTTGACCAAATGATAATTAAAGGAAGTGATGCGTGATGATGACTAGCCTTAGTTCTTGACAAAATGATTAAACGTGGTAAGGCGTGGTAAGTAGACTTAGTTCATGACAAAATGATTAAATGTGGTAAGGCGTGGTGACAAGTAGAGTTAGTTCATGACAAAATGATTAAACGTGGTAAGGCGTGGTGATAAGTAGACTTAGTTCTTGACAAAATGATTAAACGTGGTAAGGAGTGGTGATAAGTAGACTTACTTTTTGACAAAATGATTAAACGTGGTAAGACGTGGTGATAAGTAGACTTAGTTCTTGACCAAATTTGATGATTAAAGGTAGAAAGGTGTGGTGATGACTATTATTAATGCTTGAAAAAATGATATTAAGTATTAGGTGTGGTGAAGACTAATTCTAGTTCCTGACAAAATGATTTGTAAAGTTAGAATAGTGTGATGATGACTAGTCCTAGTTCTTGACATAATGATGATTAAAGATAGTTAGTAAGGTATCCATATTTTTGTCACTTCTAATATGCTCATGGGCACTTAACTCCCATACAAGATTCAAGAAAGACTACCAAGGATAGACACCCCTATCTATCTATCTATCTATCTATCTATCTATCTATCTCACAAGGCAATACCATCAACACATCAAATTTATATATGTTACTACTATACTCACCAAAATCTGCACGACAGTAGTTGTCTATGATGGCTTCATAGGTCAGGGGCTGCTTGCAGGCAGAACAGTTGTTATCTGCTGTAACAAAAGAACGTATGTCGCTAAATTGTTTCGATAGTTGGGTCTGTCAGCCAGAAAGATGACAGACACACTTAACACAGAGGCACGTTCATTCCTTTACAATAACACAACGCACGTAGTTTAGCGCACATTCTGTGTAAACACGCACGCACGCGCACATGCAGACGTAAACTACAAACAAATCTTACTTGGTCATTTCTATGATTACATTTAGTAACGTTACGTACACTTTCATTTGCTCTAATTTAATTCGACTTTGTAACCATTATGCATATTGAAAAGAAATCAGTCTCTGAGTATCCCCCTCCCTTTACATATCAATCACGCATTAATAATTAAATGCAGATAAATCATGGACCTTTTCCACACCAGCGCTGTTGCTAAAATGTCTTCCTTCCTGCCATTTGTTGTAATTCGCGAGAATGCTGATCAAATATAATATTTGATTGAGATCGATGACAAATTTTATTTTGAAAATAGAAGGAAATGCAAGAACTGCAGTATCGCAAACCAATCAGTTTCTAATAAACGAACGTGTTTTTTAAAAAAGAAAAATCTTCTAAGTATTATTGCAAGGTAACACAACAGCACCAACAACAGTAATGGGAGTTTCAGCTTAATGGCCTTCGTCCGTCAGCACACTATTATTCATAAACAATATTGGTAACAAAAGTGAAATATTAACAAAAATAGAAAAATTAACCAAGCGAACACAGTACAGACTTTCTCTCGTAATAATCAATGTTAACGTCAATACGTCATTTTGCTTCAGAAGAGAAAGAGCTGTATGCACAAAAGCAGTAACTGATTAATCACAGCCAAAGCGTAACGGTGCACGAGCTTGTAAGAAATTAGAAACAGAAAAGATGATAATCTCAACATATATGAACAAGAACAAGAACACTTCTGCATGGAACTGGTTCTAACAGAGATGTACCATGAAGTACGCAGTCACACGTGCAAACAGACACACCAACAAATGAACGTATGGCAATCAAACTAAAGTATTATTAGAAACTGCCTACGACACCCCCCCCCCCCTTCCCACACTGGAAATTACATATGGCACTATTTGTTTTGCCCGTTTCAGTTTAGAGTGCTGGAACTTTGTTATTACTTAGTAATTTGTTTAATAAAAAGTGTATGTGTACCTGTCATTAATTTTGTATATTTATTATTTCTCTGAATTGTTACATACATTATTTTTATCATATAGCAATGAAAAAGACAAAAGCCACTGCGTTTCATAATGTAGACCAGGCAAAGGAATAAAAGCATTCTTTTTAATTCAGTATGAATCGTAAACGCAAATATAATATAAATCATAATGCATCATATTAGGGGACAATAATTCATTGCTGATATGTCTGCTAACGAACTTCGACTGCAAAACATTTGGGGTTTGCACTCTTGAGAAAGGTCTCACGGCCATGTCCAGAATGTGATTTATGGCGTTTAGCACTAATTCCTCCACTTCGATGTCAAGTGCTATTAAGAACATGCCAGTTCTTCAAGTAGAATGGCAAAGTGTCGGTCAGACATTGAAAAATTTGAAATTGACATGGAAGATTTCATCAGCAGTTCTAAGGTGAGATAGCTCTGATAACTTGATATTTTTAACGGATTGAAGTAAGATAACAATAGTAAATGTCAGAACTGTGAAATGGTTAGTGGGGTTTCTGTTACGTGACAACATTGCATGAAATAGGATTCATTTTCTTGTATGATTTAAAACTGCTGCCATTCTTTTCCTTTGTCATCCTCAATAATTGTGTGTAGCCTCTATGCTTTCATTAAAAAATTAAAGGAGATTGTCTTAAAAGCATTTTCACTAAAACATTTCAATCCCAAATCATCCAATGAAAATGCAGCGCACAATTCCCAAACATGCGCAACATTTAGGCTTATAGAATTCTTATATATATATATATATATACGACATGTACTCACTTCGTCCTTCATTAGCTTAATGAGCAGCCTTATACCTATGACGTGAACTCACTTCGTCCTTTATTAGCTTAATGAGCAGCCTTATACCTATGACGTGTACTCACTTCGTACTTCATTAGCTTAATGAGCAGCCTTATACCTATGACGTGTACTCACTTTGTCCTTCATTAGCTTAATGAGCAGCCTTATACCTATGACGTGTACTCACTTCGTCCTTCATTAGCTTATGAGCAGCCTTATACCTATGACGTGTACTCATTTCGTACTTCATTAGATTCTGAGAGCATTGATATAAAAACAAAACAACTATTGAAAACAAACTACAATTTCTGTAATTGTTTTTCAGTTCTCGATATTCGGTTTAAGACATTAAATCACTAAAAATGTGCATACCTTATCCGACGAGGACGAAGAATCTAACGTCAAGAGTCTCATAAAGAAGAGTTACTGTCTGACAACGAGAAAATATATATGACATTCAGAAAACCACGCGATCCTCTTCCTAATGTTCTGGCGACTCCTTGGCGTAATGTAATTTTGAGAACGTGTGACTATCGGTTTCTTTCCCACTTCTTCCCTTTCCTGTTAACGGTGTTTCTTCTTAAATAACTCTGTTTTTCCTCTTCCATATAAATTTTAATCTTAAGCTTATTAACTGTGAAAGTCCAATAGCAAATATATATATATATAATTCGGGTTCTAGTGATGGAACTATTTTGTAAAGAAATGCCAAGTATTCTGAAATATTTGTGAAAGAAATAGCATATCTAATTGACGTTGTTGTTGTTGTTGTTGTTGATGATGATGATGATAATAATAATAATAATAATAATAATTTCATCCAGTCTACATTTTTATCTAAGTTCTAAGCACTTTATAATAACACACACACACAGACTCACACACACACGCACACTCACACACACACACACACACACACACACACACACACACTCTCTCTCTCTCTCTCTCTCTCTCTCTCTCTCACCCATAATTCCCCACTCCAAATACACAACAAAAACTTTTAGAAAATGCTCAAGACACAAACACAGTAAAGCAGAAAGTCTGAAAATGGTGAATCCATTTGCAATATGAAATTAAGAAACTAATCACTGGAATGTGTTTACAAATATACAGCTCCCAGCAAGAAGTTAGAGTGTTGAGGTAAAAGACGCGTCTTTAGAGCCCTCGCTGAAAGTGACCATGGGATTATCTTTTCTCAGAGACAGAAGATGTAAGATTGCTGGATCATGATAAGCAAATAAACCATATAACCATACACTGTGTGACCATATTCCGTATGACGTAGTAGTACTTTTGTGAATGTTGACAATGCATGTCTGATGAACGCAAGTTTCTTGTAGAAGCGAACACATTTGTCAAATCAGACGTGCAATCAGAATTGGAGCCAGACAGCGAAGTGTGCCACAGAGTACATGTTGTACTTTGCTGCGAATAGGTAGCCAGTCGAGCAGAACAGGAATGAATTGAGTGGAGCGAACAGGCAGCCAGTGGAGCATTACAGGAGTGAAGTTGAGTGGAGCGAACAGGTAGCCAGTGGAGCATTATAGTAATGGAGTTGAGTGGATCGAACGGGTAGCCAGTAGAGCAGAACAGGAATGGAGTTGAGTGGAGCGAACAGGTAGCCAGTAGAGCAGAACAGGAATGGAGTTGAGTGGAGCAAACAGATAGCCAGTCGAGCAGAACAGATGTGGAGTTGTGGGAAGTGGCACAGTCGGTTCATGGCACGCTAATCTTTTCAGGTTTCCTCAGAATGCTCAACGTTAGACCAGTAGTATTGAGTACTCAGTGGTAGACAACTAGAATAGAGTGCTCAGTGGTACACCATTAGAAAACAGTACTCAGTGGTACACCATTAGAATACAGTATTCAGTGGTATACCATTAGAATACAATACTCAGTGGTACACCATTAGAATTCAGTACTCAGTGGTACACCATTAGAATACAGTACTCAGTGGCAGACCAGTAGAACAGAATACTCAGTGGTAGATGAAGAGAAAAGAATATTCACTGGCAGACAAATAGAATAGAGTACTCAGTAGTAGACAAAATGAATACTCAGTGGTAGACAAATAGAATAGATAGAATAGAGTACTTAATGGAAGTCCAGTAGAATAGAGTACTCAGTGATAGACAAATAAAAATAGAATAATACAGTGTTCAGTGGTAGTTAGTTAAAAAAAAGAGCACTCAGTAGGTAGGCCAGTAGAACAGAGTGCTCAGTGGTAGACCAGTAGAACAGAGTGCTCAGTGGTAGACCAGTAGAATAATCAATGGTAGACAGTAGAATAATCAATGGTAGACAGTAGAATAAAATCACAACTAAGCATGTTGCCATAGCACCAATAAACAAACAAGACACGCTAGCATCACCTGTGAGAAAATTGCGAATACTACTGATTCGTCTCAACTTCAGACACGACGCTCTATATTATTCAAGATATAATGGTTTAGTAAGAGAAAACGCTCTCAAAAATGATACCAATTTCTACTTGTTTTAATGGTAGTGCCACTGAAATTCATTAATTAATAAATGCAACAACAACAAAAAATTACTTTAATTTCAGCACTGTTCGCTAAACTTATACGTCATCAACTAAGCCTTAAGTCGAATTCCTCTTCGCATCACGTGGTACAACTGTAACAGCAATTTTCTTTGGGTAAACAGACTGCCAAGCAATTTTATTTTTGGTAACATAAACAGATTAGCATACAAAGATTATTATTACAAAGCAACACATAATCAAGTATCGAAAGGCTGAGGTGAAAATAGGGAGAGCTGATGGCCACAATAATCTGAACCGGAACTGGGCGAGTATAGCTCCCTTTTCTTTTCTTTTATTATCTCTATTAATTTATACAGAATTAAAAGTGTTTTGAGTCTTAGGATTAAAAGAATATGCTGTGTTAGCAAGTTTAACGAATTATACACTACAAACAACCGCACAAGCCCGACCTTGTCAAGATTTTCGCGCGAGAGGCAACCAAGGTGACAGGTAATGCGCTCTGACACAGTTACAGTGTGACCTCCCGACCTTCAGTTAAACAACTCTTTCGTTCCCATGCGGGAGACAAAGACTTGTCCTTTCTTTTTTTCTCATTCTTCACCTGAGGATTACTTTTATATCTGTGATAGGAATCGTAATACAGGTAGGGTTCGTTGACACAAAAGACCCCTCCCCTCTACCAATACAACCACCTGAAAACCAGGTGACACCAGGTGACACAAAGGGAATACATAGATGTGACTAAAAATTACTTGGAGACAAGTAAATTATTTTCCTCAAATGGAGGAGTAAAATAAATGGAATTACTTCACAGATGTAAACTTCTCCTTATTGTAAATTATTCTTGTTTTAAAAGTGACTCGTAATGTTTCACGAGAATATGTTTATATACTGCACATTACTGTAAACCTATGCATGCTTTATAATAAAGGCATACTATAAATAAAATATATTGTGATTTTATACTAACGTACACACACACACACACACACACACACACACACACACACACACACACACACACACACACACACACACACACACACACACACATATATATATACACACACAATACACGAAACAACATTCATGAATAGAAAATATAAAATGTGTATTTTGATTGCACAAATATGTATACAAGAAGAAAACAACTATAAGTCATTTAATGAGCTACCTTGCTGGCGCTCAGCAATAGTGCTGAACATGTTGGAATGTTTATACCATCATACAATAAGAACCTTATTGACCAAACGCAATGGTAAGTCAGGACTTTATCGAACAAGTACTATACAGCAGTACAGTCAGGACTTTATCGAACAAGTACTATACAGCAGTACAGTCAGGACTTTATCGAACAAGTACTATACAGCAGTACAGTCAGGACGTTATTAAAGGCATTAAATACATAGCACAGTCATGACTTTAGTGCTACTCGGGTAAAATATTCTTCAATAAGAGTGTGATGATGAACTGATGGTGGGTGTAGGCCTGAGAACAAAGAGCCGATAAGACAAGCAGGTACTACAATAGGGAGTCCAGGTATTCATAGTATTGGTGAATGGACCATACATTGACAGTCTGATAATACAGACAAGCTATTTACAGTTTTGATGACAAGAATAAGATACTTTTGCAATACTGATGACAAGCACCAGGTATTTACAATACTGATGACAAGCACCAGGTATTTACAATACTGATGACAAGCACCAGGTATTTACAATACTGATGACAAGCACCAGGTATTCACAATACTGATGACAAGCACCAGGTATTCACAATACTGATGACTAAGACCAAGAAGTTTTACTTGGCAGAAAAATGTGGTAAGCGAAAGTGTGCGTGAGTAATTTTGTGTTAAGTGTCTAACGTTAGAAAGTAGGAAAAAGTGAGTTACTTGGATCTATAAAGGATCGTCATTCAGAGGCTGCATTTGAGTAATATGCTCTTCTATCCTCTATGAACTCTAAGACAATAGATATGCAAATACTAGTATGGCTCTATCTGCGTAGAAAGTACAAATTTAGGTGAAGGTATACTTCAAGTGTCATCACATTATTCTTAGTTAAGGAGATTACGTCAGACTTAGGTCAAAATATGTTTCAGCTATAAATGTATTATGGTTTTCAGTGTGTTCTAGAGACTACATAAGAATGTAGTCAAATTATGCTTCAACTACCAGTCAATGACCCTCAGTGTCAAAGCCTGACGTCAAAACTTAAGTTAAACCGTATGTAATTTAACAGTGCATTATTCTAACTGCGCTAGTCTGCGTTACACTATTGGCTAGTCTGCGTTACATTGTTGGATAATCTGTCAGTATCAACACTGGAGTCTGAATGATACAGACCAAACTGCATTAGACCCTCAATGACTGTCACAGTATAGGGTACTCTTTTTTTTTTTATGGTGCACCAAAGCATAGTCTCTATTTGTAGTGACTCCGCGGAAATATAGGGTAAGGTGCATTTTAAGACCCGTTACAACGATTCAAGTGCTCCGTTCTGAAGTAGCGGATAAGCAGACGGGGCAATTGTCTTCGTTTTTCAAACTTTCAATTAAAAAACCCGACAAAAAAAAAAAATTCACGATGGTGCTGTAAAAGATGAAACACTTGTGCATTTTGTCGAAGCTGGAAGGAGTCTGCATGTCTGAAAGACTAGCTTTTTGTTCTCACTTAACTTGAGAAAGATTCGCCGAACAGGATGTTATTCCAGACTGTATAAACTCTGCCTGCAGTTCCTTCTGCTACGTGATCCGCTTCCAAAGAGCTGATGAACTTTAAGCCCGGGGTTAACTGGATGCACGTGCAACTTGTCACTAGTATCTTGGGACAAAAAGCTGTCTGACAGAGCTGTCAAATACTTTAGTGCAAAGGTATCAACACCTTTTTCTCAATTCAAAATTGCAGTAATAAAGAGTGTGAATGAAGACTGCAATATGTTGAGTGAAGTCTCCATGCCCATCAATTTGCTTGTTTTCTAGTTTTAAAGTATATTCCTGCAGCTTGCATAACAATGAATGAGTGTCTAATAATTCTTTGTTTGCTGGTTAAAATGCAAACAAAATACAATAAAATTCTTTATTGACAGAAGTACT